>CM027387.1:109867978-109940764 GCA_015711505.1 Sylvilagus bachmani
GGGGACGTGCTCCGTGTCCCTGTCCGTCACGGGGGGGGGGGGGGGACTTGCTCCGTGTCCCTGTCCATCACAGAGGGAGGGGGGGCGCACTCCGTGTCCCTGTCCCCATTATAGCCCTCACACGACATTTGTCTCCAGGACTGAAACCGGAAGCCACCAGGCAGTCAGTCGTGTGTCAATCCATGGCAATGCTGTGGCACTGGAATGGAACCCATCAGCCACAGCCAGGCTACCGGGTCACGAACAGTGCCCCCAGGGGCCGCAGCCTGGGCCAGGCGGGACCTGCCCCTCCAGAACAGGAAACAGCCTCCCATCACCGCGACCTTCTGAAACACACACCCGGTCCACAGGAGCTGTGCGGCACGCAGGAGGTATGATGTCCTCCACTCCTCTGGTTCCTCCCGCGACTGTGCACTCGGAGCCCGGCCACAGCCCTGCGAGGGAGAGGGCGGCGCGGGCCGTCCTGCTCGGGGCTGCCCAGCCGGGAGCCGCAGTGCTTGTCCCCGGCTCTCGGTTCCTTGCCTCGGGGTCGAGCCACTGACACCAACTAGGAGACTGCTCAGTACTCACCATCGGCTGCCCAGGGTCTGAGAACTTCACTTTGATGTCCTGCAGGTGTTTCAAGATGGGTTCATCGTACTCCTAATCAAAGAGAGAACCGAGTTGCAAACCACAGGCTTCCTCAAATGCTGACGAGCAGAAGCAGGAGCGGGGAAGTCCAGCGATGTCCAGACCAGCTACTGGCTTCCCATCCGCGGCGAGGAGTCCCCCAAATCCCCATGCCTCGGCCCCTTCTTCAGCACTGAGAAAGCACAGCTGAGAGGAGCCGGGAGGCACGGGAGAGCTCACTGAGAAGTCCCGGGAGAACACCCCGCGAGGCTCTCTGTGAGGCCCCTGCGCCTCCCTGGATTCCCACCAGTTCCGAGTGGTAACCGCCACCTTCCCAAGTCTGAATCCTGGCATCACAGAGCACAGCAACAGGACACCAGCAAGGCGCCGAGCAAGTCCCTAGCCAAAGCAGCCAGCGGGCAACAGTGCTGTGGCACTGGGCCGAGCCACCGGCATCCCAAATGGGTGCTTCTGATCCCGCTCCCTGCTAATGCGCCTGGGAAAGCAGCGGAAGACGGGCCGAGTGCTTGGGCTGCTGCACCCACTTGGGAGACGAGGATGGAGTCCTGTGGGTTGCTGGCTTCGATCTGGTCCAGCACTGGCCATTGAGTCATTTGGGGAGGGAACCAGTAGATAAAGATCTCTCTCTCTCTCTCTCTCTCTCTGTTACTCTGCTTCTCAAGTAAATAAATACACAAATCTTAAAAAAGTTTGTGGGGCCACTGTTGTGACATGTGGGTAAAGCCACGGCCTGCAATGCCGTCATCCCGTAAGGGCGAGTCCCGGCTGCTCCACTTCCCATCCAGCTCCCTGCTCATGTGCTGGGAAAGCAGCAGAAGACGGCCCAAGAGCTCGGGCCCCTGCACCCATGGGGAGACCTGGACAAAGCTCCTGGCTTTGGCCTGGCCCAGCCCGGCTGTTGCAGCCATTTGGGAAGTGAACCAGTGGATGGAAGACCTCTCTTCCTCTCCTTCTCTCTCTGTAACCCTTTTAAATAAATAAATCTTTACAAAAAACAAAAAGTCACAAAAAAAGGAATTCAAAGCTAAGGTTGTTAAAAAATAAATAAAAACCCAGATAGTTTTGAAAGCAAGCCCCGCTAGCACCAGGTCAGGCCTTCAGCACCAGGCTCGGACGCCGAGCCTCCGCAGCACCCACACCGTCGGCTCCAGGGGCCACGACGAGGCTCCCACGCCCTCACAGCAGGGACACCCACGGACAGCTCGTCACACTCGGCCACAGTAAGGGACAGGTTCCTCACTGCCCTGCCCTGCTGTGCCACACTGGCAGACAATTCAGGGACCATGGCACAGCGATGGGCATCTGAGGGCCTCACAACGCCATGGCCGACGTTCAGAACTCGACTACCCTGACCACAGACGCAGAGCCGACGGACCGAGTCACTCTGTCGTCAGGACCTGACATCTAAGCAAGATGGAACCTGCAGGCGCCACCTGCTTCCAGGCTATGCCTACCGCTGTCCACCCTTCACCTGCACACTCCATAAATGCCAGCGTCTGTCTACAGCTTTTAAAACAAGTGTCAAGATACCTGACACTAACACAGAGGTGCTGGTGCTGGTGAAGAAGCACACCTGTACCACAGCTACCTGCACGACTGCTCTCCAAAGCCGAGACAGTGCTGGAGTACCTCCCCCAGCCTCAGCTACAAAGTAGCCGGCCACGTGGCCACACATGCACACAAAAGGACTCAAGTCACCCAACAGGCACCAAAACCCACTACGCTGAGGGCGCCTCCACCCAGCAGTGTCAGAAGCAAACCTGGCAGCCATGCCAGACACAACCAAATCTGCATTCTCCCAACAGGTGCACGCCAGATCGCACCCACACTGAGAAGCAGAGCATGCTCCCGTGTGAGCACATCGCACCTGTCCCTCCAAGCCCACCCTTCCACCCTCGTCCTTGGAGGAATGGGATGGCGTGCTGACTGTTAGAGGGCAGCGGACAGCCCCAGAGGCTGAGGAATGGAGCACACCGGCTCCAGCTGAGTTGCCCGTCTTGCCCAAGAACTGCCAAAGAGCACTAAGGCCCCACCAGAGCAGAGCCCTCCCTAGGGGTCTCTGCACCCACCGCAAGTAACATGGAAGCAACGGGTAAGCAGCATCTACACTGGTGTGTGCGAGTGCATGTGGGTGTGTGCATGCGCACATGCGTGAGTGGGTGCAGGTGTGCACATATGTAGGTATGTCCGTATACGCACGTGTATGGGTGTGGCCGTGTGCGTGTGGGTGTAGGTGTGCGGCTGTGTGTGTGTGCGCCCCACAAGATCCGCTGGTCTGGCCTTGCCCAGGCGCTGCGGGGGACTGGAAATGCACTAGACGGCAGGTTCACCCTCCAGTTGGGAGTCTGCCCGGGAACCACGACACAGAACAGCCGTGGGCAGAGAAGGGTTCCCTGGCCCCGCCCCAACGGTGCCCCGGGACGCCCCGGCCAGCTGCTGACCCGCACAAGCTCGCTCAGCATGTCCACGTTTCTGAAGATGGTGAACCAGAACTCCGGGATCCCCCTGGGGGTCGGCTCCTCTGCTGCGGCCTCCTCCTCCTCCTTCTCGCCTGTGACCAGCTTGCTTTTCATGTCCCCCTGGAACGACAGACGCAGCGTGAACGCTCCAGCCCGAGCAGTCCCGCCACGCGGGCACTTCCCACTGAGGTGGTCCCATCACACAACTTCACATCCGGGGGAAACGCTCGCACGGCACAGGTCCCACGTCTGTGCAGGGCTCCACTGCTGCTCCGGGCAGGCAAGGTGTGCCTGCGGTGCGCAGTGAGCCAACGCCAGACGGTCTCCTGCAGTGCAAACTGCAGCGCCTGGGACGCGCCAGACGATGGGTCAAGCACTGAGTTCCTTACTCCCACGTGAGAGGCCCAGCTGCTGGCTTCAGCCCGCCGTGGCCACTTGGGGAGTGAACCAGCACATGGAAGACCTTTCTGTCATGCTCCTTAGTAACACATACATAAATCTTTAGGGAAAAGTTCACTTGAACTAAGAATCTGGCCTCTGGTTAACATCTGAGAGGTCAGGGGCTAGGAGGAGAAAGCTGAAGTTGGAAACATTTGCCACAGCAATGTGAGCCCAGGCCTTGGGAGACAGCGGGACGCTGGGCAATGTGCAGGGGACCCTGGGGAGGAGGACACCGAGGCGGGCTCGCACGAGCACCAAGTGGGGCCCGGGGAGACTCCAGGCACGGCCACGTGGGGCTGTAGGATGACCCCATTATACAGGGTGCTAATTGACAAAGAACTGACTCACACCTATACAGAGCCACAGCCTTGGCTTCAACTAGAACAGGTTATACTTAAAAAAAAAAAAAAGATTATTTATTTATTTGAAAGTCAGAGTTATAGAGAGGCAGAAGCTTCAGCTGGCGCCACAGCTCACTTGGCTAATCCTCAGCCGACAGCGCTGGCACCCTGGGTTCTAGTCCCGGTTGCCCCTCTTCCAGTCCAGCTCTCTGCTGTGGCCCGGGAAGGCAGTGGAGGATGGCCCAGGTGCTAGGGCCCCGCACCCGCATGGAGACCAGGAGGAAGTACCTGGCTCCTGGCTTTAGACTGGCACAGCGCATTGACTGCAGCGGCCATTTGGGGGGTGAACCAATGGAAAAGAAAGACCTTTCTCTCTCTCTCTCACTGTCTAACTCTGCCTGTCAAAAAATAAAAAATAAATAATTTTTAAAAAGAAAGAGGCAGTGGCAGAGAGAGAGGGAGGTCTTCTATCTGCTGGTTCACTCCCCAGATGGCCACAATAGCCGGAGTGGTGCTGATCCGAAGCCAGGAGCTTCTTCTAGGTCTCCCATATGGGTGCCAAGGCCCAAGGACCTGGGCCATCTTCTACTGCTTTCCACTGCTTTCCCCGGCCATAGCAGAGAGGTGGATTGGAAGTGGAGCAGCCAGACTGGAACTGGCGCCCATATGGGATGCTGGCACTGCAGGCGGCAGCTTTACCTGATACACCACAGCGCCAGCCCCCTATACGTATTTTTAAAGATCAGAAGCATGCGGTTGGGGTGGGCATTGTGGAACACCGGGTTGCAGGGCAGCTCGTGATGCCTGTATCCGACACCAGGGTGCTGGAGTCCCGGCTCCTCTGCTTGGATCCGCCTTCTGCTAACGCATGCTGGGAGGCAGCAGACAAGGACTCAGGTGTTTGGGCCCCTGACACCCACGTGGGAGACCCTGATGCAGCTCCAGGCTCCTGGTCTCAGCCTGACCCAGCCCGGCTGTTGCAGGCATTTGAGGACTGAATAGGGGATGGAAGATACCAACCTAGCTGCTTTGGCTTTCAAACAGATGAAGCAAATATACATACATACATATTACACAGACACACACATGTATAAATGGCTAACAAAATTAGCACATACCTTCCAAAAATCCCTATTAGTTAATGGTACAGGATACAAACCATTTGTATCTCAAACACACAATCGGGCTACCAGGGTGAAGCTTGTGGGATGTTGCGACTGCCCACAGCCCTGCCACAAAGGCTTTGCACACGGGGACGGGCAGAGCACAGCCCACACTGCCTCACTGTGGCCAGCAGGACGTCTGCAGGCAGCCTCCTCCCCGGGCCCTGACCTCTGCTATCCAGGAGCAGCTCCCTCTGCTGGCCGCTGCCTTCTCGGGCCTGAGACTGGCTGCGCCTGCCCCGACACACTGTGTCAGACAGGATTCCCACGATCAAAGGAATCCAAACCCCCAACCCAGCGAGGAAGGGGCACGTCCTGAGAACTCTTCTCTGGAACTGAGAGGTGGAACCACCCCCAGCCCTGAGCGAAACACGAGCGCCACAGCTCCCAGACTCACGGCCAGCTTCTCCTCCTCCTCCTCGTCGCTGTGCCACTCCGACTCCGCATCCGTGGGCTCCACATCCCCAGTGATGAACTCTCTCCTCTGCAGCAAAGACAGCCCCGTCAGCACCCGGGCTTCTGGAGACTCGGCACATGGGCCCGGGAGGGACACTTCCTAGCTGTCATTCTAACGCGCCAGGTGAACGTCAAGCACTCACTAGCAGAGCTGGCTGGTCTGCCACGCAAAGCCAGCCACGGCAGAGCCCTACCTTGTCAAACAGAGGCTGGTACAGAGCCGAATACTTTCTTTCCAGGTCATGCACTTCTTCGTAGAACTTGGCTTCTATGTGAGCGCACTTCACCTGCAGCTGTTTCAACGCATTAATTCTTCTTTTCACTGCTTTCGGTAAGCTAACAGAACAAGAGATAAAATACTTTACGCCTGTAAAGTAAGGCAGCGTGCTGTCCAGTTCACAGAGCAGGTCGAGGCTAACACGGAACTGACACCCTTAGCATGAAAGAGAGCTCCCGCGGGCTTGGCGGCGTGGCGCAGCAGGTTAAGCCACCTTAGTGCCGGCGTCCCAGATGGGCACCAGTTCGTGTCCAGGCTGCTCCACTTCCCATCCAGCCCCCTACTGACGTGCATGGGAAAGCAGCAGAGGACGGCCCAAGTGCCTGGGCCCCTGCGCCCACACAGAGACCTGGGAGAAGCTCCTGGCTTCAGTGTGGCCCAGCCCTGGACACTGCAGCCACCTAGGGAGTAACCCACTGGGTGGACGATGTGTCTCTCCCACTCTCTCCATAACTGCCTTTTTTTTTTTTTTGAAAGAACTACAGAAAGAGAAGAAGAGAAGAGTCGAGACACACACAGAGAGACAGCTTCCATCCACTCGTTAACTCCTCAGATGGCTACAATAGCCAGCACTGGCCAGGCTGAAGTCAGGAGCCAGGAGCTCCCACGCTGGTGCAGGGGCCCAAGCACTTGGGCCATCTTTTGCTGCTTTCCCAGGCCACAGCAGGGAGCTGGATCGGAAGTGGAGCAGCTGGGACACAAACAAGTGCCCATACGGGGTGCCGGCATCACAGTTGGCGGATTCAGCCACAATGCCAGCCCCAGTAACTCTGCTTTTCAAATAAATATGGAAATCTTAAAGAAAGATAAAGAGCTCCTAAAAACTATTATGACAAAGGCAAACCTCCCAACAAAAAAATGGGATAGATGAATTGGTAATTCACAAAACCACGTGGTGTCCAGCTCAACTCCTGAATACCCAAGAGGGCCCAGCATGTGAAGCCGCTGCCTGTGACACTACAGCCCACTGGGCGCCAGGTGAAGACCTGGCTGCTCCGCTGTCCACCCAGCTCCCTGAGGATGTATCTCTGCCCTTCAAATTCAGAAAAAGAGCAAGAAAGCAAATTTATCTTTTTTTAAAAAAAAGATTTTTAATTCATCTGAAAGAGAGTTACAGAGAGAGAGGTCTTCTATCCGCTGGTTCACTCCCCAAATGGTCACAACGACCAGAGCTGCGCTGATCTGAAGCCAGGAGCTTCTTCCTGGTCTCCCACCTGGGTGCAGGGGCCCAAGCACTTGGGTCATCCCATGCTGTCTTCCCAGGCCGCAGCAGGGAGCTGGATCGGAAGTGGAGCAGCCGGGACTGGAACCTGCACCCATAATGGGATGGGGCTTTAACCTGCTGTTCCACAGTGCCGGCCCCCATCATTTTTTCCTTAACAAATTGGCAAATAAAAAACTGAAACACCTAAGTCTGACGAGGCAGAGGGCAACGAAGCTCTGTGACTCCTCTTTTAATTTTTAGATCTTCATTTGTAAGGCAGAGAGCGAGCAAGCAAGCACTGTCCATCTGCGGGGCCACTCCCCAAAGGCCGCAGTAGTGGCCAGGACAAAGCCAGGAGCCCAGAACTTAGTTCAGGTCTTGGTGCACATTAGCAGGAAGCAGAGCCAGGACCAGAACCCAGGCACTGTGACGCGGGATGCAGGGGTCCAACTCTAACTCACTTTCCTAAGGACAGATAAGGACCTTGAAGATGTTCTTTCTGGGGCTGGTGCTGTGGCGCAGCGGGTAAAGCCGCCGCCTGCAGTGCCAGCATCCCATATGGGCGCTGGTTCTAGTCCTGGCTGCTCCTCTTCCCATCCAGCTCTCTGCCATGGCCTGGGAAGGCTGTAGAGGATGCCCTAAGTCTTTGGGCCCCTGCACCAGCGTGGGAGACCCGGAAGAAGCTCCTGTCCCCGGCTTCGGATCAGCACACCACCAGCCGTTGCGGCCAAGTGGCAAGTGAACCAGTAGATAGAAGACTCTCTCTCTCTCTCTCTCACTACTCACACACTCTCTCTGCCTCTGCCTCTCCTTCTCTCTCTGTGTAACTCTGACTCTCAGATAAATAAATCTTTAAAAAAACAACAACTTCGGCCGCAAACAGGTGGGGCAGAGGAGCCCCTGGGTGCGGCTCTGCATCTTGAGCACTTGAGCACGAGGCAGCCCAGCCCAAGGACCGAACTCGTCCTCCAACACGCCTGCGCCAGGACGCAGTGTAGAGCGACGGTGTGGACTGCACCGCCACAGCCACCAAGAGCCACAGCTCCTGCAGCCAACACTGTCCGTCAGCTCTGCTGTCCACCCAGGACAGCGCTCCAGAACGCCACTGGCCGGGCAGAGCAGGGAGAGCAGGACAAGGACTCACTGCAAGTGGCACGTGGACCGCCCTCTCTTCTGAGCCACAAGCCTGCATTTGTTTACATTAAACATTATTTATTTGAGAGGCTGAGAGAGGGAGAGAGAGATGGCTCCTATCTGCTGACTGACTCATCCAATGACTGTAATAGCCGCGTCTGAAGCCCAGGGCTGGGAGCCCAATCCAGGTGGGTGGCAGCGACCCAGGTACCAGGCCCGCACTGGTGGGACCCTGGAGCAGGGAGCCAGAGTGGAAACGGAACTCAGGGAACCCGACCCAGACCACAGACACCCTAACTGGTGTCTTCACTAGACACAAATGCTGCACCCTGATCATACAGCTTTAGTTTTCGATTTTTAAAGTCATCCCACTAGAGTAAAAATCGCAGGGAGGGGGTGGCGCTGTGGTGTAGCGGGTAAAGCCGCTGCCTGCGGTGCCCGCATCCCATATGGGCGCCAGTTCAAGTCCTGGCTGCTCCACTTCCTATCCAGCTCTGTGCTGTGGCCTGGGAATACAGAAGATGACCCAAGTCCTTGGGTCTCTGCGTCCACGTGGGAGACTTGGAGGAAGCTCCCAGCTCTGGCTTGGCGTAGTGGCCACCTGGGGAGTGAAGACTCCTCTCTCTCTCTCTCTGCATCTCAAATAAGCAAAAAAATCTTAAAAAAAAAAAAAAAAGGCCAGGAGTCCAGGACCCTGGGCCCTGGTGTCCTCCAGGCCTTGACAGGGAGCACACACACCTCCTCAGGGGTGCCCCTGCAACACAGCCAGAGTGGGCCCAGTTCCACCCCACGTCACTTGCTCGTCTCGGGGAGCGCCACCCCTTTCACACTTAGAAAGTTTTACAAGTTTATCTGACAGGCACAGCGAGAGTGAGAGCAAGACGCTCCATCTGCTGGCTCACTCCTAGACGACTGCTCCTTCCAGGCCTCCTGTGCGGGAGCCGGCGCTGCTGCCTCCCAGGGTGTGCGCCAGCAGGAAGCCAGGTCAGAGGCAGAGTGGGGACTTGACCCAGGCCCTCCAGTGCTGTGCGCAGGCATCTAACCAGGCACCAGACGCCCACCCCAACACCCCAGCATCCACCCCTCCCTCACTCAACACTGCTCCATCGCACTGACAGTCTGCAGAGACCCCACAAAACCCGACCCCAGGCGTGGGCACTGCGGTTGCTGTGACGCCAGCAGCCCGTCCTGGATGAGAGAACCAACGGCTCTGTTTCCCACCCAGCTCCCTCCTACCACTCCTGGGAGGCAGCCACCCACGTGGGAGCCCCGAGGGAATTCCAGGCTCCTGGCCTCAGCCTGGCCCAGCTCCGGCCACCGCAGCCATTTGGGAGTGACCACTGATCACTCTATCTCCCCTCTGTCATTTGTCACTTTGCTTTTCCAAAAACAAAACAAACAAAAAAACTTACCCACCAAGTAATCCCCAGAGAAACCCAGAAGCGTCCCTCCCCGTCACGAGCCCTGAACTGGGGACTCAGCCACGGCTGATGGGGGCTGTGACAGACCTCGGACGGGCACCCTCACTGCCACTGCCCACCTGCCAAGCAGGACGGCGAGCACAGAACAAGCAAAGGTGTGGTAACACAGGAGCGCCCAGGAGGATTTCCCGACGTGATTCTGTGACTCAGCTGACCGGGAGTCCTCCCGGCCGCCACAGGCAGCGCTGTGCCCCTCTTCCCAGACTACCACCCCAGCAGCCTCCACGCTCAGGCACAGGGCACGGCTCCCAGCAGGCGAGGTCCGCACAGGGACACACACTCGTTCCTGCTGGAGGGCACTGGATGGTGGCTTCACCTTGCTTTCATTCCGTTTCTGAGAGCTGCGCCGGGCGCCCCAGGCACTTACGTCTCGATGTAGCTGGAGGGAGTGTGGGACACGCTATCCAGGCGCTCCTGCAAGGCTGCCAGGACCTGAGGATTCTGCATCACCTGGTCTGTGAGCTTTTCTAAGAGTCAGAAACAAAACCGAGCTTCAAACTGCCTGCCAGGGACAGCCAAGAGCCAGTCACTGCCAACACTCTGCTTTGCCTAGACACAGCAAGCGACTTCTTAAAAGCATAGATTTGGAAAACAACAAAAACCTTGTGAGAAGCACGTGACACTGTTGGCCACCTGAACGGGTGCAGGATGCCTAGGGGCTCCCGGCTCTCACCTGGAGCTCGGGCAGCCCGGCCTCCTGACTGAGAAGTGCACCTGAGGTCCTCTCCCCACGTCCCCCAGCCCTCCAGGGCCCCTTGGGTAAACAGCGTGTCCAGGTCTCAGGGAAGCAAAGTTCAAGGTGAAACAGAACGTCACACTGAGCTCCAGTAAAACACACAGGGAACTCGTCCATAGGGCTTACAGGCCGTCCTCAGGAGACTCCGCTGACCACAGGGGCGACGTCACATGACAGCACACAGAGCACAAGACCGCATCTGCGGCGCCGGTGCAGAGGGGGCAACGTGACGTGCACCTGTGGCGTGTAGGACTGACCAAAGCTGAAGAGCATCCCTCTGGAGCCACCCATGTCGTTACTGACCCAGGGGAGACCAGTGGGCACAGAAACCCCCATGTGACAGCCAGGAGGGGGCGCCCCGTGCCTCACAGGGCCTTGAGAAACCTGGCAGTCAGCTGACACCACGGGCCTCCCGTGTGCCACCCAGGGCACCCTTCTTGTCAGAACATCTGCCCTGAAGTCATGGGGCATCCTCCAGGAACCTCCCCAGAGCACTCACGTGAGAGGTGCGGGAGGCAGACTGAGCACAGCCGGCCCTGGAGCAGGCTCGCCGGCAGGCCGCAGCGCAACCCACTCCAGCAAGAGCCCGGCCATGCCTCTAGGAAACGAGAAGACGCCTGCAACCTGCTTCCTCACAGCCTAGGGAGGGGGCGCGCGTTCTTAAAATGGGGGCACCGCGACCAGGACTGGAGGGACAGCAGGTGCGGGAGGCGCGCGCACCGCGGGCTTCAGCCTGCAGGAACACTTCGAGCCGCCTGCACCCTGGTGGACACCCCGAGCTCCGAAGCCGTCTGCTCTCCCGAACTAGGGAGCGGGCGCCAGGCCGACTGGCGCGTGCCGTGCACTGACCTGCGTTGCTCGTGTTCTTAGCGGCCTCCGCGGAATCTGAAGGAACTCCATCTGAAAAGCTGAAGCCGCACGCTCAGTTACCGCGGACGGGCACACTCGGCGCCCTCCCTCCGCCAAGCACGCCGCCCCAACGCAAACGCGCCCTCTGGGGCCGCCTACAGTGCTCACTTCACCACCGCTTTCTTCTCACTACCTGCTCCCAGCACGCACACTGGCTCCTGTGTGGCCGGCCGCTCCCAGCAAAGCAGTCCCGGCGCGGGCATGAGCAGCCCCGCAGACAGAGAGGCCCAGCTGCTCTTAAGGGGGGCTGGACACAGCTGTCCATCAACTCACACCCCCTCCCAGTCTGTGACGCCAAGCTACGCCGTGCCTTTGCCCGGGGAGCACGGCGCTGGCCACGCCACTCCCGACACCAGTGACGACTACGACACAGCCTGCTCTCCAACTGGCTTTTCAACTCCAACGAGCAAAGTCCATCTTGGCTCACCTGTTATCTGCCATCTGAATGTTTTTATCCCCTGCAAATGAAAAAAAAAGAATTATTAATTTATATTCAGAAACAAAAGTATCCGCTTAGGTGTACTCTTGGGTAGTACCTACGACGGAGTCCCCTGAAGGGGCAGCGTGATGGAGACCTGACTTTGCTTTTTAAAGAAACACAATTTGAAGACTTATTTAATTATTTGAGAGGCAGAGAGAGAGGAGAGCGACAGGTCCTCCATCTATCTGCTGGTTCACTCTCCAAATGCCACAATCCAAAGCCAGGAGCTTCCTCCGGGTCTCCCACAAGGGTGCAGGGGCCCACTTGGCCCATCTTCCACGGCTTTCCCAGGCCACGGCAGGGAGCTGGAAAGGAGTGGAGCAGCCGGGACTCAAACTGGTGGCCACGTGGGACGCCAGCCCTGACCTTGCGCCCCGGCTCTGTTACCCCCGCCAGAGCTTCTGCAGACACACACAGGAAGCGCATCTCCCTGCAGGCAAACCCTGCTCACAGAGCTTCCCTAGGATGCCAATCTCCAGAACAAGACACTCTCACTGCCTTCTCTCTGTAACCCAGCTTACAACAGCACACACAGTAACGTTAGTCCAGGCACTGCAGAACAGTAAGCGGACAGCCCCTCCCAGGATGACTGTGTCCTTCGACACTGAAGCGCCGCTGTGCGGAGCCACCTCAGCCTCCTAGGCCCTTCCTCGACCAAGAACTGCACGTGTCAGGGTGACGTCAGCACCACCCCGAGGGCCTCTCTCAGGCTGCCCATCTGGACCTGCCTCACAGGTATCTGAGCAAAAACCAAATCACTCTAAACAATAAAAACTATGTATTTCAGAAAATCACTCCAATTAGAATTTTTTAAAAAGATTTATTTATTTATTTGAATGTCAAGAGGCAGAGGCAGAGAGAGAGAAAGAGAGAGAGAGAGAGGGAGGGAGGGAGGATGGGTCTTCCATCTTCTGATTCACTCCCCAAACAGCCACAATGACCAGGCCAAAGCCAAAAGCCCGGAGCTCCCACAGGGGTGCAGGGGCCCCACGTCCACTGCCTTCTCAGGTGCATTAGAAGGGAGCTGAGGCTGGCACCATGGCTCACTAGGCTAATCCTCTGTCTGCGGCGCCGGCACACCAGGTTCTAGTCCCGGTTGAGGTGCCAGATTCTGTCCCGGTTGCCCCTCTTCCAGGCCAGCCCTCTGCTGTGGCCCGGGAGTGCAGTGGAGGATGGCCCAAGTGCTTGGGCCCTGCACCCCATGGGAGACCAGGAGAAGCACCTGACTCCTGGCTTCGGATCAGCGAAGCACGCCGGCCGCAGTGTGCCAGCCATAGCGGCCACTTTGTGGGGGGAACCAACAGAAAAAGGAAGACCTTTCTTTCTGTCTCTCTAAATCTTCCTGTCAAAAAAATAAAAAATAAATTTAAAAAAAGGGGGGGAGCAGCCAGGGTTCAAACCAGTGCTGACATGGGAAGCCGGCGCTGCAGGCAGCCGCTCTATCCACTACGCCACAGCACCAGCCCTTCCAATCAAATTTAGGATCCACAATTGTTTTGTATTTAACTCAATCGCAGTTTTCTTTATTGTGTTCTTATTATTTCAAAATACAACATGCTAATTATTTTCATTTTTTTTCTTTTTCAAAAAAATCTAAATTGGGTCTGGAGCTGTGGCCAGTGGATGAACGCTGCACCCATGAGCGCTGGTTCAAGTCCCTGCCAACAGGCCTGGGAAAGCAGCTGGAGAGGGCCCAAGAGGGAGCGGATCAGAGAATGAAAGAACGCTCCCTCCCTCTCTCTGTAACTCTGGCTTTACAAATAAAAATCAATCTTTTTACAAACATTACTTAAGGAGACAGACTACAACCAGAAGAGAAGAAATAATGCGACAAATCCTCGCAGGGCTGCCACCACCCACCCGAGCGTCCACGGGCCCTGCCCCTCCGCCTTCCGCACCCAGCTCACTCCACTCAGGTCTTTGCTCTGCGCCCTCACTCCTGGGCCCCATGTGGGCAGTCGCAATGTTCCCAGGCTGAGGCCAGCTTCTTCCCGCACTGTGAATGTGAGGTAGGGCGAGCCTAGCAGTGAAGACACGGGTCTGCACCAACAGTGCCTGGATCCTGCCCCATGGGAGACCTGGCTCCGCCCCAGCCACCGAAGGCATTCAGGGTGTGAACCGGCTCCTGCTCAGTGCACGCAACGGTGAGACAGGCAGGGCTTCACGACCACCTCTGATGACAGCACTCCACTGTCTCCCCCGAACCAGTTAACCATCGAGGGGCTTGTCTCCCACTAACCAGTTAACTAAGGAGGGGCCTGTCCCCCACTAACCAGTTAACTAAGGAGGGGCCTGTCCCCTACTAACCAGTTAACTAAGGAGGGGCCTGTCTCCCACTAACCAGTTAACTAAGGAGGGGCCTGTCCCCCACTAACCAGTTAACTAAGGAGGGGCCTGTCCCCCACTAACCAGTTAACTAAGGAGGGGCTTGTCCCCCACTAACCAGTTAACCATCCAGGGGCTTGTCCCCCACTAACCAGTTAACTATTGAGGGGCTTGTCTCCCACTAACCAGTTAACTATCGAGGGGCTCGTTATCATGTGTTTTCTTTTTTTTGTTATTGTGTATTTTCAAAATCTTATTTATTTTCATTTTATTGGAAAGCCAGAGAGACAGATATATTCCACCTGCTGGTTCATTGCACAAATGCTGGCCGGTCAGGGCTGGGCCAGGCCGAAGCCAGAAGCCTGGAACTGCATCCCCGAGGGTGCAGGGACCAGGGACCGGAACCGTCACTGCTGTCTCAGACTGGAGAGACGGGGACTTGAAGCAGGCACTGCAATACGTCTGCAACCGTGCCGAATGCCCGCCCGCTAACTACTGCTGACCACAGCCCCGTGAGTTTGTGTGGCTTCCCAGCCACAGCTCCGCCACTCCTCACTCCCACTCAATGGGCCTTCACAGCGGGATCTCTGGGCCAGAGACATGAACAGAGCTGGACACACGGGCATCCACTGAGATCTGGCTAGCAACGAAAACGCTCCATCGTCTGCTGCTGACAGTGCCCTCCACTGGACCACACTGCCCTTGCTGAGAAGCCCACCATCCCGGAAGCAGCGTCACTCCAGTGTAACAGACCATCCTCGCCAGATGACCAATCCCTCACAGAGCCACATTCGTGTAACTTCCAACACCGACCACACAGGCAGGGCCCACGTCGCGCAGGCACACTCCCAGCAACCCCACCAGGCGGGGCCTCCCTCGGTGCAGACAGCCGTGAGGGTTAGCCCAAGCTCTCTCCACTCCTGTCCATTAGAATATGCTTCCGGCTGCCTGATGCCAAACCAACACAGAGTTACTTTAAACACGGCTCCCTTTACACGTGGAAAACTGTGGTGGGTGTGACAGATCATAAACAGCTCGAGCTCAGTCCTTCCAAGTATATCACCACATTTACTTCTGCTCAGTAAAGTCCCGGCGCTGGCTGAGCCCCGGCTGCTCCACCTCCCATCCAGCTCCCTCTACTGGCCCCGCAGAATATGGTACAAGTCCCTGCAGCCCACGCGGGAGACCCAGATGGAGCTCCTGGCCTTGGCCTGGACCAGCCCTGGCCACTGCAGCCATCTGGGGAGCAAACCAGTGGAAGAAGATCACTCTGTCTCTTCCTCTCTTTCAACAAATCTTTTTGTTTGTTTGACAGGCAGAGTGAACAGTGAGAGACAGAGAGAAAGGTCTTCCTTTGCCGTTGGTTCACCCTCCAATGGCCGCCGCGGCCGGCGCACAGCGCTGATCCGATGGCAGGAGCCAGGTGCTTCTCCTGGTCTCCCATGGGGTGCAGGGCCCAAGCACTTGGGCCATCCTCCACTGCACTCCCGGGCCACAGCAGAGAGCTGGCCTGGAAGAGGGGCAACCGGGACAGAATCCGGCGCCCCGACCGGGACTAGAACCCGGTGTGTCGGCGCCGCAAAGCGGAGCATTAGCCTGTTGAGCCACGGCACCAGCTTCCTTCAACAAATCTTAAAAAAAATAAATAAATAAAAGTCAAAAGCAAGCACCACCAGAACTGAACGTCAGTTTATGAGATCACAGCTCGTGCTTCCTCGGCAGGTTCTTCCGCTTCTGTTCCAGATTGACCGGCTGACTGGAGACGCACGTTCCACCAGCTGGTGCACCCCCAGTCGGCTCCAACGGCCAGGAATGGTCAGGGCAGGAGCTCCAGCTGGGTGGCCCACGTGGGTGCAGGAGCCCACGTCCTTAAGCCTCACCCGCTGCCTCCAAGGTGCTCTCCCAGGAAGTGGAGTGGAGGCAGAGCAGCTGGGGCCGTGCAGGACTGGCGGGGACGCAGGCGTCTCGGGCGCGGCTCCAGCCCCGGGCCACAGCACCTGCCTTCTTGGATGGCTTCTGAAGGCAGCTGAGGGGCTGGTGTGGTGGTGCAGCGGTTAGCCACAGCCGGGGACGCCGGCCAGCATCCCAGGTGAGCCCAGGTGAGCCCTGCCGTGAGTCCAGCAACTACACTCCGGCCCAGCTCCCTGACACCCTGGGAAACCATGTTAGCTTGCCAAAAGAAGCGGATCATAGCAACCTAAGTGAAAAATACACTTTCGCAAGAGCGTAGAGCTTCCGAGTCAGAAGCCTTCAGCAGGGTCTACAGATCTACAATGCACGGCTTCTACCCGGGCAAAGCTGGGGCCAGCAACACCTCCTCAGCCATCGCCACTGTCTCCCGAGGCCTTCTCCGGCAGGAAGCAGAGTCAGGAGTCTGTCCAACGGGGTGTGGGTGTCTGAACGTCCCAGCCAAATGCTCACCTATGAACCCTTCTAAGACAGTGTCAGCCGGGGAGTACAGTCACACTTCACAACACCACAATCTGTGCACAGGCAGCGTTCGCTGTAAGAAAGTCAAAGCCCTCGATGTCTTTACTTGAACAACTAAGAATCATTTGAGGGTGGCGCTGTGGGTAGCAGGTAAAGCTGCATCCCATACGGGCGCAGGCTGCTCGTGTGCCTGGCAAAGCAACGTCTCCCCTGTGGAGACCCAGATGAAGCTCCTGGCTTCAGACTGACCAGGCCACCGCAGGTGTTTGGGGAGTGAACCAGTGCATGGAAGATCTCTCTCTGCCTCTTTAACTCTTTCAGAGAAATATTTTTCAAAACTTCATTTAACTATAAGTACTGCATTTTGATGAGTCTCCTGTATTAAACCAGGGGTGGTGACCTCTGAGGGAAGCAGCCTGAGCCTGTCCACCCCAGCGGGAGTGGCGCAGCCCCGGGGGCAGGGGTGCAGGGGTGCGGGGATCACCCTCAGGCATGCTGAGCCTTTTCCCACGAGAGCCACATCACACGGGGCATGCAATGAGCTAAGGAGGAATCGAGACACCTCGGCAGGGCAGTCCAATGGTCTCACCACAGAACCTGGCCACTGTCCCAAGCCCACTGATAGCCGGCGTCTTGTCACCCCGGTCAGCAGATTCCTCACCCAGGCCACTCCCAGCATCAGAAGTCAGCCGTGTTCACTAGAAAGCCAGGAGCTAGGCCCTTGTGGTGCCAGCATTCCACATGGGGGCGCAGCTCCCTGCGAGTGGGCCCGGTCAGGCAGAGGGAAAGCCCCAGTGCTTGAGCCCCTGCGCCCATGAGGGAGACCGGGAGAGGCTCCTGGCTTCGGACTGGCGCAGCTCCAGCCATTGTGGCCACCTGGGGAGCCAGAGGATGGAAGACCTCTCTCTCTCTGCAATTCTCCCTTTCAAATAAATAAATCAATCCTTAAAAAATAAAGCCTACAGGGCCCGGCACGTGGACGAGCTGCTGGGATGCCCACTGCAGTGCCTGGTTCAGGTCCAGTTCCTCCGCTGTGGATCCAGCTTTGTGCTAACGCACAGGCGAGGGGCAGCTCCCGACAGCTCGGGCACTGGGGGTGCGGGGGGGGGGGGGGTCCTGCCACCACGTGGGAGACCTGCGCTGAGCTCCTGACTCAGTCTGGACCAGGCCATCTGGGGAGTCAACCGGTGGATGGAAGATCTGTCTCTTTCAAATTAAGAAATATACACAGAAGAGTTTTTAAAACCACATGCAATATGTACATGTCACTTAAAAATATCTTAAAAATCACACAACATGCTTACAGATGAACACAGACTGGGCCCCCGCCAGGTTAATGCCTGTGGCGCCGGCATCCCATATGGGCACCAGTTTGTGGCCCGGCTTCCACTTCCCATCCAGCTCCCTGCCGATGCACCTGGGAAACCAGCAGTGGAAGATGGCCCAGGTGCTTGGGCCCCTGTACCCACATGGGAGAACCGGATGAAGCTCCTGGCTTTGGATCAACCCAGCTCTGGCCGCTGCAGACATTTGAGGAGCGAACCAGTGGAAGGAAAACCTCTCTGTCACTCTTTCCAATAAATCTTAAAAAAAAAAAAAAACTAGAAAGAGTTACAGGTAAGACTGGCAAACAGTGGCTGGAGCTGGGTGGCAGGAACGGGGCCCCTGCTCGGTCTTGAAAACTATGAAATTTCTTGTCAAAAAAAAAGCACAAACCACGATGGACAATGCTCACCTGCTGTCCCACTAAGACACTCGCTCTGCGGGGCAGCACGGAGGTCCCGAGAAGTGGCTGGGAGTCTCCACTTCCCACTGCTGCTGGAAGTCTGCCCGTCACTGCGCACGGCGCAGGTGGAGACCCCGGGCGCCCCGGGCCCTTCCCCGTCACTGTGCACAGCCGCGGGTGGAGACCCCGGGCGCCCCGGGCCCTTCCCCGGCGGCCTGGGAAGGCTCAGGCCAGAGATGGCTCCTCAGCTCCACAGCTGCGACCTCTGGCACCCTGTCCACCTGCGCACAGGCAAGGGGCCCCTCTCCAGAGTCCTGCTGGAGGCCAAGCCAAGGCCTAGAAGTTAACCCAAACCCTCTCCTTCCACGTGGGGCTCAGTGGCCTGTCTCCACCCCCACCCCACATTGTCTTCTGGGGAATTCACTGGAACGCGACAGATAAGCGAGCGTTAGAAAGCCCAAGTGCTCCTAACCCAGCAAGAGGCCTCACTGCCCTGTCAGCACCTCCTCCCACGCCACGCCACGCTGGAACGAAGCGAAGCCACAGACAGCTGCCTGCCAGAACCCGGTCGGTGCAGCCCCAACCGACCCTGCACAGACCATCAGGCCAAGACGACGCTATCTGCTTTGAACAGACTTTTTTGGACAATAAAGTGCAGAGTACACCTGATTAGGAGCACGGACGGAGAAGCTACACCCAAGCGGGCTCCCTGCACAGACAGCACGGGGGAAACAGGACCACGCCTCTCCAGCTCCCAGGGGCCCAGACACGCTCTCTTGAGCTCGGCTGGTGCGGAGCAGCAGTGAGCGCCACGGAACACCCCTCCCCACTGCGGCCCAGGCTTCCTGACAGCCAATCCCAGAATGCTTCTCTCTCTACCATGGCTAAGGCCTTCCAGACAGCGCAGCAAGCCAGGCGTCCAGACCGGACGAGGGCGGCTTCCTGCGACTCCTCGCCCGCTCCCCCCAGTACCGGGGGCAGGGCAGAGTCGGGCGGCTCCCCCCAGTACCGGGGGGGGGGGGGGGGGGGCAGGGGCAGAGTCGGGCGGCTCCCCCGGGGCAGGGCGGAGTCGGGCGGCTCCCCCGGGGCAGAGGCGGAGGCACACGGCGCCCGGCCCCTGCCATGCGGCTCGCGCTTCCTCTCCAACAGAGCAGGTGCACCCGGGCCTGCAGGCCAAGTCGGATTCGCACCGACAGGAGGGAAGCGACCCCAACTCCTTCCTGCCGCTTCTCCGGCCACACGGGGGTCCCCTCCACAGAGCCCGTGACCCCGCGCCCGGCCCCGACCTCTCCTGGTTAACGGAAGCTCACAGGCGCCGCTGAGGGTCTGGGGGGTCCCGCAGGACTCGACGCGCACGAAGCCCAGTTCCCAAGTTCTCGGCTGCGCGGGCCGGGCGCCTGCGCGGCCTCCTCACGGCCCCGCTGCCTGGCGACCCCACGGGAGACCGGGTCCGACCAGCAAGCCTCCCTCGCCCCGAACGAGCGGGAAGC
Source organism: Sylvilagus bachmani (assembly GCA_015711505.1). Lineage (NCBI taxonomy): Eukaryota > Metazoa > Chordata > Mammalia > Lagomorpha > Leporidae > Sylvilagus > Sylvilagus bachmani. Next base: position 109,887,662 of record CM027387.1, read on the forward strand.
CCCCGACACGCGCAGGAAACGCACTTCCGCGGGCTCCCGCTCCCACCGCAGGTGGGCGCCCCCGGCGCCGAGGACCCCAACGAGCTGCAACCCTCGGGCCGCCCGGGGCTCCCACCGACCCCCCAGCAGCGCCCGGGCCCGCGCCGGCGCGTCACCGTCACGTGGCCGGGCGGCCCTCCCCTCGGCTCCGGCCCCGGGGCGTTCCGGAAGCCCAGGCCCGCCCGCGGCCCGACCCGAGCCGCTCGGGCCCTGAGGCGCCGACTCCGCGGGCCCCGGCGGGGTCTGCTGCCGTGCGTTCCCTCAGCGCCCCGCCGAGGCCAGGGCGCCCCTCCGCCTCGCAGGCGCGGGCCTGCCCCGACATGGCGCCCAGGCCCCCGCGGCCCGCCGCGGCCCCCGCCCGGCCCCGGCCCCGCTGCGGCCCGCCCACCGCAGGCCCAGCGCGCCGTTACCCGGCCGCGCCCCGCGGACCCGCACCTCACGCCTCCTGCGGCAGTGGCGGCTGCGGCGCTCGCTTCGCTCGCTCCGGGGCTGCGCCGCCGTGGCCTCCAACAACGCTGCTTCCCATTGGCCGAGCCTCCAGGCCCGTCCCTCCGCCAGCAAAGCGGGCTGCGATTGGACGGGCGTCACGCAAGTCAACTGCGCCTGAGCGCGGCGGGCGGCGACCAATCAGAGGGTGCGCCGCGCGCAGACCCGCGAGGCGTATGCAAATGAGAGCGTGTGACGACGCCATCTCCGGCGCGCGGCGCGCGTTCCCGGGGGCTCCGCTAGAAGAGGGCGGGGCGGGGCGCGGCGGGGCGGGGCGGAGCGCCTGGGCGGGGCGGGACGGGGCGGGGCGCCGGGGCGGGGCGGGGGTACCCTGCAGCCCCTTAACCCGGGCTTGGGCGCTCCGCGCGCCCCTCTCCGTCCGGCGTGGGCGGGGGGGGGGTCGCGCCCCCTGCCCGGGCACCGCCGGCGTCTCGGGGTCTCAGCAGCCTGGCTCGGGCCTGGGGCACACCCGGCCGCGCCCGGGGGCACGCAGGGACGCGGGTCCCCAGATCGGACCCCGAGGCCGCCTAGAGCCTTGCCTGCGCGGCCGGTCGGTTCCGCTCCGTAACGGGGCTCGCGCGCCGAGGGCTGGGGGCGGCGGGGAGCGGACGCGCATTGCTGACTGCAGACGGGGACGTGAACCCCAGAGGAGCCGCGAAGGGTCAGCTGGGGCGCACTTCCTCCGCGGCTCTTTGCCTCTCGCTCTCCCTGGGTCCCTGGGGTCGCGGGCCGAGGGCACAGCCTGGGACGCCTCTCTGTCCGCCCCAGCCGCCCCGGTCACCGCGCGGGGAGGCTCTGTCCGCCCCGGTCACCGCGCGGGGAGACGCCCGCCCTCCCGCTGTGGGCACGGCCGGTGGGTCTCCTGTGGCCCTGAGGCGGCTTCAGTAAGAGAAACACGACCTTGGTCCTGGAGGGCCGGAGGCTCCGCGCTGAGGGCCGGGCAGGGCCCCACCTGCTCTGCTGTGTGCTGGGCTGAGGCCCTGTCGCTCGTCTGGTCTCGCACGTGTGTCTGCCTCTCTCTTTCCTTTTTTAAAGATTTATTTGAAAGGCAGAGCCATAGAACAAAAGGAGAGAGAGTGAGAGAGAGGTCTTCCATCTGCTGCTTCACTCCCCGGATGGCTGCAGGCTGGGCCAGGCCAGAGCCTGGAACTCTGTCCGGGTCTCCCGTGTGGCTGCAGGGCTCCAAGCACTTGGGCATCGTCCGCTGCTTTCCCAGGCCGTCAGCAGGGAGCTGGGTGGAAGTGGAGCAGCCGGGACTCGAACCAGAACCCATACGGGTCCGGTGCTGAGCAGGTCAAGCTGCCACCTGTGACGCGAGTGTCCCGTACAGATTCTGGTTCTGGTCCCGGCTGCTCCTCTTCTGATCCCGCTCTCTGCTGTGGCCTGGGAAAGCAGCAGAAGATGGTCCAAGTCCTTGGGCCCCTGCAGCCACGTGGGAGACCAGGAAGGGGCTCCTGATCAGCCCAGCTCTGGCTGCTGCAGCCACCTGGGGAGTGAGCCAGTGGGTTCTCTCCCTCCCTCCCTTCCTCCCTCCCTCTCCCGCCTCAGATAAATAAATCCTTTTAAAAAGGAGAAATAATAAAGGACGCCGGTCACTGGGTCCTGGCTCGTCCACGGCCAGTGCGGAGGGCGGTGGCCTTACAGGACAGGGACTGCTGGGCGACAGCCCGAAGGCCAGCTCTGGGCGACCTTGGGCCGATGCCTGGGCCTCTGTTCCCCATCTATGGAATGGGCACTCGTGACTCCTGCATCACAGGGCTGCAGGCGGGGCCAGAGCGGCCCTGCGCGGTGGGGACACTGCCCAGGGACTCGGCCCACGGGGCCCGGAGCTGGCACCAGGCCAGGCGGCCAGACTGCTTGGTCTGTCGCCTGCCCTGGCCATGCCCAACATCGTGGAGTCCACCTGGCCACACCTGGCTGCCCCTGGAACCCCATCTCAGGGTTGCGATGGGAGCAAAGTGCCCTCTGCCTCCCCTCCCCAGTGCTGCCACTGCCCCCCAGCTCTGCTACTGTCTGGGCCTCACTCCCCGCTTCCCCCTAGCCCTGGCAGGGGGCACGGCGAGGGAGGAGGGGTGGCGGGGCACAAGCCTCCCAGGGCATCCGGGAGCCTCCAGTAGCTCAGGGAGCCTCCCACCCCCAACTGTAGGTCAGGGGAGCCCGGGGAGGCGCCGTGGCAGCACAGAGAGGGCATGGGAGCAGCACGCCCCGGCCCGGCCTGGGACTCCCCGGCAGAAGGGGAGGAGGCAGCTGCTGCCTCCTCGCACAGCCCTGCACGGTGACGGCTGGGGGGCACGGACCAGAACAGGGCCCCGAGTTGCCCCAGAGGAGCGTCTCTGTGCCAGAGAAACGGTTTGAGAATGCGGTCCGTGTCCTGCGGCCCCGTGGCTGCTTGGAGCGAGAGTCAGAATCGGGGCTGCCCAGCGCCCCCGAGGCTCCCGGCGAGGGCCCTTCCTGCCTCTGCCCGCTTCCAGGTTCCTCGGCTGGTGTTGGCGTGGCTCGTGGCGGCCTCAGTTTTCTGGACATTCCCCACTAAGAGCCCAGGGCGGGGCCTGCCCTGCGGGGGGGACAGGCCTCTGCCCAGTCCCCACTTGTGACACCTGATCTGCCCTGGCCTCCTGGCACGTCCCCAGGGAGCAGGGGAGCGGCCACCCTCAGTGCCTGGGGACAGCATTCCCAGTGTCTGTGTCTGACAGAGCCGCCCGACAAGGGCCCCTCACCGCTGGGATCCCCTGAGACTTCCCAAGGTCCTGAGGGGCTTTCCATGGGGCCCCGTCTCCTCCCACAAATGTTCTCTCCTCCTGGAAGACCCCTGAGCTGGGAGAGGCCCACTCACTTCTGGCCCAAGCTCAGGTGACGCCGACACCGCGAGCCATGTCCCCTGTCCCCGTGGACAGACGTTGACACCACGAGCCATGTCCCCTGTCCCCGTGGATGATGCCGACACCACGAGCCCGCATCCCCTGTCCCCGTGGACGGACGCCAACACTGCGAGCCCGTGTCTCTGGTCACTGGACCGAGACCCTGCTGCTCAGCCTCAGCACCGTCAGGCCCTGGGGCCTCTGCCCATCGTGACACCAAGCTGTACCCTCGCCACCCCACTGGCGAGGTCAGAATAGGGCAGGGCTGACAACCCCCAGGGTGGCGCCAGGACTCCCTGACACCTGGCGGCTTCCGTACCTGTCAGCCAGGCTCTGCCTTGTCCAAGCACAGCCTGTGGCTGTGTCCGCCTGTGCAGGTCCCTCACCTGGACACCCTGTCCTCGCTGCCACCATCTGCATTGGTGCTGGGCGCCCGGCCGTCAGTGTCGCCATCCTCCTGGCAGGCCGCCTGGCTCCCTGCCCCCTCCCCCCCATGCCCCAGAAACCCTACCCAGGGCTGCGTGGTTGGGGACCATGCAGGGACACAGGCAGGGTGAAACAGGGGCTCAGTCTGCAGGCAGGGCCTGGCCAGCCTCACACGGAGGGGAGGCGCTGGAAGGAGGGGCTTGCCTGGCACGGCACCATCCCCTACCCACAGAAGAGAAGGGGGTGGAAGGAGGGGCTCACCACACTGCGGGAGGCGGGGCCTTCCCACTGCTACCTTCTGTTGCCTTTTGATTTGCAAATAATGACCACATGACCTTTTGATAATAAAACTGGCAAAGATTTATCCTTGGGAAAAACAAGAGTAAATCTGATTCTTGGAGCTGTGGGGGGAGGGGTGTGGAGCCTCAGGGGGACAGCGTGGGGCAGTGTGGGAACTCGTGGGGCAGCGTGGGGCCTTGTGGGCAGTGTGGGGTCTCGTGAGGCAGCGTGAGTTCTCGTGGCCTGTCACGCTGCATCCCATGCTGGGAGTCCATAGCTCTCCACTGATGCCCGCGTCCACCCAGGCTCACGACACCTTTGGCCAAGTGACTTCCCCTTCCAGCAGGGCCCCCTGGTGGCCTTGAAATAGTTCCCAGGGGAGGGGAGACGCACCTGGCTCTGCCACCTGTGCACAGCTGAGCCCCGCACTGACCTCCCCAGGCTGCAGGCTGCAGGCTGCAGCAACACCTGGCTCACTCACGGTGAGGGCGCAGAGCCGACCTGACCGTGTGGACTTCAGGGACGCCGCCCACAGGGTGGCTCGTGCACTCAGTCCCATGTCCTGCCAGCTCCTGTCACCGGTCCCCCTGCGTCCTCTGTCCCGACAGTCTCCCAGAGCGGCCCTTCTTGGGCACAAGGGGGCCCCGGCTCCCCTGCTTCTCCCGGGGCGATGGGCGACGCCCTGGTGTGCTCACAGCTACCCGGTTTCCATGCTCTGCCATCTGTACGAGGAAACTGTTTTCAGAAGTCACAGATCAGGGAGCAACTCTTAGCCTTGTGGTTGCGGCCCACTCCCACCCGAGCACCCGGGTTCAGCTCCTGCTCCGCTCTGACTCCGGCAGACCCTGAGAGGCAGCAGCGCTGGCTGGGGCACCGGGAGACCTGCCCGGACGGCGCTGCCGGCTCCCGGCTGTGGCGTGGCGTGGCCCAGCCCCGCTGCCGTAGGCATTCGGGGAGCAAGCAAGTGGATGGACAGGACAGAGCCATCTGTCTCTCTCTGCTTTTCAAGTAACTAAAAAAGACGCTTAGAAGAAAAATGACAATTTTAATTTTTTAAAAACCATTTATTTATTGGATAGAGTGACGGTGAAGGAGGGAGAGACAGAGACAGAGACAGACAGATCTTCCATCCTTTGGTTTACACCCCGGATGGCAGACCGAACCGGTCTGGGCCGGTCTGGGCCAGGCTGAAGCCAGGAGCCTGCACCCCCACCTGGGCCGTCTTCTGCGGCAGTCCCAGGGAGCCGGACGGGACCGGAGCCGGCGCTCTGGCGTCACGAAGGTGGCCTGACCCGCTGTGGTGCGATGCCGGCCCGCTCAGCTGCTCTCACGCGGGCGGGCGGCAGGGACCTCCCCGACCTCCCATCAAAATCCGGCGGCCAGCGCCAGGGCACTCGTCGGCTCTGCCACGGCCCACGGCGCCTGAGCACAACTCTGCCTGCCGCCACTCGCATGGCTGCCGCTCAGCGGGACCCTCCTGGGCTCTCAGACCTCAGGACAAACCCTGCTAGGACAGCGGCGGCAGATTCTGTCAGCGAAGCCGCCCTCTCCCCCGAGGTCACCGCTCTGACCAGTGACTTCGCGGCAGGTGGCACTTTCTGGAACAGCTACCGGACATCCCATCCCCCACGCTCACGGGGGCGGGGGGTCATCGCCACCCGCAGGTTAGGTCTTAACAAGCCTCCCTCCCAGGACCCGGGTGCAGGGCGTGCCGGCCCCGCCAGCCCAGTGCCCCGGGTGCTGACGCAGGAGCAGGAGGCGACGCGGACAAGCCTGCCACGCTTGGTTCTGGGGAGGATCCCGGACAGGCACTGCACACGCCACGCACGGGTGCCAGACCGTCCTCGCCGACACAGGCCACGCTGCTGCCCCTCGCTGCACCAAGCGCCCCTGACCACAGGCTGGGGCCCGGCTCTGCCACAGCGCACCCGTGCCTCACCGGCACAGGCGTGAAGCGGCGCCCGAGTCCTAGCCCTGGGCCCTCACACGGCACTGCCTGACCGAGGGCAGCTTCGTGCAAGCAGCACCGGGCGCAGGGTCTGCTGAGCACACGCAGCAGGTGGACAGCACCCAGGTCCTGGCACAGGGCACGGCAGGTTCTGGCTTCCGCTTCCGCCACAACCGAGGACTTCAGGCGTGTCTGGGCGTGGGCGTGGCCCTGACACTGCTCCTCGGGGCTGAGGCTCCCCTCCCCCACCAGCCGTGTGGGTCCTGAGCCTGCTGTCGCCCATGGCAGTCGTGAGCAGCTGGCCAGGGGCCCGCGGGGGAGAGGCTGCAGGGCACTGTCGGAGCCAGCCGGCCTGAGCCGCCTCTGTCTGGGGCTCGGCGGGATCCGCCAGTCTGAGCAGCCTCCTTCCTACTCGAAGGCACCCACAGCAGGGACTCGCTGATCGCCATCCGCGTGGGGCTGCCCTCGGCTGGCTGGGCTGAGCGGCGCGCAGGGAGGGTGGCTGGGCCTCACCATTCACAAGCTTTATTAGCGCCCGGCAGAGCAGGCCCTCAGCTGCACGGGGAGCCCCGCCGGCCCTCACGGCGAGCCCCCGTTCTGAGCCATCTGCAGGTACTCCTGGTGCAGCCTGCCCTGCGCCTCGAAGAGCTTCTTCAGCTTCTTGGCTTGGCCTCGGCTCAGCTCCCTGCCTTCTGAGTCGTGGGTGGGCAGACCCTGCGCGGGGCGGCCCCTCGTCAGCCACGCACGCCCCCCCCCCCCGCCTTCCGAGTCGTGGGTGAGCAGACCCTGCGCGGGGCGGCCCCTCGTCAGCCACACACGGCGCCCCCTGCCTTCTGAGTCGTGGGTGAGCAGACCCTGCGCGGGGCGGCCCCTCGTCAGCCACGCATGCCCCCCCCAGCCGGCCGAGGCCGGGCACTCCCACAGCCCGGGAAGGAGGGAGGACTTACGTTGTCATCAAACTTGGAGTACTTGTCACTTTCGGACAAGAACATCTCGCTGGGCGGGATCTTCATCCTGGCCAGCTTTGCCGCCTGGAACACAGGACGCAGGGTCACCGCCCCCGGGCCCCACGCGCGGGCTGGACGCCCGTCCCAAGCAGGGCAGGGGGCCCCCCAGGGAGGCCCCGCGTAGCCGGCTGAGCCGTGGGGCGCGAGGTCAGCGTGCACGTGCCTGGGCAGCCCCCACCCCGGAACAACGCTCGCGCGCTACCTCCTGCTCCCGTTTCCTCCTGGCGGCCTCCTCCTTCTTCCTCCGCTTCTCGTCCTCAGCCTAGGGCAGCACAGGACAGCGAGGGGCCCTCACCAAAGGGCCTGGTGCAGGCTGACCCCCCGGGCCCTCCCCACCCCACCCGCTCCTCCCAGGACTCTCGCTGGCCCTGCTCTGGACACGGTGGGCGGCAGAGAAGCCCATCCTGGCAGGGGCAGAGTCGCATGGCAACCAGAGACAGCTCTGCACCGGCTGACCCCGGGCACCCGGCCCAGGGGAGCCACTGCATAGACAGCAGGGGGGCAGACGCCGCAGCCCCCAGGACGTCCTGGTGCCGGACTGCTCTGGGCACGGGAGGGCTTGGGAGGACGTGACAGGCGGTGGACTAGATGAGGCCACCAGGGAGGGAAGAGGGCCCCCAGACCTGCAGGTGGCGGAGGGGCAGGGCCTGCACCCCGAGGGCCCTCTCTCCTGCCAGGCAGCACGGACTGTCCCACCGCCTGCACCAGCTGCTGAGGGTGAGGATCTCTGAGCCTGGGGGAGGTCCTGGGGGTCCACTCGAGAAGACGGCTCTCCTTCCTGGCTGCCATCTGGCGCTAGACACTGGGACGGCAAATGAGCCCCTAGACGAGAACCGGGGGACCAGGCCCCGGCAGAGCGCGGCTGGGCTCACTGACCCTCCTCTTCTCTTCTCTCTCCTTCAGTAGGGTGTTCCTGTCCACCAGCTTCACCACGGTCGGCAGCCCTGCGGAGCAGACGGCCTGTGAGAGCCCCGGGGCCCGGGGCCGCCCTCACCGGCAGCACCAGCTCCAGGCAGATCCCTCAGGCGAAGGCAAAAACACAGGCCTCCTGCACACGGGGGGTGGGGCACACGGGGATACTGGTGCTGTGGGGGTGGCCGCGGAGGCAGGGTCACGGGGAAGACCTCAGCTGAGGATGGACACGCGGGCATTCAGGACAGGCCCCGTGGCACCACGGGCTGGGCCGCAGCTGGAACACACGGGAGAGCCGGTTCGAGTCCCGGCTGCTCTACTTCTGGTCCAGCTCCCTGCTAATGTGCCTGGGGAGGCAGTGGAGGACCCGATGGAGCTCCTGGCTCCTGGCTTCAGACTGGCTCAGCCCTGAAGCCTGGGTGGAAGCTCTCTCACTCTCAGCCACTCTGCCTCTCCAACAGGACACACTGGAGGCGGCCCTGGCGGCTGCCGGTCGGTGAGCGCCAGGGGCACTGTGGGGACCCGGCTGGGGCTCCGCTCCAGGACTCCTCACAACACTCAGAATCGCCTGGGACTTCTCCCCGCGGCCTCTCCCCTCCACCGTGTCCCCCAGCCACCCGGGCTCCCTGGAACACGGCCGACGGCGTGAGGGCCTCACCCACCTTCGTGGTCTTCCAGCCGCACCCCCAACTCGGGCAGGACCTCGTCCCGGAGGGTGTCAGTGAGCTGCAGAATCTCAGGGACTGTGGGCAGGAGACGAGTTCTGTCAGACACGGCGGGCCCAGGGCCGGGCCGGGCACAGCCCTCGGAGCCAGGGCCGGGCCAGGCCAGGGCCAGGCAGGGCACAGCCCTCGGAGCCAGGGCCGGGCCAGGCCAGGGCCAGAGGCGCCCAGCCAGCACCTCGGCCAGGATGCCACCTGATACGCCGTCAGAAAGAGCCCCTAGCTCCCTGGTCGCTCTGGACACTCCGAGAGCTGGGGGTAGCCGGGTTAGCAGTGGCTCTGCCAGGAAGGTCCGCGCATTGCGCCAAAGGCCGGGGTGGGACCCAGACTGCCGGCGGGGGCCTCGCTCCGTGGGGGACACTCTCATCTCCAGGCTGGTTTCTCTGTGTACATCAGAGACAGGGCCACCAGGAGCAGGGCTCCCTGTCGGCGAATGCAGCCCCCACAAGCCCCTGGTCCTGGGTGCACTCAGAAGACTGGACCCCAGCCACACTCTCCGCCCTCCCAGCTTCTCCGGGCACTCAGGTTCTGCCCCAGCCTCAGGGCAGAGGGGGCGGGGAGGGGACTCGGGGCCCTCACTGCCTTGGCCCCGGTGTGTCCGAGTGGGGGCGGGTCCTTCCACTGGGAGCATCGGGACAGGAAACAGCCTTCTGTCCCCACGGCCGCTGCTCTCCAAGGAGCGGCCTTGACTCTGGAGCCTGACCTTGGTTCCCCAGCTTGCAGGACCCCGACTGGGCAGCAGCCACCACCCCCGTGACAGGCCCAGGACCGCGACAGCAGCCCGGCTGAGCGTCTCCCCAAGTCTGAGCTCCCCACGGAGCAGGGCCCCTCTTGTCGGGTTCCCTGCTCTGCCCCAGCCACCCGAGGAGCGCCTGACCCTGGGGCACCCATCGAGGTGGGGGCCCAGAGAGCACACCCATCGGAAGGCAGCAAGACTGCACCCGCAGCACGGTGACACGCCTCCTGGGAGGTCACGGCCTCGCCCCAGCCCCGCAGTGACAGGACCCTCAGGGTGGCCCACGAGGCTCCCCCAGCCAGCACACTCCCTGGAGGAACGGGGCCCGGGGTCGCGCGTGTCAGGCCTCTGAAGAGTGCGGAGGAGGCTGCCTCGCCCGACGCCGCGGGCCTCTGGGCACCTGGCCTCAAAGGCCAGCCCCAGAAACTTCAAGGCAGACTCCCCACTGCCCCACAGCCCTCACAGGCCTGACCACGGGAGCGCACAGATCCAGGCTCCCCAGGGCCGCAGCGGCACAGCTCACAGCCCACGTCCTGCCGGGGAAGAGCGGCAGACACACGAGCTGGCTCAGCAGAGCCCCCGGGGGCCACGGACGAAGGAGGCAGGCGGACGGGCCCGCCCAGGGTCGTGCCAGTCGGCAGAGGCTTCCCGGGAGGGGACTTGCACTGGAGCTGGGGCAGCTGTCTGGCGCAGCGGCGAAGGTGCCGGTGAGGGAGGGCGCTGTGGCACAGCGGGTTAAGCCCCGGCTGCGACACCGCCATCCACGTGTCCTGGCCGCTCCACGTGCGCTCCAGCTCCCTGCTAGCGCACCTGGGAGAGCTGCGGAGGACGGCCCAGTGCCAGGCCCTGCACCGTGCGGGAGACCCGGATGGAGGTCCAGGCGCCTGGCCTCGGCCTGGCTGCGGGGCCGTTGGGGCGTGAACCAGCGACGGAAGACCTTTCTCTCTCTCTTGGCCCCTCTACCTAATAAGATAAATCTTTAAACAATGCCACTTTCCGTGATCCTCATCACGGGGCCAGCGCTGTGGTACAGAGGGTGAAGTGCCCCACTTCCGCTCCAGCTCCCTCCCCGCTGATGGCCTGGGAGAGCAGCAGCAGGTGGCCCAGGTGCCCGGGCCCCTGTCCCCACGCAGGAGACCCAGACGAAGCCCCTGGCTCCTGGCCTCACTCGGCCCAGCCCCGGCTATGGCCATTTTTTAATTGAAAAAAAAAAAAGAGAATTTTTTTTAGATTTGAGGATATAATTTGGTGGACTTCACATAAAGCTAACCGTTCTAAAGGGAACAACTCGATCACATTAGTATACCGAGTGCTCTCTCTCTGCTGCTCCACCTTTCAGATGAGTAAAAATACATTTCTGTTACAGATTTTATTTATTTGAATGTCAGAGTTAGAGAGGAAGAGAGAGGTCTTCCTTCCTCTGGTTCATTCCCCAGATGGCCACAACGGCCAGGGCTCAGCCAGGCCAAGCCCAGGAGTTTTATCCGGGTCTCCCACATGGATGGTAGGGGCCCAAGCCGTTGGGCCACCTTCCGCTTTTCCCAGGCCACTAGCAGGGAGCTGGGTTGGGAAGTGCAGCAGCCAAGACGAACCGATGCCCATTTGGGAGGCCAGTGTGGCAGGTGGTGGCTTTACCTGCTACACCACGCAGATCCCTAATTTTTAAAAATTTTTATTTGAAAGAGAGAGTCAGAGAGAACTCTCCCTCCACTGGGCCAGGCTGAGCCAGGAGCAGGCAGGGCACTCATCCCGGGTCTCCCTGCGGTGGCAGGGCCCACCTGCTGCCTCCCAGTGCGCACCAGCCGGTGAGGCCAGCTCCCACCAGGCACCCTGTGTGGGATGCGGCGATCCCGCAGCAGCTGAACCACTGTGCCAACACTTGTGCTTCTCCCGGAAGTTGTAAAAACATTTTTAAAACTCTGAGAGCAAGGGAGAGTCAGAGAGCACTTCCGCCGGCTGGACCCACTGGTAAAAGCCCACAACCGCTGAGCTGGCGCCAGGGCGCAGCCGGAAGCCCACAGCTCCATCCGGGTCTCCCTGAAGGGTGGCAGGCTTCCAACCAGCTGAGCCTTCACCACGGCCTCCAGGTCTGAACCAGCAGGGCCGGGGTCAGAGTGCAGCCAGAGCCGCGCTGGGTGCAGGTGAAGCCACTGCTGCTGGCGCCGGCACCCACACGGCGTTGGTTCAAGCTCCGACCCGGCTCCCTGCATGTAGGGAGGCAGCAGAGGGCAGCCCGGGTACCTGGGCCCCGCCGCCCGTGGGAGGACTGGGTGGAGTCCCCCGCTCCTGGCTTCGTCTGGGAATGAGCCAATGGGTGTTAAGACACCTCGCTTTCTCTCCTTTCTGTCGCTCTGCCTTTCAAATAGATTAATAAATAAATAAATAATAAAAAAGAGTGGAACCAGATGTTGAACCCAGGTACCCAGATACGGGATGTGCCAGCTGCTCCTACTTAGTTTTGTTGTTCAAGACTTATTTGTTTGTTTGAAGGTGGAGAGACAGAGGGAGACTTCCATCCGCTGGTTCACTCCCCAGACGGCTGCCACTGCCCGCAACAGCGGCGCCCCCGAGGCCTGGGGAAGCAGAGGACGAGGGTCCAAGTCCCTGGGCCCCTGCACCCACTCAGGAGACCCGGAGAGGCCCCTGGCTCCAGGCTCTGGCCTGGGCCAGCTCAGCTGCTGCAGCCTTCTGGGGAGTGAACCAGCGGATGGAAGGCCTCTCTCTCTGTAACTACCTTTCAAGTAAATTAAAAAACCAAAGCTCTTAGGACAGCAAACACAACCTTCAACCGAGCCAAGCGGGGAGTCTGCACGTCTCCTGTGGGGTCCCGGAGGACTGGCTCTGCTGCCCGCACGGCCGGCAGGCCTCTGGAGGCTGCCCGCTGGGACGTACGTCCAGGCTTAGAGCGCTGCCTGCCAGGTCTTGGGGCAGAGTGACCGTCGTCTCTCTGAGGGGCACGGCAAGCTCTGTTAGGCCATGTTCCTGAGCTGCGTGTCACTCGCACGCCAGTGTGGACCTGCGTCCTCTGGGCAAGAATCCCTGCTGACAGGTAAGGCCCCCAGCAGAAGCCAGGCTGCCCTGGCCATGGTCCCTGGACACGGCAGGACCCGCACACTCACGATACTGTTGTCAGGAGAGGGAGCGCTGGGCCAGGGGAGCCCATGGCGGACTGTGCGAGTGGACGCCACGCGCTGCGCCCCCAGCCCAGGCCGACCCTCCTGCCCCAGGCCCCACACCAGGGAGGCCTGTCGGGGAGGCAGCCAGGCCGTTTCAGCGCAGCATCTCCCAAGTCAAGCCACATGCACCTCGGGGACGTCAGAGGGCAAAGGGCGGCTGCGCAGGGATGGCGAGGCACATCTCGGCAACACCACGTTCAAGGCTCGCCCACTACAGCGGGGCAGTACACACCCAGTGCAGGGGCAAGGCCGAGCAGACCGGGCCTCGTCCCACGCCTCTGCCACCGACAACTGCAGGTAAAGAAGCCCCGGCCCCACCCCCCTCAGCAGCGCCACGTGGGGTCCTGCCCACAGCGGGCATCTGTGGCTGCCAGGCTGGGCTGGCGGGGGGTGGCGGTCCCGCCGTGGACGCTGCACCCAGTGTCCACTGCCGTGGGGAGGGGCAGCTGCCAGGCACGGCCGCGCCGGTCCTCACCTTTTTTCTCGCGGGCGATCCTCCGCACTCCTTCCCGGAACTCCGACAGCACCTGCACGCAGGGCATGACCGTGGCCTCGAGCTGCGGGGAGAGGCTCAGGTTCACGCAGGGAAGTGCACCGCCTTGTACTTGCGCTCAGACTGGCGCCCGGCAGCACACGGCACGGCACAGGTCCACACTGGCGTGCGGGTGACGCGCAGCTCAGGAAGGCGGGCCCGACAGAGCTTCCCGTGCACCTGTGGTGGGATGCACGGTCACTCTGCCCCACAGCAAACGCGCGGTCTCGGGGGCTCTCTAGGAGCACGGGCTGGACGCAGAGCTGGGCCGTGCGGCATCTGGTCAGTGGCCACACCCATGCTTGTGTTCTGGGGGCATGTGGGGCCATGTGGGGCAGTGGTTAAGCCGCGCCCCGTGCCAGCTGCTTGTGGGCTGCTCTGCCTTCCACTCAGCTTCCCAACAACTGTGCCCGGGAGGCAGCGAAGACGGCCCCCAAATACTCGGGTCCCTGCCACCCCGCGGGAGGTGCAGTCGGAGTTCTAGGCTCCTGGCTTCCCAGCTCTGGCCGTTGCAGCCGTTTGGGGAGTGAAGTCAGTGGACGGAAGCTCGCTCTCTCATTCTGCCTTTCCAACACATGAATGGAGCAAATCTTTAAAGTTACGCACGACCATGCGCTGCCTGCTGCCTGGACACACAGCACCGATGCAGAGACCGGTTCCCACAGCCACAGTGGGGACCAGGTGCCCATCGCAAAGCCACACTGCTGAGCGCTGCAGCCCAGCGGAGTCGGAGTCTGTGAAAAGCCTTTGAATTACATTTCTCTCACTGCTCAGGGAGCAAAGCAGGCTTTCTGCTGCTATTTTATTAAAAAAATTTTTTTAAAGATTTATTTATTTATTTGAAAGGCAGAGTAACAGAGAGGAGAGAGAGAGAGAGAGAGAGAGAGAGAATTGAGATCTTCCATCCGCTGGTTCACTTCCCAGTGGCTGCAATGGCTGGAGCTAGGCCAGGCCACAGCCAGGAGCTCCTTCCAGGTCCCCCACATGGGTGCAGGGGCCCAAGCACCTGGGCCACATTGTGCCGCCTTCCCGGCACACAGCAGGGAGCTGGATTGGAAGTGAGGCAGCCAGGACTCCACTTGGCGCCCACTTGTGATGCAGCATCACAGCTCCCACTGAGCCCCAGCTCCACCCCTCCCTGCATGTGCTGTCCGTCAGGGCCACAGAGCAGACTGAAACGGGAACTGAGCGGAGCTGCCAGGGCCCAGGCGCCTCCAGCCCAGGGTGCAGCTCCCTGGGGCCCAACCTCACACAGAGGCCACCAGCCTTGCAGCCGCCGGACTGGCCTCAGGTCCCCATCTGCAGCCACTCGGGCTCTCAGGAGGGCTGCGAGGGTCTCTCCAAGTTGGCCTGGGTCTGGTGACCCCTGGCCATCAAACTGACCATGCTTGGGCACCTGGCCATGTGGGTAACACCAGAGGCCCAAGATGTGGCTTCATTTGAGGCGCCATGGCCCTGAAACGTCTGGGGCCTCATGGCTGACTTCCGGGGGGCCACCGGGGCATGTGAGGAATAGGGGCTGACGTGCCACCCACAGCCATGGCAACACTTCACATGAAGACACGTCCTGGGCCCTGCACGAGGACACAGAAGCTGTGTAGGTTCTTTCTGTAAAGCACCAAGGGGGTTGGTGTTGTGGCCTAGCAGGCAAAACTGCTGCCCATGATGCCAGGATCCCACATGGGTGCTGGGATGCCAGTTCGTGCCCCGGCTGGGCCACTTCCCACCCAGCTGCCTGCTGCGGCCTGGGAGAGCAGCAAACGTGGCCCAAGTGCTGGGCCCCCACACCTGCGGGAAACCTGGACGAAGCTCCAGCTCGGGGCTTAGGCCTGGCCCAGCCTGGCTGTTGTGGCCCTCTGGGAAGTGAACCAGTGGATGGAAGACCTCTCTCTCTCTCTCTGTTAACTCTGCCCTTCAAATAAATACATCTTTAAAAAGAGAAAACGGCTACGTGAGGGGGAGCTGGCAGTGAATTCCGGCAGAGGGCCCTGAAGCCATGCCCTGCGGGGTGGAGAGCCGCCGCACACGGCGCAGACGGTCAGCAACCGAGGCCGCCCATCAGGCGGTGTCCGCGGAGGAGCCACACACGGCGCAGACGGTCCGCAACCGAGGCCGCCCACCAGGCGGTGTCCGCGGAGGAGCCGCACACGGCGCAGACGGTCCGCAACCGAGGCCGCCCATCAGGCGGTGTCCGCGGAGGAGCCGCACACGGCGCAGACGGTCCGCAACCGAGGACGCCCAGCAGGCGGTGTCCGCGGAGGAGCCGCACACGGCACAGACGGTCAGCAACCGAGGCCGCCCATCAGGCGGTGTCCGTGGAGGAGCCGCACACGGCGCAGACGGTCAGCAACAGAGGCCGCCGCCCCACGCCGACCCCACCCTGATCCCACCCTCCACACCCAGAGCTGGCGCTGAAATTCAGCCAGAGGCTCAGGCTGCAAGGGGCCGGGCTGCACGGCCCCAGCGCCCTCTCTGAATGTCCAAGGCTTGAGAGTAAGAGACGCCCACAAGACACCAGGGAGCCGGAGCAGGGAGGTGTGTCTATGGGCGGGGTCCGAGGCCCCGGAGCAGCCCCTGGGCCCAGGCGGCCCTACTTACGTCCAGGCTGTCTCCAGGCCCTCCGACAGGGAAGCCCAGGGAGCTGTCCTCTTCAATGGCCCCGAAGATCTAGGAAGAGAAGCAGACTTCAGGGGCCGGCGCTGTGGCACAGCAGGTGAAGCCGCCGCCTGCAGTGCCGGCGTCCCACGGGGGATGGAGTCCAGCTGCTCCGCTTCCAATCCAGCTGCCTGCTGCGGCCTGAGAAAGCAGCAGACAAGCACACAGGCCCCTGCACCTGCGTGGGAAACCTGTTAGAAGCTCCTGTCTCCTGGCTTCGGATTGCCCAGCTCCAGCCGGCGCGGCCATGCGGGGAGTGACCAGTGAGGGGAAGACCTCTCTCTGTCTCTGCCTTTTCAAGTAAAATAAATAAAGGTCTTAAAAAGAAAAGAAGAAACAGACTTCAGCCGCACGCAGGGCCGGGTCCGGGACGAGCACAGCCGCGAGCCCAGGAGCGGCCCCTCTGCTGGAGCCCACGACCGGGAAGGAGAAGAAAGTGCAGCTCTGGGCCCGGCACTGTGGCGGAGCGGACAAAGCCACGACCTGCGATGCTGGCATCCCACGTGGGCGCCAGCTTTAGTCCTGGCTGCTCCACTTCCGATCCAGCCCCTGCTGTGGCCTGGGAGAGCAGTAGAAGATGGCCCAGGTCCTTGGGCCCCTGCACCCACGTGGGAGACCCGGAAGACGCTCCTGGCTCTAGGTCAGCACAGCTCTGGCCATTGTGGCCAATTGGGGAGTGAACCAGCAGGTGGAAGACCTCCCCTGCCCCTACCCCCACCCCTACCCCTACCCCTACCTCTACCTCTCTGTAACTCTGTCTTTCAAATAAATAAATATTCTCTGAACACCCAGAACCCAGGCCCGAGGTATCCTCATGTGCTGCTGGGCAAGTCCGGGCCGAGCTCTGGCCATCTCCCCAGGCTGTGGTCGCCAGAGCCCAACAGGCAGAGGGCCAGGTAGCAGGCACCTGAGGTCCCACAGGCCTCGGGGAGCCGCCCACGGCACGCACAGCGGTGCTGAGGGCCATGCTGCACAGGTGTCGGGGTCAAGGCTGCAGGGGCGGCGCCCGGCTCACCTTGAGCAGGTGCGTCAGGTACTGGGCGACGCTCTGCAGCAGGCCGCGGTTAGGCCTCCTCTTCGCGGCCTTCCGGGTCGCCATGTAGTGGTTGCACTGGCTGACCAAGGCCCGCAGCTCTTCCATGACGGTGCGAGTGTCCACATTGTCACACAGGGCTTTGTGCACCGCCGCCTTCTTGTCATAGAAGCTGACCGAGACAGGAAGCAGCACGAATGGTCAGGCCTGACACCACACTGTGGATGCCCTCCACGAGGTCCAGCGGCCCGAGGGCCACTCGTCAGCAGGTGCAGCATCTGCCCGGGAGACCTGTGCCACCAGGGCCCCCAGAGCAGAGCGAGCAGGGCAGCCCCAGGGGGAGGGCACCCAGGGGGAGGGCACCCGGGGGGGGAGGGTGCCCAGGGGGAGGGAGGGCACTGGAGGAGGGCAGCCCAGGGGGAGGGAAGGCCTGGGGAGAGGTTGGCCCTAGGGGGAGGGCATCCCAGGGAGAGGTCGGGCCCAGGGAGAGGGCGGGCCTGGGGGAGGGTGCCCAGGAGAGGGTGCTGCCACTTTACCTGTGATTCAGCACGGCCTCCTCCTCCTCCCATTTCTCGAACTGGCCGGCGGCGTCCACTGGGGCTCGCAGGAGGTCCTTCACGTTGAGGAAGAACTCCTGGAGACGGGAGACTCGGTGAGCAGGCAGGCGCCCCCGCCCCACCCCGGACTGCGGTGCCCAACGCCACGCGTACGTCCACGAGAGAAGGTGCAGGCCGCAGCGGACACGGTCAGCCCGCGGCAGCTGGACTCACGTTCAGGAACCGCTCGTACTGCAGCGCCGACTCCATGGTGTTGCTGCAGTAGTCCAGCGTGTCCTTCCAGGAGTGCAGGAGGAAGGCCAGCCGCAGCTGCCGTGCTGCAGGACACGGCCCCTCACTCTGCGGCCCGGCCCCCGCCCCGCGGCCCGGCCCCCACCCCGCGGCCCGGCCCCCGCCCTGCGCCCCGCGCCGCTGCGGCCCCTCACTCTGCGGCCCGGCCCCCGCCCCGAGCCGCTGCGGCCCCTCACCCCGCAGCCCGGCCCCCGCCCCGAGCCGCTGTGGCCCCTCACCCCGCGGCCCGGCCCTGAGCCGCCACAGCCGCCCTCACTCTCCGGCCCCGGCCCCCAGGCCGCCACGGCGCTGGGCGGGCCGGCTCACCTGAGTGCTTCTGCAAGGCGTCTTTAATGGTGATGAAGTTCTTGAGGGATTTGGACATCTTGCAGCCTGCGATCGTCAGGTGGCCTGTGTGCAGGAAGTATCTGACCCAGCAGTCGTTTTCAAAGTAGGCCTGCAGGAGACGGGGGAGGCTGTGGCCACCGCGGCACGAGGGCCACCGCTGGCTGGG
Source organism: Sylvilagus bachmani (assembly GCA_015711505.1). NCBI lineage: Eukaryota > Metazoa > Chordata > Mammalia > Lagomorpha > Leporidae > Sylvilagus > Sylvilagus bachmani. The sequence continues at coordinate 109,905,812 of CM027387.1, forward strand.
GCGTAGCAGGGGCACCGCACCCCCGCCTGCTGGCCTGCCAGGCGCTGTGCTGCCCGCGTGGGGCCGCCCCGGCTGGGCAGCAGACACGGCTGGCTCACACCGGCCTGTCTGCACCGTGGGAAACCAGAATTCCACCAACCCACCCAGAGGCAGGCATCACGTTCCATCAGGAAAGGCCGGGGCTGGGGGTGGCGCTGTGGCACAGCGGGTAAAGCCGCCACCTGCAGTGCCAGTTCAAGTCCCGGCTGCTCCACTTCCGATCCAGCTCCCTGCTGTGGCCTGGGAAAGCAGCAGCAGATGGCTCCAGAGCTTGGGCCCCTGCCCCTGTGTGGGAGACCCAGGAGAAGCTCCAGGCTCCTGACTTCAGATCAGCCCAGCTCCAGCCGTTGCGGCCACCTGGGAAGTGAACCAGCAGATGGAAGACCTCTCTCTCTCTCTGCCTTTCTATAACTCTGATTAAATAAATAAATAAACCGAAGAAAAAAAGAAAGGCCGGGGCTGGCTCTCGCCTGGCACCATGGTGGACAGTGTGCTCCCCCCCTACCTCTGACTGTGCCAGCTCATTGTCGTGGTGGGGGAACCGCAGGTCGAACCCTCCTCCGTGAATGTCCATCGAAGCTCCCAGCAAGGTACCCGCCATGGCGGAGCACTCGATGTGCCATCCTGGACGCCCCTGCAGAGACCCGAGAGGCCCGTGGTGACCTGCGTGGCTCACCAGGCCTCCGCTGCTCCAAGGCAGGGACCCTAACCTCTGCGACCCAGGGCAGGCATCTGGCCTGGGGGCTGGGCCGCCAGTGCCACAGCAGCACCTGGGCCGGCGCCTGGCTCTGCTAATGCAGACCTGGGAGGCAGCAGTGGTGGCCCCAGTGCCTGGGGTCCTGCCTCCTGGATTTGGTCCCAGCTGGGCCGCTGTGGGCATCTGGGGAGTGAATCAGCAGACAGGAGTTCTGTCTCTCTGCCTTTCAAATAAACTAAAAATCCCTCTGAACTTCATTGGAACAGGTGTCAAACTGCACAAATGGAAAGCCTATGTGAGTCCCGGGCGCTCCACTTCCAATCCAGGTCCCTGCTGATGCAGACCTGGGAGGCAGCAGTGGTGGCCCCAGTGCCTGGGCCCTGCACCCCCGTGGGGGACCAGAGGAAGCTCCAGGCTGCAGCCTGGCCCAGCCTGGCTGCTGCAGCCATTTGGGGAGTGCACCAGTGGGTGGAGGACCTCTCTGTCATTCTGCCTTTCAAATCAATGACATAAGCCTGAACAAACAGTAGAGAAGAACCCCAGGGGCACCCTCTCCCGTAAAGGTCCAAGCAGCCTCTGCTGCAGCTGAGTCACTTCCAGAACCCCAGCCCCGCCCGAGGCACTGGCGATGGCACTGCTGTCCCAGGGAACAGCCGGGAACGTGGCCCAGAGGGCGGGCAAGCGCCAGAGGCCCCAGCTCTGCCGGGCAACGCCCTCAGGCCCGGTGCTGCTCACCTTTCCCCACGGGCACGGCCAGGACGGCTCCCCGGGCTTGGAGGCCTTCCACAGCGCGAAGTCGTTGGGAGAGCGCTTCTCGCTCAGGCGGTCTGCCGAGATGCTCAGGTCACCTGTGCGGGGGACAGGGACTCAGGACACCCAGCCCCAGCCTTGCACGCCAGCATGCGGGCGAGCCCTGGGAAGCCACAGCCCCACCCCGGCCCCGTGGCCTCTTCTGGCTCTGCCAGGAGCCACAGTGTGCCAGGCAGGAGCGGGGGGCAGCTTGCAGGGCCATGGCTCGGGGACCCCGGCTCACAGAGAGGGATCCCTGAGGCTGCTCCAGGACGCACAAGGAGCTGGGCCGCGGGGAGAGCGGGCACTCAGCTCCTGTGGGCACGGGGCCACTGCCCCCTGGCACCGGCTCTTACAGGAGCAAGACACACAGACACGAGACGCCTGGCCCATGGCCCGCGCCCCGCAGCAGGCACGGAGAACTTGGCAGAGCGGCCCAGGAAAGCTCGCCGGCGGGGTTTCAAACCCTTGGTGGAGAGCAGACAGGACACTGCTTGGGACGCCCGAGTGCCGGCTCTGCTTCCAACTCCGGCTCCCCGCACTCAGGCCCTGCGGTTTAGCCAGACCCTGCCACCCACGTGGGAGCCCAGATGCCTGCCGCCTGGCCCGGTCCTGGCCGTGGCAGACGCCAGGGGAACCCGGCAGACAGCTCTCCGTCTGCACCGTCTCTCCCTGCAGCTCCGCCTTTCCCGTGCGATAAATCCAACTCCACTTCCTGGGAACGTCCTGGGAGGCGGCAGATGATGGCTCGGCCGCCCACGCGGGACACCCGATGGCGCTCTGGGCTCCTGGCTCTAGCCTGGCCCAGCCCCAGCCGCTGTGGCCATTTGGGGAGTGCGCCCGTGGACACAGGCTCCGTGTGTCTCTGACTCTTTCAAGTAGATGAAAGGAAACCAACAGGAAAAGAGCACAAAACCAAACAGCGAGCCTCACTCAGCCACTCCTGAGGCCTGCGGGCAAGGAGCAGCTCCAGGGGCACGTGGCCCCATGGCCAGGAGGCCTGCGCGGTTCACGCACGCGGCTTTTCTTACCTTCCCCTTCCTGAAGAGCCGTCTGGTCGCCCACGGCTTCGGGCACCAGCTTCCCATAGGAGTGTTTCTCACTGGAGGCAAACTTCACCGTGTCGAAGTAGACGGAGCCGTTGGAAACATAGCTGGAAACCACGAAGAACGGGGACTCGCGGGACGGCGGGGACAGCCTGCGGAGCCCTCAGACCCTGGCTGTGCCTGCTCTCCGCAGCGGCGGCACAGACAGCAGGGACCACCCAGCCTGACCGCCCCGCCTCTCTGAGTCTGTCCTCTGCCCCTGCACGGCCCAGCACGGCACTAAAAGCCTGCCGGGTACTTCTGCCCGGTCCCCTCTGGCCTTGGGCTTGCCCACACTGCACACTGGGCACACAGCCTTGTGCCACCCAGCAGATCTGCATCGAGGGGGAGGCCGTACCATCGGCCCAGGCCTGAGCTGCACGGGGGGTCTGGCCACTGCAGCTCCTGCCTGCCTCATCCCCAAGCTGGGTGGCAGGGAGGCGGCCCCAGGCCCCCAAGCCTCACCGGGTGCTGTCCCCAAGCAGGGTCCAGCAAACAGGTGCTGAGAGCCGCAGACGCTGCGCTGTGCCCGCACTTCTACCTGTGGCCACTGCTGGAAACGCCAGCGGCAGAGACGCGCAGGCCGAGCCGGCAGAGCCAGGAGCCTGAGGCCCAGGAGGCCCCAGCACTCACCCATAGCCGTTGTCCACGATCTTCTGGACGAAGCTGATGATCTCCGGTACATACTCGCTCACCCGCGTTAAGACGTCGGGGGGGAGAACCTGTGGGTGGCGAGGCAGCGTCCTGCGGGTTTCCCTCTGAAACCTGCGACCTCGGAACCACCCACAGGGAGCACTGATCAGACAGCAAGAAGCCCCCGTGGTCCTCGGGCGTCTCAGCACTGCAGGCACCCGAGCCAGGTCCCCTGGCTAAGACGGGGCGGAGGGGCGACGCCCGCCTCGGGGAACAGCCCCGGCCGCATGGCCGTCTCTCCCCTCTGCCCCACCAGAGGCCCTGGGAACAGTCAGGACTGTGCCCTGTGGGAGCCCTGGGCCCCAAGCTTCTGGACAGCCACTCGGGCCAGGCGTGGAGACAACACAAGAAACGCCTTCCCGCCTCGTGGCTCAGGCTCAGGGCGGACTGAGCCGCTCCACTGAGCCGCCGAGGGAAGCGGGGTAGCCCACCGCAGGCCCCACGTCGCCAGGGGCCGGGGCCAGGCGAGGCACGCACGTTCAGGGCCTCCATGTCCTTGTGGAACTCCGCCTCCCAGAGCTTGGGCAGAGTGGAAAAGATGGCGTTGTCAGTGACCTCACTGCCAAACCTGGCGTCCAGCCACTCGGAGAGCAGGTCCTTGGCTTCCTCCAAGAGCACCTACAGAGAGAGACAGACACCCAGGTGTGGACGCCGCGCCCCACGCCAGCGCACCGAGCCCACAGACACGCAGACAGACCCGGGCGTGGGCGCCGCGCCCCACACTGGCACACTGAGCCCACAGACACGCAGACAGACCCGGGCGTGGGCGCCGCGCCCCACACTGGCACACTGAGCCCACAGACACGCAGACAGACCCGGGCGTGGGCACCGCACCCCACGCCAGCGCAGCAAGCCCACAGACGTGCAGCCAGACCTGGGTGTGGGCGCCGCGCCCCACGCCAGCGCACCGAGCCCACAGACACGCAGACAGACCCGGGCGTGGGCGCCGCGCCCCACACTGGCACACTGAGCCCACAGACGCGCAGACAGAGTCGCCAGCTCCCGGCTGGATAGCTACAGCCGCCTCCAGTCAGCACTGTGGGTGTGACAGGAGTCCCCATGGAGCTCCCGCTGGAAGGCAGATGCCAGTCCCCCACCACGCACGGCGCCATCTGGGGCTCTGCGTGACCTGGAGCAGGGTCAGGGTTGCAGCCCAAGGCCAGAGGTCCCAGGTGAGTCAGGGGACAGGGTGGCTGCGGCCGGAAACACGACGAACGCCCCACGATAAAACCTCCCAGGCTGGGACCCCCGACACCCATGCACACACACACTCCCACTCTGTGGGTGGGGAGCTCCTGGCCCAGCCTGGCCCAGCCCTGCCACTGCAGCCATTTGGGGAGTGAACCAGTGGGTGGAAGGTCTCGATTTATCATTCTGCCTTTCAGAGAGAGAGAGAGAGAGAGAGAGGGGCTCTAAAACCAAGGGGGCCCGAGGCTGTGAGCTGCATCCCCTGCCCCCCCCACACACAATGCAGGAGGAGCCCAGCAGACACAGAGCCGTTCGTCGTGGGCGTGGCAGCCCGTGGGACCACAGCAGACAAGTCTCCGCCCTTCATCAGCGACCCTGACCCCAGAACAACGGAGCCACAGCCTCCTCTGCTGGGCACTGCCCGAGCTGAGCACAAACCCACCTGTAGCCAGCTGCGGCCCCCACGCCCTGCTCCAGGCCAGGAGGGAGGTGGGAGGAAGGCCTGTGAGGTGCACGGCCACTCAGACCAACCTAACCCAGAGGCAAGAGTCGGTGTCCCGCCCCCACAAATCCAAGGCCACTCGGCTCCTGTCTACCGGGAAAATCCTGCGACACATCCCAAGAGGGGAAACGTGGCTGGAAGGTGCAGGGCAAGCTCCAGAGGAACGTGGCAGGAGGCTGGGGGGCCTGGGGGTGACGAGACCCCAAGGACCGTGCCCGGTGCCCTGCTTCTGATCCGGCTCCCCCTAACGTGCTTGGGGAAGCAGCAGACGAAGGCTCCAGTGACTGGGCCCCTGCACCCACGTGGACACCCGGACGGGGTTCCTGGCTCTGGCTCTGGCCCGGCCTTGCCCCCGCAGATGTGGCCACTTGGGGAGTGAACTAGAGGATGGAAGATCTCTCCTTCTCTCTATCACTCTGCCTTTCAAATAACAAGTAAATAAATCAAAAACACTGATAACGCCCCTCGCTGGGCTCCCAACAGAGATGGAGCAGGATGCTGGATGGAAGTGGATCGGCCGAGACACAAACCAGCACGCACTTGGGAAGCTGGCACCACAGGCAGCGGCTTCCCCCACTACGCCACAACACTGGCCCCGGAACAATTTCTTGACACATCTCCCAAAACTTAGGAGACACAGCGAGCAGACACCTGCACAGCAGTCAGGATGCTGCTCGGGGCAGTAGGCCCCGTGGCGTGGCTCGGGTGCCTGGTTCGAGGTCCAGCCACTGCACGCCTCTGCCCCAGCTTCCTGCTAAGGCACCTGGACACACCCGATGACGACCCTCAAACTCAGGTTCCTGGCACCCAAGAGGTAAACCCAGGTGGAGCTCCGGCTCCCGGCCTCGGGCTGGCCTGGCTCTGGCCACTGCAGGCATTTGGGGAGAGGCATGTAAGATCCCTCGCTCTCTCCGTCTCTCTGCCTTTCCAGCGAAATGAAAATAGGAAAAACTGAAAACAACAGCAATAGATCTAACACGCTCGTATCTGTCAGGAGACATCGCTGGCAGCCACTTGGTGCCAGGGTCTAATAGACCACGTCAGAGGGCCTGGCCTGAGTCCCAGCTACTCTACTTCCAATCCGGCCTTCTGGGAGGCAGCCTGGGAGGCAGTGGGTGATGGCTCGAGTATGCGGGTCCCTGTCACTCACGTGAGACACATGCATGGAGCCCTGGGCTCCATGGGCAGCTCCCTGGGCAGCTAGGACCAGCCCTAGCTGCTGTGGGCACCTGGGGAGTGAACCAGCAGACACAAGATTTCTGTCTGTCTCCTTCTCTCTGCCTTCCAAATAAAATGAAATAATTAAAAATAAATAAGACGCAAATAAAAATTGAGTTGCTCCTAAGTCATCCCATGAGGCCAGCATCACCCTCACAGCAAAACCAGAGACCTCAACAAGAAAACAACAGATCAACACAAGCGAAAACCCGCAGTCGAGGACCAGCCTGGTGAGCCCGGCGACACGGCGGGAACCGCCCGCACTGCGAGGCTGGTTCAACATGGGAGCATCCGCACACGGAGTCCATGGCAGCGCCGTGAGCAAACGGCGGCAGGAAGACATCCGGCAGAGCCCAGCCTCTCTTACACAGGAGACACTCCGAGTACAGCAGGCACGCGGGGACCTCCTCGGCCTGGTATTAGGGCGGTGACACGTGGTGCCTGTGAGGGCCAGGACCAGGCCAGGGCGAGCCCGTGCTTCCTCTGCCATCTGCAGGAAGCCGAGTGGCACCGTGTTTAACCATGGATGCCCACCGTCTCCACGGAAACCCCAGGGCGGACCAGCAGACTTCCAGACAAACAAGTCCGCGTGGCGCACTGAGGCTCACGTACCCCGAGGCCTTGCCTGTCGCCCACCAGTGAAGGGGCAGAATTCAAAGTTAAGGCGATCCGGGGCCGGTGATGCAAGATCGTGTGCCTTTCAGAAGACCAAACACGTGACAGCGTGTCTGTAAACCCTTAGAAGAAAACAGGAGTGCATTTACGTTCGGCGTGGGGCAGACTCAAGGCACAGAGCACTCCCTAGGACAGAAGCAGACGGCGGCTCTGCACTGGAGTCCAGCACCTCGTTCTGAGAAAGCGGACCAGGCCGCAGCAAACCAGCCGGGAGGGGCAGCTGCTGCGGCTCGGCCCCAGAGGGTGAGTGAGACAGGCAGCCCAGAGCATTGGCTCGGCGCCGCCCACTCCTTCAGGGTCATCAGGAGAGACTGACGCTGACGTGTGGGGGTACACGCGCAGTCGGGTCACCCAGACGGCTCAAGCAAGAGCAACTTGCAGGGTAGCGCACCTGAGCACAGCTGAAGCTGCCGGCCGAGAGAGGTCTGCGGCAGGGTGGCCTCGGCACCTGGGCACTGTGCCGCCCCGACTCCAAGAGGCTGTGCCAGCTTTTCTCCTGGGAGCTGAAGAGCCCCTCGTGACCCCTGGCAGGACACCGCCCCCAGCGGCTGTGACCACGCGACCCCGGGCAGGACAGCTTCCTGGCGGCTGTGACCACGCGACCCCGGGCAGGACACCCCTTGGCGGCTGAGACCACGCGACCCCAGGCAGGACACCCCTGGCGGCTGAGACCACGCAACCCTGGGCAGGACACCCGCTGGAGGCTGTGACCACACGACCCCGGGCAGGACACCCCTGGCAGCTGAGACCACGCGACCCTGGGCAGGACACCCGCTGGAGGCTGTGACCACACGACCCCGGGCAGGACACCCCTGGCAGCTGAGACCACGCGACCCTGGACAGGACACCCGCTGGAGGCTGTGACCACGCAACCCCGGGCAGGACACCCCTGGCAGCTGAGACCACGCGACCCCAGGCAGGACACCCCTGGCGGCTGGGTCCTTCCTGCAAGAGAGCCTCAGACACCTGTGTGCGGATCTGGAAGGCCCTCCCCCTGCTATGTGTCCCTGCTGTGTCGCTGTGCCGAGTCCTGTGAGTGCTTCCAGAGAATCCCAGACACAAAGGCCACAGGGACTCGGTCACTCGGCTGTGCCCTGAATCCCAGGTGCCCAGCCACAATTGTGACTCATCATTCGCATCAAGGGAACGCAAGCCACAGCCACAGGGGTAGCGGCTCCGCCCATCTGGGTGGAAAAGACGGAGCCCTGGAGCGCAGCGGTGGGGGTGGCTTCGTGGTACAGACACCGTGCGGCTCCCCAGAGGCTACAGACAGAACCGTCGGGGCTGGGGCTGTGGTACAGTCCATTAAGCCACCGCTGTGACGTCGGCATCCCATGCTGCAGCGTCAGTGCCGGGCTGAGTCCCGGCTGCTCTGCTTCCAATCCAGCTCCCTCCTACTGCACCTGGGAAGGCAGCACAAGATGGCCCAGGTGCTTGGGCCCGGGCCACCCAGTGGTGCTCCTGGCTCCTGGCTCCTGGCTTTGAACCAGCGGGTGGAGGATGAGTCTGTCACTCTGACTTTTGGGTAAATAAAAATAAATAGATCTTTTTTTTTTTTTTTTGACAGGCAGAGTGGACAGTGAGAGAGAGAGACAGAGAGAAAGGTCTTCCTTTGCCGTTGGTTCACCCTCCAATGGCTGCCGTGGCTGGCGCACCGCGCTCATCCGATGGCAGGAGCCAGGAGCCAGGTGCTTTTTCCTGGTCTCCCATGGGGTGCAGGGCCCAAGCACTTGGGCCATCCTCCACTGCACTCCCGGGCCACAGCAGAGAGCTGGACTGGAAGAGGGGCAACCAGGACAGAATCCGGCGCCCCGACCGGGATTAGAACCCAGCGTGCCAGCGCCACAAGGCGGAGGATTAGCCTATTGAGCCGTGGCGCCGGCAAAAATAAATAGATCTTAAAAAAACCCAGAGGCCAGCGCCGCGCTCAATAGGCTAATCCTCTGCCTTGCGGCGCCGGCACACTGGGTTCTAGTCCCGGTCTGGGCGCCGGATTCTGTCCCGGTTGCCCCTCTTCCAGGCCAGCTCTCTGCTGCGGCCCGGGAGTGCAGAGGAGGATGGCCCAAGTGCTTGGGCCCTGCACCCCATGGGAGACCAGGAGAAGCACCTGGCACCTGGCTCCTGCCATCAGATGAGCGTGGTGCGCCGGCCGTGGCAGCCATTGGAGGGTGAACCAACGGCAAAAGGAAGACCTTTCTCTCTGTCTCTCTCACTGTCCACTCTGCCTGTCAAAAAAATAAAAATAAAAGATAAAAATTAAAAAAAACCCCAGAATTATCACAAGGTCCAGCAGTTCCCCTCCTGGGCGCACACACAGAAGCACCAAAAGAGGGCCCTGAAGAGAGATCCCCATGCACGTGCACGCAGTCACAGGAGCCGGGGTCTGCACACACGTGCACGCAGTCACAGGAGCCGGGGCCTGCACACACGTGCACGCAGTCACAGGAGCCGGGGCCTGCACACACGTGCACGCAGTCACAGGAGCCGGGGCCTGCACACACGTGCACGCAGTCACAGGAGCCGGGGCCTGCACACACGTGCACGCAGTCACAGGAGCCGGGGTCTGCACACACGTGCATGGCAGTCACTCACAGGAGCCGGGGTCTGCACACACGTGCACGCAGTCACAGGAGCCGGGGTCTGCACACACATGCACACACTCACAGGAGCCAGGGTCTGCACACACATGCACACACTCACAGGAGCGGGGTCTGCACGCACGTGCATGGCAGAGCCACTCATAGGAGCCGAGGGCTGGGAGCCACCCGGTGTCCTCCCCAAGGCAGAGGACAGTGTGACCCAGCTCGGATGACACCTGCTACAACACAGGAAGGCCCCAAAGACACCGCAGCAAGTGACACGAGACACAGGAGGGCGCTTCCCCTCTGAGCACACCAACAGGAAGTCCCTAGAGCAGTCAGATCCGCAGACAGGAAGTGGAATGGCATTGGGGGAGTGCCAGAGGCTAGAGTCAAGTGTTTGATGGGGACAGAGTTTCAGAGGAGAAGGTTCTAGAAACACACGATGGGGACTGTCACACAGCAGTATGAACCTGCTTAATGTTGCCAGACCCTACGCTTAAAAACAACCAGCTACGATGGCAAATTGTACACGCATTTTACCACGGTTTTAAAAGAAAGGCTCTCACTGGAACGGCCGGAAGACAGAGCCCAGGGCGTCAGGACAGCAGACCCACGGCACGGCCCCAGGCAGGCGGATGACACCTGTGCACCTGTGCTCTGAGCAGCGCAGGCCTGTAGGCTGTGCGCACAACTTCCGTCACGCCCCACCACCTGCGTCTGCCGGGACGCCCGGGGAGGGAGACGGGGCAGCGGGCCTCAGGGGTGGACAGAGGTGCCCTGCCTGGCCCTGCTGGCCCTGCAGCCTCCCTCCACAGCAGGGGGCTAGGGGAGGCGCGGGAGGCCTTTCCAGCCACGCTTTCTGCTCCCATCTCTGGCTCCTCCCTCTGTGCTGCACAGCCCTCGGGTGACCCCCACCAAAGGCCACGCCCCCGTCCCAAGGGCCGCCTGCCTGTGTGCTGGAAGGGAGGGGGGGCCCGGGGGGCAGGAGCAGGACTCCCGGGGACCCTACTTCTCACTGCGGCGGGCCCCAGCTCTGCCACCTGGCCGTGGCGGGCTCGGGGCAGTTTGGAGTGCAGACCTGTCCTGTGGCCGACGCGGCACCCACGCGGCACCCACGCGGTAGGACGGGCTGGGACCGGCTCGGCGCTCACCTGCACGCAGCGCTGCACTTCCTCCTCGGCCAGCCGGGCCTCCAGTGCCCTCTCCAGCGGCTCTGTGGCACACCTCACCGCCTGCTGAGTCCGCTCCAGCATCTGCCTCTTGTCTGGATCCACGGTCTCGCTCAGCTTCACGGAAAACGGCTGCAACCACAAGGAGACAAAGCTCGCACCGACTGTGCAGCTGCCCCGAGCTCGCACAGCTGTCCAGGCGGGAGCCACACTGGGTTTCCCCACTGCCCCGGCCCTAGAGAAGCTGCGCCAGTGGCTTGGACTCAAGCCCCTCCTCCCAGGTGACTGGCAGGGTGTTCAGCCTCTGCGAGCCTCGGTCCTCCCGTGCAGGGCGGGTCCCAGGCTGGCCCCGCTGGGGAGGCCTTGCTGAGCTCCAAGCTCGCCGGATGGCCCAGCAAGGGCTGAAGGCAGCGCAGCGGCTCACTCTGGTCACGGTGCGTGGCACAGGACACCCCGTGTTCCCAATCACGCTCGTCAGAAGGAACACGCTACTCTGGAGAAAACCAGCTTCGACTGACCCTGAAACGCCACAAGGTCTCCTGATTTAACACAGAACCTGAGTGCCTTGCACGGCTCCTGCACCGTGCCCAGGAGCACACGGTCTCGGGCAGGTGTGGCTGCAGCAGGGCGATGAACTGGGCGGCAGGGACGCCGGCCACTCTCCACCCGGTCCCTGGGCCCTTCCTGGTGACCCTCTCGCAGGCCGGGGCCACACCTCTGCAGACTTCCGCACCCCGACCGAAGTGGCCTGCGCACTGGACACGTGGTAAAGGCCACGACACACAGCACCCGGGGACGGGGACAGGCAAAGGGCGCGGAGCCCGAGCAGCCGGCCAGGGGCCCACCTTCAGGGCGGCGTGCACGTCGTGCAGCAGCTGCGCCGGCGGCGGCTTCCTCTCCCGGTACTGCTGGAACAGGTGGTTCTGCCGGGCCCTCCTGATGATCTGCAGGGAGAGGGGGCGCCATCCAGGACGACGGGGAGGCGGGGGCTCCACCAACCCCGGCCACCCTCATGCCCAGGATAACGGGGGGGGGGGTCCCCACACACACGAGGCGTCGTCACCACGAACAGCGCCCTCCCTGACACCACCAAGCAGGGCCCAGGCCTTCCGTGAGCTTCCAGACACCTAAGCCCCAGGCCCCAGGCCCAGCTCCCGCCCAGAGCCACCCTGCTTCTGTGGAGCTGCCGGGGCGCCGCAGACACCCCATCTGCCCGGCCCTGCCGCCAGCTTTGCACAGATGTTGGTGTTCCACCCCCGAGGGGGTTCTAGCCCTGCCAAGACCCCGCCAGCCCGAGACCCTTCCTCCGAGTCCGATCTTTCACGACCCCCCGCCCCGAACTCGAAGATTCCCTTACCTTGTCGTCGATGTCGGTGATGTTCATGCAGTAGAAGACGTCAAATTTGAAGTAATCCCTCAACACCCTCCTCAAGATGTCAAAGGAGATGTAGGACCTGGGACAACGGGAAAACGGCGTGTCCCACAGGAATGCGTGGACGCGACCCGAGTCTCCCATGGGAATGCGTGGACGCGACCCGAACACCAGGAGCCCCCAGCGCCCCACATCCCAGCTCTGTGAGGACCAGAAACTGTCTCACGGGGCCGGCGCCGTGCGCAGGTTCATCCTCTGCCTGCGTGCTGGCAGCCCACATGGGCGCCGGTTCTAGTCCCAGCTGCTCCTCTTCCCATCCAGCTCTCTGCTGTGGCCTGGGAAGCCGTGGAGGACGGCCCAGGTGCTTGGGCCCTGCACCCGCGTGGGAGACCCGGGGAAGCTCCTGCTCCTGACTGGTGCAGCTCCAGCCGTTGCGGCCATTTGGGGAGTGAACCAGAGGAAGGAAGACCTCTCTCTCTGTCTCTTCCTCACAGTCTGTAACTCTACCTCTCAAATAAATAAATAAAATCTCTAAAGAAAAAGAAACTTTGTCTCACTCGTGGGAAGTCACACACGGACATTCATCACACGGCCATGGTCCCAGTGCCAAGTGCTTCCCACTGCGTGCCTAATCCCCAAATCCAAACCTGAGCCCCCCGAGCCCCGGGTGCAGCCACGGGCAGTGTGCGGCTGTGGCCCTCCGCCCCATGCCATGGCCACCCGCTGTAGGGTTTGTGGCCAGGACGCAGCACCCGGCACCCCCCGCCCTCCCCTGGCCTGAGGGAGGGAGGGGCGTCCGGCTGCGACCCCGGAACTCAGCGTTTCTCTTTTTGGTTCCGTTCCATTTGTGGAATTAAAACTTTTTCATCTTAAAAATGAGAGAAGAAAACTTCCGGGTTTCCCAATTTCCATGCAAACCTCAGGTCCCTGGGGCAGAGCCACGTGGCCCCGCCGGCCTCTGCCCGTGCTGCAGCCGCCGCGACCCCGCCGGCTTACCTGGCGTGCCCCATGTGCGAGGCGTCGTACACGGTCGGCCCGCAGCAGTACCAGGACACCTTCCTCCCGTCTTGAGGCACAAACACATCCTGTGGGGGGGGAGGGGGGCCCGGCAGGTGAGAGAAGCACTGCGGCGGGAGCCACAGGCCTCCACCCCTACGCCCCAGGGCCACGCTGCACCTCCATGTGGCTTCCTGCTGAGCAAACCCTGGCTCCAGTGCCTGGGTCCCTGCCGGCCACGCTGGGAGACCAGGATGGAGCTCCAGGCTCCCTGGCCCAGCCCTGGCTGTCGCAGGCACTCAGTGAGCCAGCGGATGGAAGACTCACCGCCCGCCGCTCGCTCTCTTTTAAAAGGTTTATTCTATTTATTTGAGAGGCAGAGTTACAGAGAGAGGTCCTCCATCCGCTGGTTCACTCCCCAGATGGCCACAATGCCCAGAGCAGAGCCGATCCGACGCCAGGAGCCAGGAGCTCCATCCTGGTCTCCACACGGGTGCAGGGCCCAAGGACTCAGCCCACAGGGAGCCAGACCAGAAGTGGAGCAGCCAGGACTCAAACTGGCACCCACATGGGATGCCGGCTCTGCAGGCTGCGGCTTTAACCCCTGCGCCACAGCGCCAGCCCCGTCTCTTTCAAATACAATGAAAAGGAACTGAAAGGCAAACTTAAAAGTCCCAACAGTGTCGCTGGAGCCCAGTGAGACTGCCCACGGCCCCTTCCAGGGACAAGGCCAGGAGGCGGGAGGTCTCCGCCCTGTGCGCCTGCTGTGCGCAGGTCCAAAGTCCCGGCAGCCCACGGCCCTTTCTGAAGCCTGCACAGCAAGGCCAGCGAAGCCCACTCAGCCAGGACCCGACCGTGCAGGCTGCGCCAGCCACGCTGCCCGGGAGCCCGTGTGTGGCTGCCCCAGCCTCCGCTCGGACAGAGCCAACATGCTGCTCAGGGCAACCCATTCCCTGGGGCCCGGGTGCCAGAGGGCCGCAGCGACCGCAACACAGCGAGCGACTGAGGGAGCCCGGTCTGGCACCCACGCGCCCACGGCCAGGGCCTGCTCCTGCCCGCCCCGCTCGCCGGCGCCGGCGCCTACCTTGCTGCGGGTGAGGCTGTTGTACAGGCGCAGCTGGCACGGCGCCGTCCCGGCGGGAGGAGACCACGGAGGCTGCACCCGGCGGCCCTTACCTGGGGGCAAAGGGAGTCTGTGAGGTCACGTGAGCTGCACCCCATCTCGAGCCCCCTCAGCAATGCAGCTGCTCATTTTCTCATGAACGAAGAACTTATTTGAGAGGCAGAGAAAGGGCTGGACCAGGAGCTGGGAGCTCAACCGGCCTCCTACTCAGGCGTCAAAACCCCACCACCGTGCTGCCTCCCAGGGACCACATTAGCAGGAGGCTGGAGTCAGCACCCGGGCACCCGACAGCCGCCCGGGAACTTCTGTTTTAACGAAATCAGCGCCAAGGCAGGCCGAGCAGAGCAGCTCCCACCGGCCACCCACCCCAGCTCCGCCTGGGCAGGAAGACGGCGCTGCTTGTCCAGAGCACGCTCCACTGTCCCCCCACAGCCTCCCACCGCCATGCCGCCCCTGGCCTGTGGGTCAGGCTGACCCTGACAGTCCGTGCATGGTGATCTGGGGCGCCCTCCTCCCCTCCCCAAGCCGTGGCCACCCAGCCCTCCACACCTCTGTCCTCTGTGGAGTGCAGGGGGCTGGCTCCCGGAGCGGGTCCCCTCAGCCCGGCCAACGCTGACCCATACGCTGCAGCCCCCAGTCTTATCCACATCGCTTCTTCCCGCCTTCAGAAACAGCCCCGAGGGCCCCCAAGTCCCAGCTGGGTCCTCCCTGGCTGGGGCAGCCCCTGCCCAGGCCACCAAGGGGCACTGTGCGCCCCCAGCAGGTGGCCGGGGCCAGGCTGCCCAGCCACGCCCAGGCTCCATCCCGAAGAAGCAGCTTCCAGCTGAGCTGTCCTCACACGAACCGGACAGGACGGACAGGGCGCGACTCCACAGTGAGGCAGCTCCTGCGCCCATGTGGGAGGCAGGGAAGTGTGGCCCCCTGCCACGCCCAGGGCACACCTGTGTGCAAGGTCCTCACTGCAGCCACCACAGTACACACCCGACGTGCCTCAACCCCAGCACAGCGCCCGCCGAGCCACACGGAACGCCCTGCCCGTGGCCCTGTCTGCCCGTCTTCACAGCCAGGCACCTGCTTCCTGTCCCTCTGCCTCCACCTCCTTGCAGGGGAGGCTCCGTCCTCAGGGGACATCCTGACCAGGCGCCCCTGAAGCCTCATTCAAACACATTCCTACCAAGTCCACCCGGAGAGCCGCTGTGGAGCCAGCCCTGGGTGCTGGCCGTTCCCGGGGGCCCAGACGGAGGGTGCTGGTAGCCAACGGCTAGGAGGGCGGGAGGGGGAGGGGAAGCCACACACGTGGGCCAGCGGGGCCGCAGCACCTTCCCCCAGGACACTCCCACGCGGCCACAGACCCTGATGCAGAAAACCCCAACTCCACAGCACAGCACGAGGCCAGAGGCCGGACGCTGCCAGCCCGGCTCCGGCATCCCAGACAAACGCCACCTCGGGTCCCGGCTGCTCCACTCTGACCCGGCCCCCGCTGATGTACCTGGGGACGCAGTGAAGCCGGCCCAAGTACCTGGACCCCTGCCGCTCTGGGTGGGAGCCCCAGACGAAGTCCCAGGCTGCTGGCTTTGGCCCGGCCCTGCCCTGGCCAGGGCAGTCACGTGGGGCGTGGCCCAGCGGGGACCTCGCTCTGCCTCCAGGATTAGGAAGTCTCTAAGGAGGCGATGCTCCCTCTGCCCGTGATCCATCAGTCCTCGTCAGAATCCCAGAACGCCGACACGAAGCCGCGGCTGCTGCCCCGGCGGGCTGACACCTCAGGGCCCGGGGCCGCAGCCCCCCAGGACGCCTGCAGCACCCTAAGCTTCAGGGAAGTCCAGGGCCCCCAAACTCAGACGGCACCGAGGGGACAACTGGAGCTATCGCTCGGCTCCTCCCCTCCCCCGGGTTCCCGGCTCATTCCAGCGAGTGTCTCCCACCCTCCACCATCTCCTCTCACTCAGCAGGGGCTCCGCACCCCACCCCGCCTGGGCACGCAGACACCCCTTCACGACAGGGATGAGGAGACTGAAGAGAAATGGGTGGAGACAGACACAGGAGGTGTGGACCCAGGGGCGCTCACCTGGCCCGGCCGGGCCCAGCAAGGAGCTACCCGCACATCCCTGCAGGCGAGGCCTCGGCCTCCTTCCTGGGGAGCCAGAGGGGCAGGCGGGTGAGTCCCAGCTCAGGCGCGGGGGTGGAAAGAGGAACCGAGCGCAGGCCAGGCAGAGCCCAGGCGCTCAGAGGGGGCCCAGCTGCACAGGGCTGGGCCAAGGGTGAAGCAGAGCCACGTGCAACATCCCGACTTCGCTGTCTGAGGGCCCTGGGGCCTTGGGGCCGGGCTGGAGACAGGTGCAGCCAGGGCGGGATGGCAGCAGGGCAGGCGCTGCTCCCCATGCACAGGTGGGGAAGGTGGGCACTGCAGGCAGCGTGGGGCTGGAACCCCGGGTGAGACAGTGAGGACAGGGGACTCCGAGGACCTGGGACCACCCACCGCCACCAGAGGTTGAGTGGCAGTCCTGGGCACCAGTCCACTCTGCCTAGAGCCCCAGTCCACCACGCGTGTGGCTGGAGGGTCGCCCACCTAATGCCCATCCCTCCTGGCTACACGTGGGCTCCAGAGGCCTCGTTGGCAGCCTGAGAACCAGGGAACTCGGAGAGGGAGGAGCTGGGCTGATCCTGCTGGTGCCACCCACGGTCTACCACTCTGCCCGCCCCTGAGCGCGTGTGGGAGCCCGGGCCGTGGCCGCGTGGCCCTGCTGGGGCGGCCATCCTGTGCCCTGCCTGCCCGCCCCTGAGTGCATGTGGGAGCCTGGGCCGTGGCCACATGGCCCTGCTGGGGCGGCCATCCTGTGCTCCGCCCGCCCCTGAGCACGTGTGGGAGCCCGGGCCATGGCCGCGTGGCCCTGCTGGGGTGGCCATCCTGTGCCCCGCTCGCCCCTGAGTGTGTGTGGGAGCCTGGGCTGTGGCCGCATGGCCCTGCTGGGGCAGCCGTCCTGTGCCCTGCCCGCCCCTGAGTGCATGTGGGAGCCCGGGCCGTGGCCGCGTGGCCCTGCTGGGGCGGCCATCCTGTGCCCCACCCGCCCCTGAGTGTGTGTGGGAGCCCGGGCCGTGGCCGCGTGGCCCTGCTGGGGCAGCCGTCCTGTGCCCTGCCTGCCCGTGAGTGTGTGTGGGAGCCCGGGCCGTGGCCACGTGGCCCTGCTGGGGCGGCCGTCCTGTGCCCTGCCCGCCCCTGAGTACATGTGGGAGCCCGGGCCATGGCCACGTGGCCCTGCTGGGGTGGCCGTCCTGGGCTCTGCAAGGGAGCCCTCCTCTACCTCACGCCGCACGGTTCTCGCCCGGGGACGGGCTCAGGCCCGCTGGCCGCGCCTCAGTCAGGGCTGGCAGGGGCCCACCTCACGCCGCGAATGTCATAGGTGGGAATGCCACTGGCGGGGGGTGCTTGCTACAGGGTCACCCAGAAACCAAACGCCTCCAACCCCAGGAGCCTCGACGCCATGCCTGCCCCAGTCCAAGGAGACCTAGTGGAGGCCTGGAGACACTTGTAGTCCTGGGAGCCCCAGGAGGCCATCTGGCCCGGGGGTGGGGGCAGAAGAGGCCAGGCAGCCTGCCCCACACAACGGAGGGCAAGGCCCACAGCCTGCAGCAGCCGTGGGAGGGATGCGCTGGCAGCCGGCACCCACGGAGGCCGTGAGTACCCCGGGGCTCTCCCCAGTGCTCCGGAGAACCACACCAGGCTGCGCGGGGGCTGCTTCTTCCCGACTTACAGAGCTCCTCGCCGACCCGATTACCAGCACCACTCCCGGTCCGGGGAAGAAACACCCTGCAGTCTTGGGTCAGGCAGAGCCAGGCGAGGCACCCGCCAACAGCCCAAGCCTGGAGACGGCCCCCGCACCCGGCCACCCATGACGACGGGCACGTGGAGTTCCCAAGACACAGCTCCACGGGGCGAAGCCGCCCCAGCCTCAGCCCGCGCTGGGGGAGGAGGTCTGGACGGCAGGAGGCCGCTGCTACTCACTTGCGTGGAGCCCACAGGGCTGGCCTTTGTCCCGGGGGTCACCCAGGATCGCTTCTATGTGCCTGAACCACCGAGCCACGTGGAAGAGCCCCGGGTCGGCGGGCGGGGCCGAGAGCTGCCTGAACAGGTCCAGGTCCGCCTGGGACAGTGAGTGCCCCTGGACATAGCTACGCGTGCTGAGGTGCTCGTTCAGGGCCCGCGCCCGGGCTGCCTCGTCCCTAATGCTCAGGAGGCACCTGTAGGCGAGAGCTGCAAAGACAGAGGGGACAGGGCGTCAGGCGGGAGAGCGGGCGGGGTGGCACGTGGTGGAGCCCCTGAGCCGCGCACGTTAGCGTGGTCGATGGCATGCTGCGCGAACGGCGCAACGCTGAGAATCTCAAAACCAAGACCAAGGCCAACCCCTTTTCTGCAGTGGGGCAGGGAGGTGAGGGGTCGGCACAGGCCGAGGTTGTCCATGCCCCAGAGATGGCCAGACTCTCCCACTGCTTCCAGAGGCTCAGGGCCGCATCCCAGCCCACCCGAAAAGCTCCGGTACCTGACCCCTTCCCCGGTGTGTCCACCACGAGGGGCAAGCTGTGAACGTGGGCCTCCCCCGCCCTGCAGTGGGAAGACACAATCCAGCGCCCTGCACTGTCCCTCTCCCCCACGTTCACTGCCACCCATCCCACCCAGACCTCTCCTCGCCAATTCGGGCACGTCCCGAACACAGCCGTGTCAGCAGAGATGGGCCCTCCCGGCGCCCTCGGCCAGCTCCTCCCCTGCCTTCCACGCTGCCCGCGCCCAGCCCCAAGCCGGTCCTGGTACCCAATCTTTGCCTGTGCGGCTGCAGAGCCCCCGAGTGGGGAGAAACCTCCCGAACTCTCAGGGTGGGCGCTGTGCTGGGGGAAGGCTGAGTGACAGCCGGGGGCCGAGACACCTGGCTCCACTCCTCCACACAGCCCGGGGAGCAGGGGGCGGGGCACAGGGCCTCGGCCCACCCATCCTGAGCCTGACTCAGCCCCTCACACCCTGTGACCCCCAGGGCCAGACTGTCCGGCTTCAAAGGGACCTAGCGCCCTCACCTGCACCACCCCCGGCTTTGCCCAACACCTGGCAGTTGGCCTCAGAGGCGAGGCCGGTGCCTGCTGAAGCTTCCCCGGGCCCCCCCGACGTCCCCGAGCAGGTGAGGTCATGCTTGAGACCCAGGGGGGCTGTTTCAGCACTGCCGGGACTCCTGCAGAGCCAACCCCCAGGCACCCGCGAGCAGACCTGGATGGGATGAGTCTTCTGAGCACCAGCCGGCCAGGGCCAGATCTCGGCGTGGTCTCCGCCTGCACGGCGCCCTCACAGCCGGGGCCACGCTCGCCAGGGCTACGGCACCTCGTGGCTCAGGCCATCAACCAGAGGCTGCCTCCCCGCATCGGGCGAGGCTGGCGAGGTGGAGAGACGCTCGGAGACACAGCGTCCTGCCCCAGCAGCCAGGACACGCAGGGAAGGGCCGGGGCCTGAGGGGCGGGGAAGCAGGTGCCGCATTTCCCGAGTCTCTGGGAAGCTGCTGCTATTTTTATCGTGCAGAGACATAAAAAGTTCTAATGACCACGCCGGCTTCAAAGTGCCAGGAGGGGGAGGAAGGAGCTGTGTCGCTGGGGGCGGGCCCAGCGCCCCGTGGCCCGCATTCCTGGGTAGGACGCCCGCTCGTAAACCGCCTGGCGCACAGCCGGCGCTGCTGGGTCACTCCAGGGGCTCCCTGCAGCCTCCCTGCTCATACAGGTGCCTGGGGCGCCGTCTGGAGTGGCCAAGCCCTTCCAAAGGGGACAAGCCCGGCCGGGGAAGCGCAGGTGGCCGCAGGCTTCCGGAGACGGAGGCGGTCATTTGGGTGATTGTAGCAGCACTGACGTGTCTGGAGGAAACACATCACACAGCTTTCAAGTGGTCACAGGCTCAGGCCAGACCAGGGCCTGACCCCCAGGGGGAGGGGGGTGGCAGGAGCACCCCCAGGGCAACCCCCTCCTGGGATCCTCACCCGACCCCCAGGGGGAGGGGGGTGGCAGGAGCACCCCCAGGGCACACCCCCTCCTGGGATCCTCACCCGACCCCCAGGGTATGAGACCCCCCCCTCACCATGGAGCCCCCACTCTGTCCCCCTGCTCTGCCTGGGGGGCAAGGGTCCATGCAGTTCCGTCCAGGGTGGACACCCCGATGGGCGACTGTCCCAAGGCTGGACAGCAGCTCCCACAGCGCTTACTGCAGCCACGCACGGCCCAGGTGGCCACACGCGCCTCAGTGGGACCACCCAGTGGGACCACCTTCCCAGGCCTCTGCACCCGCATCTGCTCATTTATTTTTAAAAAGACGTCCGTATCTGAAGGCAGACTGACACAGGGAGAGATCCCCCAAGCTCTGGCTCACCCCCTGCATTTATGCAGCAGCCAGGCCGGGCCAGCCAGAGCCAGTCTGGACTCCTGGGTCTCCCAGGTGCGTGGCAGGACGCGGGCACTTGGGCCATCATCCGCTGCCTCCCGGAACACATCAGCAGGGCACTGTGTCGCCGGCACAGGCAGGACTGAATCCCAGGCACGCCATACGGATGCGGGCAGCAGAATGCCCGCCCTGCACCAGCCGCCGCGCCACTCATGGGCCCCGGACCCCTGCCAGAGTCTCCGAGCTGAGCCAGAGCCAGGCAGCCCCGGGATCTCTGGCATTTGCACCAGGGTCTTCAAGCCCCGCGCGAGCGCCTGCTGAAGCACAGCCCTTCTAGCAGACCTGTGGCCCCCGCGTGGGGGTGCACCCCTCCCCCGGCCTCTGTCCACTGAGCCTGCTCCGACGGAGGTCCCACTAGCGTCCTTGCTGAGGTGCCCGGCACACAGCCCCGTCCCACACACGCCCCTCTGCTCCTCGGCCCGGCTCCCACTCACCCCCCACGGCCCTCCCGAAGGGGCCTGCAGCGCCCCCCCACGGAGCTGGCGGGGAAGCCCTGTGCGCTCTCAGCCCCTGGGGGGCCGGAGCCTCCGGCACAGGCCGGGCACCCCAGTTCCCCGAGCACCACCCCCTTCCTCCTCACGGGCAGCAGGCGACTGGTAGCAGCACCCGCTTTCCTTCGACCCAGGGGACAAGCAGCCGCGCACAGGGGGCACCCGCGCTCCGCACACATGGGTCCCATCTCGCTGGCAGGAGCCCAGCCAGCAGCAGCTTTGTCCTCCTGCTCGGGAACTGGCGCTGTCTGGAACCACCCAGGGCTCCCACGCCGGGGGCAGGGGCTCCGCTGCAGCCCAGCTCCCCAGCTGGGAGACACAGCAGCGCCCACGCAAAAGGCCCACTCGGGGCCCCAAAGCAGGGCTTGGCAGACTCGCTCCACTGAACCGCGTGGAGACGTGAGCCAGCCTGCAGGGTCCCAGGGGCTCCCCACTAGAGGGTCCGGACGACCCAGGAGAGGCCGTGGACTCCGGGGCAGACACACGTGCTCCGAGCTGGCCGAGGCAGGACATGGAAGACGCGGCCTGAGATCTGGGAGCCCAGGGGGTTCCTGAACTCAACCTTGGGGACGACGACAACGCTGGAGACCAGAGAGAAGCCTGGGGCAACACGAAGCCTCCGGGCCTCTGGTCCCGAATCAGGACCATCAGGGAGAGCGAGCTCACACGCGTGTGCCCGCGTACATGTGTGTGCACGTGTGTACGTGTGTCCGCGTGTACATGTGTGTGCACTGTGGCGCGTATGCGCACGTCTGTGTGCACGCACGCGTGCATGTATGTGCGGTGTGTGCACCCGCGTGTGCGGGAGGCAGGCACGGGCTGGAGCCGCGGCTCCGGGAGCTTCGGACTCAACCCCTGCTCACCCCGGCGCCAGGCAACGCTCCGAAAGCGAGGCCATCCCCACCAGACTGAGCGCCTCCATCCAGAGGAGCCGGAAACGCCTTCGGCAAGGCCGAGAAGGGCTCAGCCTCAGGCGCGGCGGGCATCCCACGGCGCCGGAGTCCGCGCGCACGGGCCGGGCCCACCGCTGTCACCCGGGCGCACGGGCCGGGCCGGGCCCACCGCTGTCACCTGGGCGCCGGGCCGGGCCCACCGCTGTCACCCGGGCGCACGGGCCGGGCCGGGCCCACCGCTGTCACCCGGGCGCACGGGCCGGGCCGGGCCGGGCCCACCGCTGTCACCCGGGCGCACGGGCCGGGCCGGGCCCACCGCTGTCACCCGGGCGCACGGGCCGGGCCCACCGCTGTCACCTGGGCGCACGGGCCGGGCCCGGGGCGGCTGCCCCCCGGAGTCCGCGCGCGGGGAACGCACTCTCCCCTCTGCCCCCGGGTCTCCCCGGCGCGGCTCCACCGCCTCGTGCGGGAACGTCCAGGGAGGCGGCGGGTCCTCGCGGCGCCGGCGGGAGCCCCTCACAGCTCGGCCTCACGCCGCAAGCCAGCCCCGCAGCCGGGGCGTCGCCGTGCCCGGCCCCAGCCCCGCTCGGCTCCGCCACTCACCCTGCTCCCCGGAGGAACCTGCCATCGCGAGAGACCCGACGCGCAGCCCGCCGGACGCTTCCCAGAAGCTGATGCAACCACCGCCCCGGAAGTCCCGCCCCACGCCGAGCCCGCCTTCCGGGACACGCCCAGTCGCTAGGCAACCGTCGCGGGAATCAGACGCCGCCGGCGCAGGGAACGCCGGGAGTTGTAGTTTTTACTCCTCATCGCCTCCCGGGTGCCCCGGGACCCCGCACTACGGGTCGGGACGCGGAGGCCAGGCCCCGGTGACACCGGCACGGAGGACCCACCGCGTCAGGCACAGCGACAGGAGCGGCGGCCCAGGTTGGGGGGGACCGCCGGGCAGAACGCAGCCAGAGCGGGCATGGCGGGCGCCGGGCAGCAGCGGAGTGCAGGCTTTCTCGAAGCATCTTGGAAGGTGGGGGCTTCCTCCCACAGCCGCGCTCCCGAAGGCTGCCTGGTGTGGGGCGCGCCAGGGCCGGCACCCGAGCTCCAGGACTGGCCGGGGGTCCTGGCCCGTGCTCGGGATCGGGAGCCCGAAGCTGGGGACGCCTGCACCGGCGGTGGGGGTGCGGGGCGAGCCGGGGCTCGAGGCCCTGCTGGGCAGTAGCTGGCACACGGGCTCCTGCTTCCTCCGGGCGTGACGTCCCCAGCCGTGGGCGCACCCCCTCCCCCAGGCTTCTGTACCCCCCGGCAATGAGAAGAAACTCTGTAATAAATATATTTTATTGAAGCTACATATCTTTCCCATATTTCACGGGTGCAGGCTCAGAGAAGCGCTCCTGGCCAAGCCTGGCCCAGGGACTGCTGCGTGGAAATCCGCAAGTTCCTCCCCAGGTTTGCTGGCCAGAACCGGGCACCTCAGGTCTCACTGCTCCAGTTACCAGGTCAGGGCAGGAATTAAAGTGCAAAACGTGGGGCCGGCGCTGGGATGTAGCGGGTACAGCTGCCGCCCGCAGGGCCGGTATCCATATGGGCGCCACTTCAAGTCCCGGCTGCTCCACTTCTGACCCAGCTCTCTGCTATGGTCTGGGAAGGCAGTGGAGGATGGCCCCAGTCCTTGGGCCCCTGCACCCACATGGGCGACCTGGAAGAAGCTCCTGGCTCCTGGCTTCTGATCAGCGCAGCTCCGGCCATTGCAGCCAGTTGGGGAGTGAACCAGCAGATGGAAGACCTCTCTCTCTGCCTCTCCTTCTCTGCGTAACTCTGACTTTCAAATAAATAATTTTTTTAAAAAAATTTTTTGTAAAAAGTGCAAGATGCTGGCTTCTGGAGCTTCCGCAGTAAGTGCTGGTCTTTAGGTGCTTCTCACACACACTGGCTGGATTTCTAACCTAACACAACCACTTGGAGAACTCTTAGAAATAAATAAAGTTTTAGAAAAACGAGTGCTGGGACGCACACTCCGTAGGGCCAGTCCCGCACAGGAGAGGCAGCAGACTGGACTTCCGCCTGCCGGTTCACTCCCCAAATAGCCACCGTGGTTGAGGCCCGGCCAGATCTCCGGAGTGGGAAACGGGGCCATCGGCTGCCACCTCCCTGGCACGGGACGTGGAGCAGCCAGGACTCACACCGGCTCTCCTACACCAGTGCTGGCATGCACAGAACACGTGTGTGGGAAGTACCGAGTGTTCACAGCTATCCAGGCCATGCAAGCATCACACACACAGGTCAGCAGGTGCTCTGAGGACCACGCGGCCCCCAGAGGCCACGCGAGACACAAGCAGAACAGCATGGATGTCCTTGGGGGAGCCGGAGGCACGCCTGCTGCCGGGAGGGGGCCGTGGAGCTCGGACCTCGTGTCACGA
Organism: Sylvilagus bachmani; assembly: GCA_015711505.1. Classification (NCBI taxonomy): domain Eukaryota; kingdom Metazoa; phylum Chordata; class Mammalia; order Lagomorpha; family Leporidae; genus Sylvilagus; species Sylvilagus bachmani. Next base: position 109,930,195 of record CM027387.1, read on the forward strand.
GGCTGCGTGTGGTGTGTCTCCGCCGTGGCGTTTACCCAGGATGCCCTCAGCCACCAGTTTGTTCAGGGTGTTCTGCAGGGGCATGTCCGCCTGCAGCTTCTGGAGGGCGGCCAGGAGCCGGAACACCGACGCGCGGCCACCCTGCCTCTCCCGCCACAGCGCCAGCATCCGGTAGCGCTGCTCCACCACGTTCTTGGGCTTCTCCTCCTCACAATTGTCAATCTCATTCTCCTGGAGCCCGACAAACCGCATAAGCATGTTCCATTTGTCTCTCGGAACTTCACACGCGAAGTGGTAGTAACACGCAATGATGCCTGAGAAACAGGAAAACCAGAGAGAGCTCACCGACATGCCGGGGGCCCCGAGCCTGGGCTGGGGCCCGCCTGACCCCCACCTGCCAATTGCTCACCACTCAGCGTGGCTGGGTCCCTGGATTCACACAGACACCCCCAAGGGTGAGCTCATGGCACAAGAGGGTGGAGACCGGATCTAGCACCCCCCCCACGGCACGCCCTGGGACGGGGCTCCCTGGGGGAGGGTCTTATGAAAGCCGGGCTGACTGCTGCCCCTGGCTGCTGCCGTCCACTGCCCGCCCAGAGGCCCAACCCATGGGGCTGCCCGACCTCTTGCTTGAACCTCTTCTCCCTCGGTCAGCTGCCTCGGGTGTTTGGCTGTGCCCCGGAAAAGCTGCCCTTAGAAGGACCACGCACCACGTGGCTGCAGCCTTCCGCCTGGCCTTAGGTCAGTCACCCAGTGCTAGGGCCGAGGCCCAGGCCAGTCTGTAAATGAGAACGGCTTCCCACCGCCATTGGCGAGGATGCGGGAGTGCCGGGCTGCGACAGAGGCTCAGACGCCGGGCCGCAGCCCCGTGGCAAAGCCTGCTCAGCCTCCCTGCCCCTGGCCAGCACGGCTCTGTCCTGCACGTGCACGGGGCACGTCTTTAGCTTTAACATGGACACATCTTCAGTCTCCCTAGTAAATAATGGAAGACAGGGCATAAACTGTCCCTGCGCAGTGCCCCGTGAATGCAGCCTCAGAGGACGCGTTCTGTGATTGATTTTATTCCTGCCTTCACCCTTCCCCTCTTACTCTTACTTCCTGTCACTCAATTTCATTAACTTTCCAAAAGAATGATTTCAGGGCCAGCGCTGTGGTGCAGTGGGTTAATCCTCCGCCAGCAGCGCCGGCATCCCATGTGGGTACAGGTTCAAGACCCGGCTGCTCCACTTCCGATCCGGCTCCCTGCTGATGCACCTGGGAAGGCAGCCGAAGACGGCCTCAGTGCTGGGCCCTGCCCCCACATAAGAGACCCGGATGGAGTTCCAGGCTCCTGGTTTTGGCTTTGCCCAGCCCCAGCCATGACAGCCACTTGGGGGAGTGAACCAGCAGATGGAAGATCTGTCTCCCTCTCTCTGTAATTCTGCCTTTAAAACACAAGAAACAAAAATAAATAAGATGTATTTATTTGAAAGGCAGAGTTACAAAGAAAGAGGGAGAAACAGAGATCTTCCATCCACTGGTTCACTCCCCAGGAGCCAGGAGCTCCACCGAGGTCTCCTTTTTTTTTTGACAGGCAGAGTGGACAGTGAGAGAGAGAGACAGAGAGAAAGGTCTTCCTTTGCCATTGGTTCACCCCCCCAATGGCCGCTGCAGCCAGTGCACTATTAGCCACCACACCGCGCTGATCTGAAACCAGGAGCCAGGTTCTTCCTCCTGGTCTCCCACTCGGGTGCAGGGCACAAGGACCTGGGCCATCTTCACTGTACTCCTGGGCCACAGCAGAGAGCTGGCCTGGAAGAGGGGCAACCGGGACAGAATCCGGTGCCCTGACCGGGACTAGAACCCAGGGTGCCAGTGCTGCAGGCGGAGGATTAGCCTATTGAGCCGCGGTACAGCTGGTTTCCCATTTTGTAAGCTCACACAGTAACCCCTTTTAGGTAAGAGTCACAGGAATGAATGAAACCTGCTGAGAAACAAAGTTGCTACTTGCGAAACAAAGTTGCTACTTTGCGAAACAAAGTCGCTACTTTCCTGGGTCCACCGCCTGGTGGGAAATCTAGCACCCCTGGCGCCCACTCAGAAACACCCAACAGCCGTGCCACTAACACCCACTCTGGCCCTGTGCCCAGGACCCTCACAGCCGCCTGTGCCCCGCCGCCGGCCCAAACGTAGGGCCCGGGCCCCGCACCCACACCCCAGGCCCAGCCCCAGTACTGACCAGCACTGGACGTGTCCATCAGGACGTACTGCTCTGCATACTCCTGAGCGGGGAAGAGAAGGGAACGGTGAGTGCAGGGGTTGCCCGCGCAGCCCCGCGGCAAGGCCACAGAAACCGCCCCAGGACGTGATCCCTTTTCCAGAAGACTCTAATGGGAGCTGAGAGAGCCCTCTGCCCACTCACTCCCCCACGCCCACGGCAGCCAGGGCTGAGCCAAGCCCCGCGGCTCGCTCAGCCACAGCTCCACAGTACTGGCTGCGGCTGCGGGGACAAGGCGGCTTCCGCCCTCACCACCCTGCTCCAGAGCCCCGCTCCCAGCCCAGCCCTTCTAGGTTTTTATTCACTTGTCTCAGGCCCTTTGGCGAATGTGTCAGACACCACGTCCGTGCACGGCACCCAGGACACAGGGCCTGCGGGTGAGCGGCTCCGAGTTCCAGTCAAGGGCCGAAGCCTCTGCACCTGCCCGCACAACCCACAACAGGGGCTCCCCGCGGCCCCCGCAGGTGCCCCGGAGACACTGCCCTCGGCCTAGCAGGTGTCTGCCCATCCTGCCAGAGCCACTCAAGTGTCCAGCTGGGGAAGAGCCCCAGGATGGAAAGTGGAGAGGGTCACTGTGCCCTGATGGGGCTGGACATGGCACCCACTTCATGTGCATGCTCGCTGCTCCCTCCCTCCCTTGCCCCCCCCCCCCCCCGGCACAGAGAGTGCCCCGGGGTCTGGTGCAGGCAAGCCCCCACCCCCGACTCCTGCTGCATCCCCGGCAGCGAGGGCCCTCAGGGACAGCAGGGGACTGTCACGGCTGAACCGTGCCCCCCACCAAGATGCTGAGGCCCAAGTGCCAGGGCCTGTGACTGCGGCTTATCTAGAACAGGGGCCGTGGGGGGCCGGGCGCAGCGGGCTGAGGCACCACCTGCGATGCCGGCATCGTCTCTGAGCACGGATCAAATCCCACCGCTCCTCCTCTAACCCAGCTCCCTGCTACAGCCTGGGAAGGCAGCGGGCGATCCCCAGGGGCCCGGGCCTCTGCGCAGTGGGAGACCCAGACTGAGTTCCAGGTTCCTGGCTTCCGCCTGGCTCAGCCCAAACCAGCACACGGAAGAGTTTTCTCTTTGTGCCTCTCCCTCTCTGTGTAAATCTAATTTTCTTTATTTTACAGTCACATGAAAGAAACAAACCTCAGGAAAAAAAAAAAAAAACAGGGTCCTTGCATCCACAGGACAAAGTCACAGGATGCAGCCCCTGCACCGAGTGACCGGCTCTTCCTGACCAGGGGGGGCTGCACAGCGACACCCCACAGGAGGGCAGACACGGGCCCCCAGCCAGGAGAGGGCGGGGGCGGCCAGCCCTGCACAGTGACACCCCACAGGAGGGCAGACACGGGGCCCCCCAGCCAGGAGAGGGTGGGGGCGGCCAGCCCTGCACAGTGACACCCCACAGGAGGGCAGACACGGGGCCCCCAGCCAGGAGAGGGTGGGGGCGGCCAGCCCTGCACAGTGACACCCCACAGGAGGGCAGACACAGGGCCCCCAGCCAGGAGAGGCCAGGCGGAGGCTCCCTGGCAGCGGGGGGAAGGCCAGCCCCAGCACCCTGCATACAGCAGGTGCTCAGCGAGTGCACTCTTCCCAGCTCCTCCCACCCACCCACAGGTTTCACCCACCTGCTCCAGCTCCTGCAAGGAGGCTGTCGCCTTGGTCTGGTTCCCGGCCCCCCGGGCAGCAGGATCAGGGTGCGGTGCCTGCCCAGGGCCAGTGGGACCCGTTCCAGAAGCTGCTGCCTGCGGCTCGGGGCTCCCCCCAGGGCCTGTGGGGGCAGGGCAGGGCCCGGCTCCGGGCGCTGAGGCTGAGGTCTCCTCCTCCATCTCCTTCAGCGTGTCTTCCCTCCCAGGGCCCAGCTCGCTGCCCTCGGTCTCCACGGACAGCAGCGCCTCAGTGGGCTCCAGGGGCCCGAGCGCCTGGAGGAAAAACCACCCCTTGTGCTCACAGGAAGGTCCCCCCAGCACCCGGAGGGGGTCCCACCGCCTGCAGACACCCGGTCCCACTGTGGGGAGCCCGGTTTGGGGTCATCTGGGAGGGTGGCCCTGGGAAGCGCCCAGCAGCCCTTGGCCGCCACTCGGCTGTTCTGCACGGCAGGTTTCCGGCAGCGCAGCAGCTGGGGCTCCGGGACGAGGCCCGCCCCTCACCCGCTCCTGGACGTTTCTGGAGCTTCGTGCTGCCAAAGCCTGTTCCCTAAGCCCTGGGCCGGGACCCCAGCCACCATCAAGCCGTTTCTGGGGCCGGGGGCAGGGGAGTGCGTGCCCAAATCCCGGGTGATACTTACATGGCTTCCTGGCTCACTGGACTCGCCTGAAAGCAGAGAAGGAGCTGGCGTGAGCGCAGCCTTCCTGGGCGGGCACCTGATCCCCACGGGGAGCACACTTACGTTTGAAGATCCTGGCCAGCGACCGCAGTATACCCGGGACGGGGGACGGGAGGCCGGCGAGGCCCTTGGCTCTCCAGCACGGCTGCCCGAGACTCCGGCCTGCAGGAGACGCCCCCGACGAGCAGCCCCTTGAGAAGCTGAGGGCCTCGTCAGATGCCGCCCCCCCCACCCGGCTCAGAGCCGCTGGCGAGGCCACTGCTGTGACCTTCTCCTCGGGCAGCCGGGCTCTCACTTACCTCTGCTTTTGCAGTAGCAAACGATGAGCAGGATGAGCGCGATCGGGATGGCCAGCAAGCCCAGGGGCCACCACCCTGGAAGGAGGGCATGACAGGCAGGGTGAGGCGGGGCAGAGCCAGCCGGCCTGCGCCCGCGGCACCCACAAGAGCTCCTGACTCGGGACCCGCAGCCAGGCCGGCGGAGGCAGAGTGCGCCCACCTCCATCCCTAAGCCCAGCAGGAGGGCAGCGCGCAGGGAGAGAGGACGTGGGAGTACTAGCAAAGGGGGGGGGTCGTCTGCAGACTGCGAGGACGCCGGCCAGCTGAGAACAGCGCTGTGTCCTGGACGCCTCAGTGTGCTGCCCACAGTCCACACAGCGGCCCTAGGGCAGGGTGGGAGGCCACAGCCAACCCCAGCACGCTGCCCACTGCAGACGCGCGCCGTGGACAGTGGGTTTTTGTGTGAGATTCGGCCGCTTCTGTTTCTGCGACATCAGACTGCTTTTCCGACAACGGCAGAGCTGAGTGACAGTGGAAGCAAAGCCCAAGCTGCTGACCCTTCCAGAGAAGCCCGCCCCCAGGCTCACACCCCACGCGGCCTTACCTGTCGGGGGGTCGGCACACTCCGTGTTCCTGGTGGGTGTGCACGGCCTGCGGGTGACCTTGTCCTTGGGGCACCTGAGGGGAAAGCCTGCGGTCACTCTCCCGGCCCAGGCTCAGCCCAGGCCCACTGGGGGGCTGCCTGCAAGGGCTCGGGGAGCGGCGCCCGGCTCGAGGCCTGCACCGGCTGCGTGCCCACCAGGAGGGAAGTCAGCTCAGAGACGGAGCCAGGCCGCGCAGGAAGGGAAAGCGAGTGCAGAAGCAGCGAGAGCCCCGAGGAGCCCCGGGAACCTGTCAGGAGGCTCAGCAGGGCCTGAGGCCGCCGAGAAGCCCCAGATGCCCCTGGACGCCAGCTCGTTCTCCAGCAGCTTTAGCGTAGGGGCCGGCGCTGGGGCACAGCAGGCTGGGCTGCCGCCTGCGACACCGGCACCCCGAGAGCACCCTGACCTCCGATTCAGCGCCGGTTGGCACCCCGGCTGTTCCACTTCCCATCCAACTCCCTGCTGCTTCGCCTGGGAAAGCAGCGCCAGATGGCCTCAGGGCTTGGGCCCTGCAGCCACGCGGAGACCCGCACAGGGTCCCAGCCTCCTCAGCCCCGGCCGCTGCAGCCATCTGGGGAGTGAAGCAGTGGATGGAGGCCTCTGGCTCTGGCGTCATCTCATTTGCAAATAGGGTCTCTGCCCAAGGACTGAAGCTGCACTGGGCGGGGCGGGGGACTTCACCCAGTGGATGCCGTCCTTGGAAGAAGAGGAGACTCGGGAAACTCAGACAGAGAGGAGGCTGCGTGAAGACAGAGACAGACACAGGGCAGGAGGCCGAGACTGGAGCGCCGCGTCTGCACGCCGAGGGCGCCGCTGCCAGGGCCAGGAGAGGCAGCGAGGGGCGCCTCTCACTCCTGACGTCGCTCGGCAGAACTGCGAAACTGCGAAACGACAGGCACCTGTCCGACTCCCTGTGTGAGCGACAGGCATCCTGCTCTCTTCCCGGAACTCCTTGCCCCATGGCGGGGGCCACCCCCAGCCACCCAACAGCCCCCAGGGCCAGACGGGCCCAGGCGTGCGCTGCTGCTGCCGGCCACAGTGGGGCTCAAAGAGTGAAGCATGACCGGCCAGCAGACTCCGGGCAGGCGGCCGGGAGGGCACTCGGGGGATCCGCTAGAGGCTGCCCTACTAGCCTGTCTTGCACGCGGGGAGGTCAAGGCTGGGCTCTCAGTGACCCGGACAAGCAGCGGGAGGGTGAGGGCGGCACCTGCTACAGCGGAAGCAGTTTTCCACGCAGTCCTCAGAGTCGCAGTAGAAGTGGCCCGGCCGGCACTGGCACCGGGTGTTGCTGGTCAGAGTGCAGTTGGCCACCACCTCCTGGTCTGTTGCAGAGAGAAGGCCGAGGGCCACACACAGGTGTGGATTCGTACTGGAGGCAGCAGGCCGCCTGTCCCTGCCCTTGGGCTGGGCGTAGGGTCTGCCGTCGCCCTGTCTTCTACCGGGACCCCTGCCTGCAGCGCCGGGCGACAGGGCTGACCTCTCAGGAGCACCCCAGGGGCTAGCCCCCCAGTGCGTGTTCAGTGAGAGCAGAATCCAGCTGGAAGGCGGCTGCAGAGTCTCTGGGCCCTCCCTGCCCCCTGCCCGCACAGCCTCTGCAGGCCCGGGCGCCCACAGCTCACGACCCGGCGGCCCTGCCCCCTGCACACCTGCCGGCAGACGCCTCTGTCCTCCTGCGGGATCGCACCTGAGACAGAGGACTGACAGGAGGCCCCATCCACGCCCTCCCCCAGGTCAGCCCCCATCTCCTCTCTGCAATGTCTCCTCATTCTTGAAAGATTTTCCAAGTCGGCCGCCCCAATCCCGCTCGCCCCTACTGTCAGGGTCCTCATGGATGCTCGCCGTGAACGCTTATTCATTTTCATGTCTTTGAAAGGCAGAGGGACAGAGACAGACGGCCGTCTTCCACCACTGACTCAGTCCCCATGCCCGCGAGAGCTAGGGCTGGACCCGGCCAACACCAGGAGCCGGGACCACAGTCTGGGTCTCCCTCACGGGCGACACAAACCTAAGAACTTGAGCCCCCAGGGTGCCCATCAGTAGGAAGCCAGAGTCGGAAACAGAGCCAGGGCAAACCTGGCCACTCGGACATAGGGTGCACACAGCCCCAGTGCCTTCTCCCCGCTGTGCCGCACCCTCCCGGCGTCTCTGCAGGCTGACAAGGCTCCTTCAAAAAGTTCGCGGAAAAACGGACAAGGCACGTTCATTTTGGTGCAAACATTTTTTAGATTCGTGGTTTTTGCATCATATGCATTTCTTTTAGCTTCTTCTCTCTGAGACGCAGAGAGAGGGGACCGAATGGCAGTGCTCTCGTTCTCCAGATGTTCCCAACAGCTGGGGCCACAGCCGGGAGCTGGAACTCTGTCCAGGTCTCCCACGGGGGCCGGCACCGCAGAAGCGGCAGTCGGAGCTGGGGGCTGCACCAGGCACTTCCTCACGGACACGGCCGAGCGCCCACCACCTCTCTACACGCCAGGGGTCTCTCACCTGCCTGTCCACGGGGACATTTTATGCACCCCTTCCTAAGGTTCGTTCCAGTGCCGCGGGCTGTTGTTTGCTTGTTTGCTCACGCAAACAGTATCTTTTCTAAAGAACAAGTTACTGGAGCCAGCGTGTGGCACAGCGGGCTACACTGCTGCCGGCGACACCGGCGTCCTGGACCTGAGTGCCAGGCCAGGTCCTGGCTGCTCTGCAGTGCAGCGTCCTGTTCACACGCTGGGAAGGCGACAGCGATGGCCAAGCACTTGGGCTCCTGCCACCCAGCTGGGAGGCCAGGATGGAGCTCCCGGCTCCTGGCTCCGGCCTGGCCCAGACCCGGCTGTTGTGGCCATTGGGGAGTGAAACAGAGGACAGAAGATGCTATGCCTTTCAAATAAACACATATACCTTAAAAGCAAAAACAAAACAATCTGTCGTTGCTACGGTAACTCAACGACTCATATATTAATACCGTCTACAGCAACTAAGCGGTTAGGGGCTGGCACTGGGGTGCAGCAGGCTAAGTGGACGCTCGCGCCCCTGGCATCCCACACGGGAGCACAGGTTCGAGTCCTGGCTACTCTGCTTCCGATCCAGCTTCCTCCTCGTGCACCTGGGAACACAGCCGATGGTGGCTCAAGTACTTGGGCCCCTGCTACCCATGCAGGAAACCAGGATGGAGCTCCTGGCTTCCAGCTTTGGCCTGGACCAGACCTGGCTGCTGCGGCCTTTTGGGGCATGAACCAGGGGATGGAAGACCTCTATCACTTTGCCTTTCAAATAAATAAATCTTAAAAAAAAAAATCGGCTGGCGCCATGGCTCAACAGGCTAATCCTCTGCCTTGCGGCGCCAGCACACCGGGTTCTAGTCCCGGTTGGGGCGCCGGATTCTGTCCCGGTTGCCCCTCTTCCAGGCCAGCTCTCTGCTGTGGCCCGGGAGTGCAGTGGAGGATGGCCCAAGTGCTTGGGCCCTGCACCCCATGGGAGACCAGGAAAAGCACCTGGCACCTGCCATCAGATGAGTGCGGTGCGCCAGCCACAGTGCGCCAGCCGCGGCGGCCATTGGAGGGTGAACCAACGGCAAAAGGAAGACCTTTCTCTCTGTCTCTCTCTCTCACTGTCCACTCTGCCTGTCAAAAAAAAAAAAAAAAATCAGTGGAGCCAGTGCCCCCGGGCAGGGCTGCACACTTACCAGGCCGGCAGGGGCTGCATGGGGAGCAGGACCCCTCACCGCTGGGGTAGGCCATGAACGTCCCAGGTCTGCACGGCTTGCACTCTCCAATGCTGTGGTTCTGTGAACACAGCCTGCTGACGAAGTGGCCTGCGTGACACGTGGGACGGAGGTGAGGGGGCCAGGGCCCGTCCTGCCCGCCCCAGCGGCAGGCACAGCACCACAGGACCTGCTCCTCAGCCTCCGTCCTCCTCGGAACCTTCTGGACCCACACCACCGTCCCCATGCTACACACAGTGCACCTGTGTCCCCAGGGCTGCTACCGGGGTGCAGGCGATGGCTGCAGCCGCCCCAGAGCCCACAGGAGCGTCCTCACCTCCCCACCTCCCAGCCCAGGCTCCTGACCACCCCAGAGGACGCCCAGCCGCTCCCGTGCCTAATTTCACACAGCGACGCCCGAGGTCTAGGAACCCCCTGACAGCACGCCCCCCGTAAGGGGCCAACAGCCCACACCAGGACCCGAGGCGGAGCCCCGCTGTGCCCTCCCAGGAAGAGGCCCTGGGTCCCGTGGGGCAATCCCGTCTCACTCATCCCTAAAACGCGGCTCGGGCGGGTGAACAGACACGAGGGGCCATCAGAACGTCTGTGCGAGGTGCCTGCCATGAACCTGGCACGGCCGTCACAACTGCTGCACCAGAAGAGGCCAAAGTTGTAATTTCATTTTCACAAACTTTCTGAAGTCCCCTCATGCAAGGGTGTGTCATACAGGCGTGCACATAGGCTGTGCAATGCACAGACAGGTGTGTGCATGTACGGTGACGTGTAGATACGTGTGGGGGGTGTCAAGTGACCTCTGACCATGGAGCCCCTGCAGGCCTGGGTTCATGGACACGTGTGGGGGATGTGAGTGCGCGTGGGGCAAGTTCATGGGGACAGGGGCCGGCGCTGTGAGGTTAGCCCACCGCCTGCAACGCCGCATCAAATAAGAGCAAGGTGAGACCCGACTGCTCCACTTCCGGCCCAGCCTCCTGCTAATGGCCTGGAAGCAGCAGAGGAGGGGGCCCCTGCACCCCCTGCACCCGCGTGGGAGACCTGGAGGAAGCTCCTGGCTCCTGGCTTCTGCCTGGCCCAGCCTGGGTCATTGTGGCCATGTGGGGCATGAACCAGCGAATAGAAGACCTCTCTCTGTCTCTGTCTCTCACCATCTGTAACTCTGCTTCTCAAAAAAATAAAATAAAATCTTTAAAAAAAAAAGTGAAGCAGTTTCAGCATTGAGGTGGTGACGGAGCATCTGAGGGTGCACACAGGTGGGGGTGGGGAGGGTGCAGGGGCACACAGGTGGGGGGTGGGGAGGGTGCAGGGGCACACAGGTGGGGGGTGGGGAGGGTGCAGGGGCACACAGGTGGGGGGTGGGGAGGGTGCAGGGGCACAC
>CM027387.1:109950872-109971746 GCA_015711505.1 Sylvilagus bachmani
GGAGAACTGAAATCATTCCAGGTTGCTGTACAGCAGGGAGATTTGTACTTTTTGACAAGCGGCACTTTTCACTTCAGTGTGTTTTTAAAATTAACGTTATAGAAGATTCATGATTTCTATGTTTGAGTTAAACTTAGAAAAGGGTTCAATGTAGTATTTAATTTTGTTACATTGTTTTCATAGGCTGATTCCACACTTTCACGCAATTCTCTTTTTTTGGACAGGCAGAGTTAGACAGTGAGAGAGAGACAGAGAGAAAGGTCTTCCTTCCATTGGTTCACACCCCCCCCCCCCCCGCCATGGCCTCTACGGCCGGTGCTGCGCTGATCTGAAGCCAGGAGCCAGGTGGTTCTCCTGGTCTCCCGTGGGGTGCAGGGCCCAAGCACTGGGGCCATCCTCCACTGCACTCCCGGGCCACAGCAGAGAGCTGGACTGGAAGAGGAGCAACCGGGACAGAATCTGGCGCCCCAACCAGGACTAGAACCCCGGGTGCCAGCGCCGCAGGCAGAGGATTACCCTAGTGAGCCGCGGCGCCGGCCCTCACATAATTCTTCAAGTTGGTAGAGTTGAGCCAGTTCCAGTAGTCTGATGTCTTAAACAGAGCATAGCTTTACTCTGCAGTGAGCCGGTGAGTCGCTTTTTAAGGGAAGGAAGACCTTAGACTGTTCACAGCACGAGACGAATGTGCTGGGGCCCAGGCTCGATGGCTTCGTACCCTGCAGTGGCGGTGTCCGGGGAGCGGGAAGGAGCTCGGCTCGCGTCTGCACGGTGGGGGGTGCTGGGGCAGCAGCCTTGCTCTGCTCGGCTCCTGTTTGCATGGCGTCAGAACTTGAGAGGTCAGCGCCTCTGGCGTTGAAGGGTGCCGGGTTCCCTGGTGCAGGATCCGATGATGGCGGAAGGCTGAGCTCAGCCTTAGGAAAGCCTGGAGCTTTAAAAATTGTCCGTTAGGTCATTGTACGGACAGTGAGGCCGCATGCGTCTGTCCAGCTTGACGTTTAAATTCTCAGCTTGCCAAAGGAAGCGAAGTCAAGTAACAATGTTCAGGCAGGACATCAAGGCTGAAGGTTTTCTTCCTGAAAATTCATTTTCGAGAAGCTTTCTGAAGCCCTTGTACTGAGAGGCGGCAGAGAGCTTGTTTTGAGAAAACGCTCCGCTTTTAAAATGCTTTAAAGTCCGGCTGCTCACAGCCCGATGGGTGGGCACGTGGGGCGTTGTTTCAGCTCAAGTCTTTGTCAAAACACATCGAACTGTTTACTAAACTTTGCACTTTCGGCTACGACCTCAAGATTCCGGGCCTCCTCTTTACTTGAAATTGAGGGCGAAGCACCGGTCCTGGTGAACCTGCCGAGCGGCTGCAGGGCCGGACCCGTGTGGAGTGCTCAAAGTGGCTCTGGGTATCTGGGACTTGGACTTCCTTGATCTAAACTTCATGCTGCACACAACAAATTTCCAACGCACATCTCATGGTACGAAATAGGAAGCACTCGTGTCTAAACCTTGTTACCCAAGGTCACATACGCACCCTTCAGAAACCCAGTGTGTGGTGACGTGGAGCATAGAAGAGCAATTGCGGGCTGACAGATTTGTGTATTAGAGCTGAGAGTGTGGGGTTGTTTACAAGTAATCAGACGAATATTCGCGCCTGCAAAATAACGGACAGCGTCGCGCTGTGTCCTGCAGAGTTGTCCATGAGTGCGAGGGCACCCCCCACGCAGCCCCCTTAGGAGAGGAGGCCCCTGCGCCACCCACGTGCAGACCCCACCGCACTGCAGCAGGGTGATGGCCACCCAGAGACAGATGTGGTCACGTAACCTACGTGTCGCCGCGCCAGCACGTGCTAGCTCGCTGTTCACGGCACGTTGCAGCCGGCGCTCGGCGGTGGGTGACGCAGTCCCAGTCCGTTTACAGCAGCGGACAGTTACGCGCCTCTGTGGGCGTTTTATAAGTGCGTTTTGTATCACAATAAAAGTTTTTCTCTTAAAAAAAAGACTGAAAGCCTAGAGGGTATTTATCGTAACATCACGTAAGGATTGCGCACAGCACGGTGAGTAGGTATCACCGTCACATTAATGCCTTGCTATTTTAAAAAAAGATTTATTTATTTATTTGAAAGAGTTACAGAAAGCAGGAGACATACAGAGAGAGCTCTTCCATCTGCTGCTCACTCCCCAGACGCCACAACAACCAGGACCGGGCCGGGCCACAGCCAGGAGCTCTGGGTTCTTCTTCTGCCTTCCCAGGCCATTAGCAGGGAGCTGGCTCAGAAGTGCAGCAGTCGGGACTCAAACCGGCGCCCACATGGAAGCCAGAGATGGCCGAGTGTGTGTCACTGCAGGCAGCGGCGTTCCCCCCACGCCACACCCTGGCCCCATGGCCTGCCAGTCCTGCACCATAATGGGGGTGGACCCTCCTCCAGGGAGGCCCCCGATTGCCCCCTGCCCCCTGGCGGGGCTGAGCAGGAGGAGTCCAGAACAGGTGGAAATTCACCGTACCGCCTGCACGGCGATGGTGACTCCAGGCTGTGCCTCAGTGGGGCCGTGGCCTCGGGAGCAGGCAGGCGAGGGGCTCCCGCAGCTTAGGGCCGGCGCGGTCTGCGGCCCTCGGGCAGTTGTTTCCCTGCCCAGTTTTGTGCAGAGCTGGCAGGCTCTGCGGGGACAGCCCCTGGCTTCTCACGTCGATGGCAGGTGCTCTCGGGCCTGGCCTTGCCCATGAGCACAGCTGTCCTCACGTTGGTCCCGCTGCCCGGCTCGCTGCTCTTCCTCTGGTCTGTGACGGCAGCCTTTGGGGTCCCACCCCCGACTGCTGGAGCGTCCTTTTTTATTTTAATTAATTTATTTGAGAGGTGGAGTTACAGACAGAGCGAGGGAGAGACAGAGAGAGTGAGGGAGAGACAGAGAGAAGTCTTCTATCCGCTGGTTCACTCACCAATTGGCACAATGGCCAGAGCTGTGCCAACCTGAAGCCGGGAGCCAGGAGCTTCCTCCGGGTCTCCCACGCGTGTGCCATCCTCCACTGCTCTCCCAGGCCACAGCAGAGAGCTGGATGGGAAGTGGAGCAGCCGGGACTCGAACCTGTGCCCAAATGGGAGTCAGGCACTGCAGGCAGCGGCTTTACCCGCTACACCACAGCACCAGCCCCTGTGTGTGCCTTTGAAAGCAGCTTCCTCTCTTAGCTTTGCGGTGTTTCAGGATGTGAATGAAAAGAGCCAGTAGGCAGGAGAGACCGTGGCGGTGGGGAGGAGCCGCAGGCACGAGGTGCACTCCTGGCGACAGAGGCTGAGGAGGAGAACTTCTGACAGAAAGAGGAGCCGGAGGAGGAGTGAGCACATTGTGGGAGCTCTGTGGGAGCTTTTAAAAAGATTTATTTATTTATTTGAAAGGCAGAGTTACAGAGAGAGATGGAGAGACAGAGAGGGAGAAGTCCCATCTTCTGGTTCACGCCCCAAATGACTGTAACAGCGTGGTCTGGGCCAGGCTGAAGCCAGGAGCCTGGAACTCAATCTGGGTCCCCCATGTGGGTGCAGGGGCCCAAGCGCTTGGTCCCTCTTCCTCTGCTTTCCCAGGCCAGAGCAGGGAGCTGGATTGGAAGTGGAGCCGCTGGGACTCACACTGGTGCTCACATGGGGTCCCGGTGCTACAGGTGGTGACTTAACCCATGGTGCCACAGCGCCGGCCCAGCTGTGTGGAAATTCAATGCTGTGTGAGGTTAGGTTGGACGAGGTCAGAAACAAAATATTTGAAAGTTAGTTCCTGTGTCTTAGAAATCCAGATAGGGGCTGGCACTGTGGTGTAGTGGGTAAAACCGCCGCCTGCAGTGCCTGCATCATATTTGGGCACTGGTTCAAGTCCCGGCTGCTCTACTTCCGATCCAGCTCCCTGCTATGGCCTGGGGAAGCAACAGAAGGTCGGATACCTCTCTGTCTCTGTCTCTCTGTGTCTCTCTGTCTCTGGATCTTCCTCTCTCTCTCCTTCTGTCTCTCTCTGTGTCTCTCCTTCTGTCTCTCTCTCTGTCTCTCTCTCTCTCTCTGGATATCTCTCTCTCTCCCCTCCCCTCTTTCTCTCTGTCTGTGTCTCTCTGTCTCTCTTCCCCCCCCGTCTCTCTCTCTCTGTCTCTCTCTCTCTCTCTCTCTGTGTGTCTCTCTCTCTGTCTCTCTCTCTCTCTCTGTCTCTCCCACCATCTCAATCTGTCTGTCTGTGACTCTCTGTCTCTCCCCCCTCTCTCTGGATCTCTGTCTCTGTCTCTGTCTCTCTCTCTCGCTCTCTGGATTTCCCTCTGTCTCTCTCTCTCTCTCTGGATCTCCCTCTCTCTGTTACTCTGCCTCAATTAAGTAAATCTTTAAAAAGAGTCACAGTAGCTGGCAAAGGTCTCAAAACAGTCACAACAGCAACGTGCGGGCGGGGCGTGTTGGAACGCGGCAGGGCCCCGGACCATCATCCCGCCAGGGCTCGGGGCTGTTACGGGGCGGTGACGAGACTCCCCAGACCAGGGGCATCTGGGGCAGGCCCGTCATCCAGTGAGCAAGAAGAGGAGACCCTCTGGGTCCGAGCCACCGTGGGGCTGCCATTGTCAGCCCAGGACAAAACAAACTCCAGCAGGAACCGAGAACACGGCCTTGCAGGAGGACTGGTTGACGGTAAAGCAAATGCCCGTGCAGGCGGGACAGGGGCCCAGGGGCCAGGTCGTGGGTCTGGACGCAGTGGCCTCCTTCCCATGTGAGTGGCAGCCAGACTCTGGCTGGGAGAGGGAGGGCGGGGGGCCAGGGAGGCAGGAGAGGGAGGCTTCCTTCCCCGAGATGTCAGCCGAGCGGCGTCGGCGGCCACTACGCAGGCAGGGGACGAGGACACGGTCGGGAGGCTCACCTCTCCTGGCTGGCTCCCCGGACACGGCGCTGGAGGTGGCCGCTCCGGGGTGGCGAGGGGGGCAAATCAAAGAGGCGGAAACACACCTGCCGGACCAGGTGGGCACCTCAGCCCAGTGGGAGGTTCTAGTGAAACCGGGCGTGGCCCGCTGTTTCTCCCCCACCCCTTTCTGGGTTATTGCTGGGCGGGGGGCTTCCTGGGTGTAGAATCCCAGCGCTTCATAACAGACCTAGTAGCCCCCTTGGCGTACAGTGGGGAAGCGTCCCCTTGACTGCCCCCAGGAGGGGCAGGGGCCCCAGCAAGGTTATGGAGGAGGGCGGGACTTGATGTCACGTGGTGGTCCGCTTCTGTGTCCCCTGTCAGTCACACAGGAACCCCTTGTCCTCTGGCCCCTCTCACCAGGCAAGCCAACGTCTGCCTAGCCCCCAGTGATGTCACTGAGACGGACTGAGTCGGCACTTCGGTGCCACAATGAAAGAGCCGAGGGAGGCCACCTGCACCCCCAGAAGGGGCTGTGGGGCTCACACTGTGGAGTTCAGGTCCATGATCTCACAGCCCCTCGGGGTGGTGTCCGCTGAGGGCAGAGGGAGAAGCCCACAACAGCCGGGAGCAGAGAGGCTGGGCCCCCTGAGGCCCGGACTCCCCTTCGAGAGCCTCTCCCGACAACGCCACAGGGGATCGAGTCCCAGCCTCCCAGTAGCATTCACTTAGGATGTTGTCTTTTTTGTTGCTGTTAAAGATTCATTTATTTGGAAGCCAGATTGAGAGAGAGGAGAGCGGGACCGTCCACCCACTGGTTCACTCCCTAAACGACTGCAGTGGCCAGATGGGTCCAGGACAAAGCTGGGAGCCTTGTGCGACGTCCAGGTCTCCATGCGGATGCCAGGGGCCCATGTTCTCCGCTGCCTTCCCAGGGCCATCAGCAGGGAGCCGGATCAGCAGCAGAGGAGCTGGGCCTTGAACCCCTGCTCTGATACGGGGTGCGGTGACGCGAGTGGCGGTTCAGGCCACCGCACACAGTCCACGGACGCGGGGGCTGCAGCATCGCGTGTTCCAGAGCCGCGGCTCGTCGGCCACACCAGCAGCTCACAGCAGCCTGCGGGTCCCCACAGCCCCCTTCTGAGCCCTGTTCTCTCTGTTCCCCCAGTGCCTGGATCTCAGCTGTCAATCAGGAAACCTTGGGTGAAGATAAAAGTGGTGAGGGGAGCTGCTGACAGCGTGCCCCACCGCGGGGACCTCGGGCGGGCGTCTCTCCCTTCCCCTCTGCCTGCCCTCTGTGGCTCCGGCGGCAGGGCCGCTCCTTCCTGCCTCTCCTCCAGGGAAGCACCCGCGTGACTCCCTGCACCTTGATCCGCCTGGGTCACCCTAAAGAAATCCGCCCCCGCCCACGCCCACGCCGGCACAGTGCTGGTGACTCAGGACGCTGAGCGCCTGGGCAGAGGAGGGGAACCCGGCACAGTCACCAGCAGGTCAGAGGCGGTGGGAGGGCGTGGTTGGGGACAAGGTCAGAGAAAAGGACCCAGATCGGGGTGTGGGGCCAACACCCCCATTCCCCAGGGAGAGGGGTGAAACACAGCCTGAATGCCCAGGGAGCCTCCCGAGTCCAAGGGGCCGGGGCGCCGGGGGGGGGGGGGGGGGGCTGAGCTCTGCGGTGGATGCGGTGCCCTACCAGGCTTTAAACTGCTCGGGGGAGTGGGGAACGCAGTCTTCCCTCCCCCCCCAACACTCGGCTTTCCAGGAGGGGAACCACACAGCACATGCTGTGACCCGTGAAGGCGAGCTCTCTGCATGAGAGAAAGGAAGCCGGACTGCACCGAGGCCAGCCACGGACGCTCCTGGGCGCGGCCGGCTTCACTCCGGAACCAGGCAAACCTCTGCAGGGGGCCCCGCAGGCACCTCACACAGACCCCGTTTGGCGGACAGAGAAACAGCAGAGGCCTTCCGCGGGTTAGCGAGCTGGCGGCGGAGAGTCGCCCTGGGACCGGAGCCCGAAAGCCAGGAGATGCACGAAGCCCTCCTGCCCCTGGCCCTGTCCTTCGTACCAGGTTCAGAGTGCCCGCGCGTTTCCACAGGAGAAGCAGCAGTGCCCTGGCTGTGGCTGTGCGGGGCCTGTCCAAGACGTGTCCTCGGCTTCTGCGGTTGGATTCTGTGGTTGCACCTTACAAACTTCCCCATAAGACGGCGACACTGAGAGGTTAAGGAACCTGCCCAAAGTGACGCGGCTCCTCGGTGAGCGAGCTGGGGTCTGGGCAGTCAGCCGGAATCCAGAGCCCGGCCATGGAGCTCCCGGTGCCACCAGGGTCCGGCTTCAGCCTGCTCCTCCGTAAGGGGGCATGATGGTGACACCCACCGCACGGGAGTTCCACCCAGTGAAGCAGCGGGAACACTGGGAACTGGCGGTGGCAGTGCTGTGGGGGTTAACACACGGCGTGTTCACTCCTGGGCAACGCTGTGAAGTCGGAACACTGCCTGGCGCAGCTCCTCGCACACGCGTCTTTCCGATCTATTATTCCACACAGGCACTGTGAGGTTTTAAAATTGCGTCACCAATTCTGTTTGCAAATAAATAAAGTATACGAAGACAATTCTTTTAAATGTCCATGTGCTTTATCCATCTCATTGATACAAAAACATGTGCATGTGTGGTATTGTTGACATTGACATCAGGTGCTGAGCACGTTTGTGTGGGTCATACTACGCCTACATTGAATATTTCTCTGCTATACTGGAGTGCTAATGTCTTAAGCAAATTAATTAGAGGGGCTGGCGCTGTGGTGCAGTGGGTTAACACCCTGGCCTGAGCTCCGGCATACCATATGGGCGCCAGTTCAATTCCTGGCTGCTCCACTTCAGATCCAGCTCTCAGCTATGGCCTGGGAACGCAGTGGAAGATGGCTCAGGCCCTTGGGCCCCTGCACCCACGGGGGAGACCTGGAGGAAGCTCCTGGCTCCTGACTTCAGATCAGCACAGCTCCAGCTGTTGTGGCCATCTGGGGAGTGAACCAGCGGATGGAAGACCTCTCTCTCTCTCTCTCTCTCTCTCTGCCTCTCCTCCCTCTGTGTAACTCTGACTTTCAAATAAAAAATAAATAAATCTTTTTTAAAATAAGAAAATTAATTAGATTTTGTTTGGGGAAGAAAACTCAGAAGCTCCGGCACCAGGAATCCCTAATCCGGGCAGCCTTTCTCTCTGGAGCGGGGCAACAGGGCAGCCCTGGGTGCGCCCACCTGGAGACAGTCCACCTTCATGGCCAGGGCCGCAGGGTGGCCAGGGGCCGCAGGATGGCCAGGGAGCGGGGTGGCCGGGGAGTGGGGTGGCTGGGGAGTGGGGTGGCCGGGAGCAGGGTGGTCTGCCGTTCGCCCCACCGGTCAGGGCATCCTGTCCCCATCTGCACGTGGCACAAAGCCTCACTGCGTTTGTTATCTAGAAGTGGACTGGAAAATAACACACACGCTCTTACACACACTCAGACACACACACACACTCTTACACACACCCAGACACTCAGACACACACACTCACTCAGACACACACACTCTTACAGATACACTCACACACTCTTACACACTCACACTCATTCTCACACTCACATACTCTAACACACTCAGACACACACACTCTCACACTTGCATGTACACACTCACACTCACGTACACTCTCACACCCACACACACCAGCGCCTGCTTCGAGCTCACTACAGCCACAGAGATGAACGCAGCAGCCAGGCACAGGGGGTTTCTGGGAACTTGCGGCCAAAAGCTAGTCAAGGCCAAAGCCAGGAGCCAGGAGCTTCCTCCTGGTCTCCCATGCGGGTGCAGGGGCCATCGTCCACTGCTTTCTCAGTGCATTAGCAGGGAGCTGGATCGGAAGGGGAGCAGCCAGGACTAACCAGTGCTCATATGTGATGCCGGCACTGCAGGAGGCGGCTTTTACCTGCTTTGCCACGATGCCAGTCCCTCAAATAAATCTTAAAAAAAGATGAAGTTGGGGCCGGCGCTGCAGCATAGCGGGTAAAGCCCGAGCCTGCAGTGCCTGCATCCCACATGGGTGCCAATTTGAGTCCTAGCTGCTCCACTTCTGATCCAGCTCTCTGCTGTGGCCTGGGAAAGCAGTGGAAGATGACCCAAGTGCTTGGGCCCCTGCACCCGCGTGGGAGACCCGGAGGAAGCTCCTGGCTCCTGGCTTCAGATCAGCGCGGCTCCAGACGTGGTGGCCATTTGGGGAGTGAACCAGCAGATGGAAGACCTCTCTCTCTCTCTCTCTCTCTCTCTCCCTCCCTCCCTCTCCCACTCTCTCTGCCTCTCCTTCTCTAACTCTGACTTTCAAATAAATAATTTTTTTAAAGATGAAGGTGCCATCCTGCCTCGAGGCCCAGCTCTAGGGGGGCTGGGGAGGGTGGGGTGGGCACAGCCTCCTCCCCCAGCCACAGGGAGACTGCACTGTCCTGGGAGTTCTGGGAAGGACGGGTCGTGTCTCCCCGGTCCTCCTCCTGCACCCAGTTTGCACAGGGGAGAGCTGAGAGCTCGGAGCGCTGAGCTGGTCTGCGGTTAGGGGCCGTCACTCCCTTCTGGGCAGGAAGAGGCTGCTGCCGAGCTCCCTGCCTGGCACCCGCAGTCCTGCGTGGGAGACACAGACCTGAGCAGGGACTCCCCCGCCTGCCTCCAAGCCTCAAACCCAAACCTCACCCTCTTGGGGCCGGCGCTGTGGCGCAGGGGGTTGAGCTGTGGGCTGCGACGCCGGCATCTCAGACCGGGCTACTGTGGCCACCTGGGGAGTGAACCAGTGCATGGGAGATTCTCTCTCTCTCTCTCATTCTGCCTTTCAGATAAATAAGTAAGTCTGTAAAAAGAACTATGTCACCATCTCTGGTTCCCACAGGAAATGACCACGACATCTCTGTGTCCTCCCTCCAGCTGTACCCAAGCTCCATGACTGCCCCACGCGCGGCAGGGACAGGAGGACCCAGGCGGCCCCAGGCTGCCTGCACCTGCCCTGGACCCACGCCTGTGTCCGCGGCCTCACCTCCTGCCTCCTTGTCTCTCATCGGAGAGGGGACCGAGTGTTTCCACGGTTCAGAAAGGACTCGCAAGGTTAGGAGAAAGCTGCAAACCACGCATCGCACGAGGACTTGCTTCAGGCTGCAGGCATGGACAGGGCGGCTCTGGTCCTTCTCCCTGTGCGAGCGCCCTGGGCCTCTCCCAGCCGTCACGCGCGAAGCCGCCGGAGGCAGGGAGGGAAGGCGGAGCAGCCCGGGCAGGCTCCCTGCTCCCGTGTTCGCAATTCCGTGTTCAGGTATGAAACCTCAGGGTACTGTCTCGGGGCTGCGAGATCCACGTCGCGGGGCTGGGTCTTCAGCGGTTGGTAGAGGTGGTAGGACGTTCTCTCTGCACGCCCTGCGGAGCCCTGCACCCGCATTTCCGTGTGAGCACCGCGGGCGCACAGGACCTGCCCGGACAGAGCGCCTGTCACTCGGTGAGCCGGCGTGCGTGGCGGGAACACGGCGGGGCGGGGCGCTGGGCAGGTTGCAGCCGGGCCGAGACGGGGAGCTGCCTGCAGCGAGGGGGCGAGGCCGGGCAGGTGCAGGGCTGACCAAAGGGCCGGGGGAAGGCGTTGGGAGCCACGCCCTCCGCTGCGGGACGCGGGCAGGTTTTGGAGCCGCGTGGGCCCCGCCCCCGCCCCCCTGGTGGTGCCACCGCTCTGTTCCGGGAGAACGGGGAGGGGGGCGCCCGTGTCAGGGGCTCAGGGCCCTGGGAGGCCGGCGCGGGCCGGGCCGCGGCTCCCGGTGCTCCATCCGGTCTCCCTCCTGGGTGCCGGCGCCAGGATGCGGGCGGCCCGCGGGCCAGTGCCGGCTGCGGCAGGCACGTGGGGCGCCCGTTTGCCGCTGCGTCCCGGGCCCCGCCGCTTCCCCGAGTTTCTCGGCGCCTGTGTGCGGGGAGCCTCCCGCAGCGCACGCGAGGGGCCCGCCGGTGCGGTACGCGGTGCGAGTCCACGAAGACGCACTGAAGGGCGACAGAAAGCTGGACAGCAGCCGAACCCCGACCCAGCAGACCGCCCGCCCCGCCCCGCGACCCCCAGCGGGTGTGAAACGGGGGTGCCATGTCGGGGCCCCCCTGCGGCCCACGCTGGCACCCGTGTGCTGCTGTGGATTCGTTCTGGGAGGAGAAGCGTGGTGGGGGCAAGAGGCGCGGAGTCCCCACGCAGACCCCAGGGTCCGGGGAGAGCAGGCCTGAGGCCAGCGGCCCGCAGTGCTTATATAGCCAAGGCAGCCAATCCGATCAGGGGGCGGTCTAGGCCCTAACCAATCACAGCCTGTTGTCAGGCTCTGTTGTCATGTGGTTTCCAGAGCCATCCAATCACAGCCTGTTGCCAGGCAGTTTCCGTCGCCAGCAGCCATCTTGGCATGGCCTTCTCATTCCACCACACCCGAGGAGGGTGGGGGCTGTCTCACCATTGCCACGCCCCGCACCACGTGACTGCCTCTCAGCTCCCGCGTGGCTGTGCAGGGTCTTGGCTCCTGGGTCTGGCGACCGCCCCTCGGTGTCCGCAGAGCCGCGGTGGTGGGTGTCCAGGCCGGCAGAGCCCCCCTCCCCCCGCGTCCATGCATCGCCTGCCAGCCTGCCCTTCTTCTTCATGTTCTTTTTATATGTAAGAGGCCGACGGTGTGGCGCAGCTGGCTAATGCTCTGCCTGCAGCTCCGGCATCCCACACGGGCACAGGTTCGAGACCCGGCTGCTCCTCTTCCATCCAGCTCTCTGCTCTGGCCTGGGAAAGCAGGAGATGGCCCAGGTCCTTGGGCCCTGCACCCGCGTGGGAGACCCGGAAGAAGCTCCTGTTGAGTTGTGGGATCCGAGACCTTTCCCAGTTAACCCACGAGAGACACACAGCTGCAAGGGCAAGAGGATTGATGGTTTTATTGCCAGGAGCTGGGGCTCCCACCGGCACACACAACGTGGTGCAGCGCGGGGGTGAGAAGCCCGCCTCTCTCCTTCTCCGAGCACATTCGTCACTACGCTCGTATGCTAGTTCCGTACTCTTTCTGTGTCAGTTACCTAAATTCGAGCATTTTACTGGCGCATTGCAGCAGTCCGGGGAAGGAAGTGGCCACGCGAGTGTTGCAGGAAGTGTTTACTGCGTTTCCTTTTCTGAGAACTGGCCCTTCCCGTCTCCCCGGAGTGTGTGAAGCCCGGCGTGGAGGTACCACTACCCCCCCACGCTGGGCATCCCGCATCAAGTCACTGGGCAAGCAGCGCAGTCCAGAAGCAGAAAGCAATGGACACTCACATCGCTAGTTCTTGATATATAGACATACACTTTCATCCCAGCACTCCTGGCGCCTGGCTTCAGCCTGGCCCAGCCCCGGCCGTTGCGGCCGCCCGGGGAGTGGGCCAGCGGATGGAAGACCTCTGCCTCTCGCTCTCTCTGTAGCTCTACCTTTTGAATAAATAAGTCTTTAAAAACACAGCGGTGTGTGGGGTTGAGGCCAGCCTTGTGGGACCGTGGCCCGCGCCTGGTTGCCCTCGCGGGGTCTCGCCCACCCTGCACGCGGCCCCTGAGCTTCCTGTGGCCTGCGGCGTCCAGCGCAGGCGCAGGGCCCAGTCAGGAGGAGCCCTCCGGGCTCTGAATTCCCCAGCGCTGCCACAGGAAGGAGGAGCGTTCGTCCCGGCGGGAAGGGGACTTCCCAGGCTGCGTGTGGACCGCTGAGGCGGCAGAGGCTGGAGTTCCGGGAACAGAGCGGTGGCACCACCAGGAGGGGCAGGGGCGGGGCCCACGCGGCTCCAAAACCTGCCCACGTCCCGGAGCGGAGGGCGTGGCTCCCAACGCCTTCCCCCAGGCCCTTTGGTCAGCCCTGCACCTGCCCGGCCTCGCCCCCTGCACTGCGGGCTGCTTCCTGTCGGGCCCCTCCCGAGAGAGCACGGGACACCAGGCCAATCCCGAGAGCGCGCGAAGCCCTCGCGGGGCCCTGGGCTCCCAACCCGCTCCCTAGTCCACGGCCTGGGGGTGGGCAGGGGCAGGGACCTAGCCTCGCCCTCGCTGTTAGGCGCAGCTGTGGAAGAACCTAGGGGATGGGAGTCTGTCTCTGCTTTTCAAATGAAATGAATAGCTCCTCTCCTCTCCTCCCTTCCCCTCCCCTCTCCTCTCCTCTCCTCTCCTCTCCTCTCCTTTATAATAAGGGACAGGGGCCAACGCTGTGGGGCAGCTGGGGAAAGCCGCCATCTGCAGTGCCCATCAGAGTCCCGGCTGCTCCACTTCGGATCCAGTTCCCTGCCCAGGAAGGCAGTGGAGGATGGCCCAAGTGCTTGGGCTCCCACACCCACGGGGGAAACCCAGATGGAGCCTCGCCCAGCCCTGGCCATTGTGGCCATCTGGGGAGTGAACCAGCCGATGGCAGATCTCTCTCCCCACCTCCCCGCTCTGTAACTCTTTCAAATAAGTAAATTGATTTTAAAAAAGAAAGGGACACAGGAAAAGCTGTTTTCCTCTCGCCCGGGTGAGACTGGGGAGAGCCGCCTCGGCGAGGCACCTGCCTGGCGCAACCTTTGCCAGAGCTCCGGGGGAGGGGCGTCACGGCCATCTAGGGCTTCACTCTGGCCGCAGATGTGGGCCGCACACCTGCACCTCCGTCCTCAGGGTCCTGGTGGGCGCACGCCTTCCATCAGCACACCTGTGATGTCCTCCGAGGACAGGCACACCGGGCTGGACGCAGGCAGGAGCTGTGAGGCCACGTCAAGGCCACGGGCTCGGCGTGAGAGGGGCAGAGAAGTGGCCAGCAGGGGAGGGGTCCTGTGGGCCGGGGTGTCCGGAAATAGCCCAGGCCCGGCCCTGAGCCGGACGCTAAGAATGAAGCTTGTGTCAGAGCCGCCTGGCCCGGGGGGACTCCTGGCGCCTGCTGCGTTGCCGCGCGCCGGGCTGCGGGGCTGCCGTCTCCCTGCCACGGAAACCCTCCGTGGGTGAGCTCACGGCACACTCTTCCGTTTGCCTTCCGGAAGCCAGGACACAGGACACAGGGGGGAGGGGGTCCCACAGAAGTGCAGAAGGACTGGAACCTTCCGGAAGCCAGGACACGGGGGGGGGGGGCTCCCGCAGAAGTGCAGAAGGACCGGAACCTTCTGGAAGCCAGGACATGGGGGCGGCCCCGCAGAAGTGCAGAAGGACCGGAAGATGGATTAGAGAGCCAGCTCTCGGGACACCTCGGTGCTAGCCCGGCAGAACTGGGCCCCAGACCCAGAAGAGAGCCACGGGCTGGGCCCCGCACCGCAGCCAGGGGACACAGCCCCCCAGAGAGAACAGAAGAGGGAAGCAAAAGACCCCAAGAGGCACAGCAGTTCCGTGGCCCCTCAGCGGCCGCCCCAGGATCCACATGGGGCCTGGACGACCAGGGCGTGGGTGCAGCGCCACGGGGCGGTGAGGAAGCAGCAGAGCAGGGCTCCCGGCACCACACCCGCGGAAAACGCACGGAACCCCCAGGGGACGCCGCCACGGTGCAGGGCACCTGCCTGGGCCACTGGCGGGCAGGGAGGACCCCAGGCTGCAGAACACAGCCTGTCCCTGTGGTCAGTCAGAGCAGGCCTGGCCAGCGTTCCCGCGTGTGCGGCAGGCCGTGTGCACGCCCTGACACGCATCTGAACCCACAAAGGGCTGGGAACACGGCAGGGCAGGGCTTTGTCCAGGGGCCAGGAGCTGCTTCCGGGTCTCCCACACGGTGCAGGGGCCATCACTGCTGATTCCCGGGCTATTAGCCGGGAGCTGGACTGGGACGCGAACTGCTGCCTCTACAGGGTTCTGGTGCCACCGGCGGCAGCCTTACCCAGCATGCCACATGTCAGCTTGCGTGGTGCAGGCCGAGACCCCATGTGGGGAGAGCCACACGGCTGTGGCCGCTGCCACAGCACAGTTGCCTCCCCCGAGGGCACTGACAGCTTTGGTGGGTGCGTGTCCGAGGCAGCAGGAGGCTGGCTGCTCCGGGGCTTCGCCTGCCATCATCCTCGCTCTGACGTCCCTGGAGGGCGGCTGCATCAGGTTCTCCTGGGGCCCCACTGCCTGCTGTGAACCAATGGACCCCTGGGGAGGCTCCAGGCTGCACTCCTTCTCAAGAACTGAACCCCTGCCCGGCCACGTCCGGCACAGAGAGATCTTTAACCCGCTGGTTCACTCCCCAGGTGGCCGCACCGGCCAGCAGGGCTGGGCCAGACTGAGAGCAGGAGCGTGTTAAAGCCTCCACCTGCAGCGCCGGCATCCCACATGGGAGCCAGTTCGAGTCCCGGCTGTGCCTCTTCCAATCCAGCTCTCTGCTATGGCCTGGGAGGGCAGTGGAAGATGGCCCAGGCGCTGCGACCTCTGCACCTGCGTGGGAGACCTGGAGGAAGCTCCTGGCGCCAGATCCATTGTAGCCATCTGGGGAGTGAACCAGCAGATGAAAGACCTCTCTCTCTCTCTCTCTCTCTCTCTGTACCTCTACCTCTCAAAAAATAAGTAAAATCTTTAAAAAAAAAAATGGCCAAGGGAATGTTCCCAAAGGAGACGTACAGATGGCCAACAAGTACATGAAAAATGCTGAGCTCTGTGAATCGTGGAGAAACGCAAGTCCAGGCCACGACGAGAAGTCACCTTGTGCACCAAGACGGCTGCCATGGACACCTCACAGGCAGCAACGGAACAGCCGTCCCCCGGGAGCTCGCGCGGCTGCTGGCACAGGGATCGAGCCGCCGCCTGCAGTGCCGGCATCCACGTGGGCGCAGGTTCAAGTCCCAGCTGCTCAGGTTAATTAGCCACTCCCCTTTGAAAGTGGGTTACAAGTCTGGGACGCGGTGTGCCCCCTCCTTCCCCTGGCCTCTTGCCAGTGCGGGGCTGGCTGCGGCGCTGCGCCTCCAGGGTGTGTGGCCTTCGGGCCGCCGCCCCAGGCTTCCCCGCCTGGATGCACCGCCGCGTGCTGGCTCCTGGTGCTCGCTGTGAACCAGATTCCCTCTCGTAGGTAAAGCCCTCACTCTCCCATGCATCTTTCACACTGGATAAAAGCGTAAAATGTCCCAGGCTGCCTCGTTCATCGATGGTGTTCAGAATTCTTTGAACGTTAGGCGAGAACCCACCCGGCTTATTCATGCTGAGAACTTATCGATGAGCACACGGGGATACCGTGGGCACCCCAGTCTCCAGTGTCAAGGCGACGTGACCAGTGCTGACGGATGGAGGCGCTGGCGCTTGGTAGCCCCAAGCTGCACACGGGAAAGCTGCAGTTGGCGTGCGTGAACTGGGCCAGGACACAGCACACGTCCGTCACGGCAGTGGGAGCGAGCGAGTGTCTTTTTGCTGGTTCACTCCTTAAACGCCCACAGCATGGGGGGGTGTGGGGGTGCAAGGCCGGGAGTCAGGAAGGCAATCCAGGCCTCCCACGGGCTGGGGGCAGCAACTCAGCCGCCTGAGCCCTCCCCCTGCCTGCCGGCTCTGGGATCAGGAGCCCGAGTGGGCGGCAGCGCCAGGACCCTCCCCCAGCTAGACAGCCCCAGGCTGGCGTCCACACTCCCCTGGGAAGCCCCCCAAGAAGAGAACGCACAAAACAGGTGTCTGTTTATTTCCAGGCATGGAGCACAGACAGTGCCGGAATGGGGAGGAGAGAGAAACGTGGGTACAAAACCGCAGAGTGGGCCGGCGAGTTACACGGAGATGGCGCCACCGCGGCGTCGTGTAAGGCTCTGTGTGGATACGTCTGTGCGGACGCCCACACAGAGCGGCCCTGGTGCAGGGCCTGGGGCCACGGCCTGGCCGAAGTACCGCAGTGACGTTTGTCCAAAAGTGGAACTGCAAGACAGCCTTGCCCTGGGCACAGTGGCAAGCGTGGGTCCCTGGCCTGGAGGGGGCGCTGGGGCCCGCGAAGCCGCCCCCGGGCACGCTCCCGTGCCCACCTCGCGGGGCAGGCAGGCCGGGGTCTGGGGCTTCCAGTGCCCACCTCTGCCGGGCTCACGTCCAAGCAGCACCACAGCGACTCGGGCCCTGGCACATCCGCCGTGGCCCCCGGAATCCACCCGAGGCCCCTCCAGGGTGACCCTGACGACACAGGGCTGTGCCAGTCCTGGGGGCTCCCGGTCTGCGCCCCAAAGCTTTCCCCTCACTGCTGCTGGGGTGTGGCCGTCCGAGGCCTGGCAAGCGCCCCCAGCCCCCAATCCACTGGTCCCTGCGGCACGTGGAGGCCGGCCCGGGAATGAGCAAGCGAGATGGCCAGGGCGTGCCCACAATGGAAGCTGCATTTGGCTCAAGTGTTAAGGCCGGTGCCGGGCGGGGCTCACGGGAGCCGCCGGCTGTTCCCCTGCGCATGGCTCCGGCGACTCGGTGGCTGCCGTGTGCCCGGCAGCGAGGCTCGGGGACGGCCCGCGCGAGGCCACGCTGACCCTGGAGCTCACTTGAGAACGTAGTTCACGAGCAGCTGACACGCCAGGAACACGCAGAGCAGGAGCCAGGAGCGGGGACTCGGCCTGGGCCGCGCCGTGGCGCTCAGCGCGGCCGACAGGTACCTGCGGAGGCAGAGGGCAGTGGCTGTGCTGGGGCCGGCGCGGCGGCTGCCGTGGGGTGCCCGGCGCGCTGTGCGCGCAGAGGGCCAGGCCTGGGGGAGCCGGAGCCCTCTCCTTCCCCTGGGACGGCCAAAGAGGGTCCTCGCCCCCGCCCCCACCCCAGCCAATGCTCCCTGTGTTAAAGCCCCGACCCAAGACCGGCCTGAGCTGGGAGGTGGGGCCTTTAAGGAGGGGGTGGAGTTGACGGGGTCACTGGGGCAGCCTCAGAGGGCTGTGTCCTTGTGAGAAGAGGCCGAGGAGCGGCCGTCGGCCAGTCCAGGAGCCTGGGCTTGGGAGCAGCCGGCCCTGTGGCCCCTGGGTCTCCCCGGGGCGGGAGGCGAGGAATGTCTGACATTTCAGCCGCCCGGGGAGTGGACGCCTCATGGCCGTCCCAGACGACCACTGCTCTGTCCTCTGCAGATCCCGTGCAATGGGAGCCTCGTCGCCTGCCACACTGGGGGCTGGGCCCTTCCCTGTGCCTGGGACAGCGCCTGTCCCCCCGTGCCTGTCCCTGGGACGGCGCCTCTCCCCCTGTGCCCGTCCCTGGGACAGCGCCTGTCCCCCCAAGCCCGTGCCTGTCCCTGGGACAGCACCTGTCCCCCCGTGCCCATGCCTGGGACGGCGCCTGTCCCCCTGTGCCCGTGCCTGACACTGGGACGGCGCCTGTCCCCCTGTGCCCGTGCCTGACACTGGGACAGCACCTGTCCCCCCGAGCCCATGCCTGTCCCTGGGACGGCGCCTGTCCCCCAGTGCCCATGCCTGGCACAGCACCCCTCCCCCACGCCCGTCCCCGGCACAGCACCCCTCCCCCATGCCCTCCCTGGCACAGCACCCCTCCCCCACGCCCTCCCTGGCACAGCACCCCTCCCCCATGCCCGTCCCCGGCCCACGTCCCGGCAGCCCCAGCAGCTACCTGTGCAGCTCCTGCTGGGCTCCCCGCGTGGACAGCACGGCCTCGTGCAGGGCCCGCAGCTGCTGCTCCGCCCTCCTGCACCCGGGACATGAGCTCTTGCTGCCTGGCACGCCGGGCACGTGGGGAGAGGAGTGAGGATGAGCGGGCGGCGCTCCTGGCTCGGGGCCCCGCCCCTCCCACAGGAAGCCACAGGCAGGCGTGGAGGGGCACCGGGCGGTCCCCAGAGTGGCTCCCAGGCTCAGCCGGCCGCCAGCAACTCGGAGACAGCGGTGGCCACGGCACAGCTCACCCAGTCCAGAGGTAGGGGCGAGGCGGGGGCACTCGGGGCCGGAGCCTGGGCCCGCTGCCCTCTCCCCTTGCACGGCCGCCCTGCAGGCTGGGCCCGAGGAGGCTCACCGGGCGCCAAGTCCCCGCCCTCATCCTCGTCCTCATCCGAGAGCTCGGGGCACGACTCAGGCGTGGAGCCGCTGCTCTCCGTGACTTGGCTGTGGCCAGACGGCTGGTCGCTGGTCTTGCGGAGACGCCGCTCAGGGCCCGGCCTCTGTGGGGAGGTGGGGCAGCTGCCGCCAGGAGACCACCCCCCTCCCCCGGGACCCTGGGGCCCTGCTCCCTGCTGCTGGCCCGGGGGCGGGGTCTCTCAGAGAATGAGGCCCCTGGCCTGGGGCTGGATGGAGGCGATGGGGTGGTCGCACCCTGTCTGGGCCTCAGCACCTTCCTCACTGGTAGCAGACTGCTGACCCAGGGGGCGTCCGGCGGTGCCGGGCTGGGACACCGGGCCTGTGGTTTGGCGCCACCTGGTGGCACCCTTGGGCATGGCACCACGGAGGACACCGGCTCCTGCCTGCCTTCAGCCACTGCGCAGCCTGCTAGGGCCACGCTGGGCCTCGGTTTCTGCTTGGGTAGAATGGGATGACGGGACAACAGACACGGGGGAGGGGCTGCGAGGGGGGAGTGGCGGCTGCCCTATTGCTGTGGGGCCTGGGCCATGCCCTGGTGGGAAGGGACAGTGCTGACCTGGTGCCCGGGCCCAGGGCTGCCCAGGAAGGGGGTCTCCCGCTGCAGGGTGTGCAGGATCCCATCGTGCTCGTACTGGGCTATGTCCTTGGCGGGGTTCCAGGGCCTGCAGCTGGATGGTGCAGAGGGCGTCGCTTGGCAGAGGCAGTGTCCGTGCCCCTCGGGAGAGCGACCGCTGCCCCCTCGTGGCCTCAGGCAGGGCCTGCGGCGAGGGCCGGCTGGGGAGGACAGGCCCACCGATCCCCTCGGCTCCTTGCACTCTCTCGTCCAGACAGGGAGCTTGGCTGGCCAGGCAGTCTGCCTGGTCCACCACCCCCCCCTCCCCGCCCGGGGCCCCGCCCCCGGCACTCACTCCTCGTGCCGGTAGCGCCACTCCTGGGTGACCGGGTCCTGCTGGAAGAGCTGGGGCAGCCAGGCTGTGAGGCTTTGCTGGAGCTCGCGGCCGCGCTGCCGCTGCGCCTCCTCCAGCGCCGACTTCTCCTGCGTGGCCCTGTGCTGGTCGCCCTCGCGGATGGCCCTGGTGACGTGCTGCCACAGCCTGCGGGCCAGGGTCCCACGCTGAGCCGCGGCCTTGGCGGCCCACCCGGGAGGCAAGCTCCCAGCGACGGGGAGCTCATGGCCCAGCAGGAGGCGCTGACGGTCACCTCCCAGCAGGACCCGCATCCTGCCGTGAAGGTTCCCGAGGGCGGCCTCCCTGCCAGGGCCACCCTCGCCGCACCCCGGGCGGCCTCACCGCTCAGACTCCAGCTCCGTCTGCTCCTCCAGTGGCACCGTGAGCAGCTTTAGCCGCCGCTCACGGAACTCCCCAAACGGGGACCAGAAGAGCTCGGTGCCACTGCTCCCTGCCTCCTGGATGAACACGTCCCGGTCCTGTCCAGAGCCGAGTGGGGTCAGGGGTCTGGCAAAGGCACCCTGGACCCCAGCGTCCCCTGCCCCCGGGGACAGCGCCATACCCAGTGTCCGCTGAGCGTCGCCAGGACTTCCGTCCCACGCATGATCGTCCCCGAGATCTGGTTGATGCTGGCGCTACCCCCGAAGAACGGCTGCAGGGACGGGGGCGCCGGTGAGGGGGTCCCCGAGGTGACCCCCGGTTACAGGGCCCCCTCAGGCAGACCCTCAGTGCTCCCCTTGCCTCTGCTGGTCTCAGGCTGGGGGTCTCGCTGTGGGGAAGGGGCGTCGGCTGTCCTGTCTACTTTACCGCCCCGGGCGCCTGTCTGCAAGTCTCACATGCACCTGCTTGGGGTGTGGGAGGATGGCAGGAGGCCTGGGAGGCCCCGGCGCTGCCCCCAGCTCCCTGCCCCGCCCCCAGGCTCCCTGCCCCACCCCACCCCACCCCCGCTCCCTGCCCTGCTCCCTGCCCCGCCCCCTGCTCCCTGCCCCACCCCCAGCTCCCTGCCCTGCTCCCTGCCCCCCCACCCCACCCCCGCTCCCTGCCCTGCTCCCTGCCCCGCCCCCAGCTCCCTGCCCCGCCCCCAGGCTCCCTGCCCCACCCCACCCCACCCCCGCTCCCTGCCCTGCTCCCTGCCCCGCCCCCAGCTCCCTGCCCCG
>CM027387.1:109977875-110002094 GCA_015711505.1 Sylvilagus bachmani
AGAGACACACACAGAAACACACACACACAGAGACACACACACACAGAGACACAGACACATAGACACACACAGAGTTAGACACACGCAGACACACAGATAGACACACACACAGAGAGAGACACAGAGACACAGACACACACAGAGACAGACACACAGAGACACAGACACACAGACACACACACAGAGACACAGACACACACAGAGACACACACAGAGACACAGACACACAGACACACACAGAGACACACACAGAGACACACACACACAGAGACACAGACACATAGACACACACAGAGTTAGACACACGCAGACACACACACACAGAGAGACACAGAGACACAGACACACACAGACACACACGTAGACACATACAAACACATACACAGAGACACAGACACACAGAGACAGACACACAGAGAGACACAGACACACACACAGACACGGACACACAGAGACACAGCCACACAGACACACACACAGAGACACACACAGAGACACACACACAGAGACACAGACACACACACATAGAGACACAGACACACAGACACACACAGAGACACACACAGAAACACACACACAGAAACACACACACAGAGACACACACACACAGAGACACAGACACATAGACACACACAGACACACACAGAGACACAGACACATAGACACACACAGAGTTAGACACACGCAGACACACAGACAGACACACACAGAGAGAGACACAGAGACACAGATACACACACAGACACACAGAGACACACAGACACACACACACAGACTGACACACTCATACACACAGAGACAGACACACACAGAGACACACAGAGACACAGAGACACAGACACACAGACAGATACATAGACACACAGACACACAGACACACAGACTCACACACACATACACACAGAGACAGACACACACACAGACACACAGAGACACAGACACACACACAGACACACACGTAGACACATACAAACACATACACAGAGACACAGACACACAGAGACAGACACACAGAGAGACACAGACACACACACAGACACGGACACACAGAGACACAGCCACACAGACACACACAGAGACACAGAGACACAGACACACACACAGATACATAGACACACAGACACACAGACAGACACACAGACACACACACACACACACACACACGGCACAGGGCACCAAAACAGCCTGGAGACCTGGCACCCCCGGAAGCGGAAGCGGCAGGAGGGACCCTCCCGGGAGCCCCCCGGGCTCTGGCCTCCGTGATGGCGAGGGAACGGACGTCTGTGGCTCTGGGGCCAGCCCGCCATGGTCACAGGGCCTCGCGCCCGCCTACCTTCAGGCTGTCAGCCATGATGACCACGCTGGGGTCGGTCAGCGCACTCAGCAGCTGTCTCGTGGCTCGCTTCTTCTCCTGCCGGTAGCTCTCCTTCTGCGCCTGGCCGGGGCCGGGCGGGCGGTCACAGGGAGCCCCGGCTGCCCCCAGCCCCAGCCACCCTGCAGCCCTGGGGGTGGGGACGGGGCCTCCCAGGGCCCGGGCTCACCTTCAGGGTCTCCTTCTTGGTGACCCTGGCTGTTGGGGACACACACTCCTTGGGGGACCCATTGCACAGCCTGTACTCTGCCTGCGAGAGAGAGAGGCGGGTGTGGGGGGACCGAGGCCCCGGGGGGCGGCTGGGCCACAGGCTGGCGGCAGGGCTGGCTCGAGGCCTCGGCAGTCAGAGAAAGACACCCTCGTCCCCGCCTGGCATGCGGCTTCCCGTCCCTGTGCATTTGGGGTGCCAAGGGGGCAGTGAGGGGGCCACAGGAAGCCCCTCCCCTGGGCACACACAGGGGCGGGGCGGGCAGGGTGGTAGAGGTGGGGTTCGTGGCCCCCAGGCTGTTTCTCAAGACCCGCACTCCACTGTCCCTCCCTGGGGGCCACCTCTGGGCAAGGCCGGCACGCGCTTTGGGGGTGCAGGGAGCCCCGAGTCCATCTACAGACGGCGACACACACACAGGCTGGGGCAGTCGGGCTGCAGGCTGAGGGCAGCTATGCGGGGCCAGAGCCGAGCGAGAGCCCAAAGGACGTTGGGTTTCGGCTGAAGGTCTCACACTCAGCTCTGGTGCTCGGCACAGGGCCAGGCCGCCCCTGCACACACCGCCTACGGCTGCTTTTCTGTACCCACAATGCTAAGTGCTCACAGCACTGAGTACCTACAGTGCTGAGTATCTGCAGTGCTAAGCACTTCTGGTGTTGAATACTCCCAGAGCTGAGCACCCACAGCACTGAGTACCCACACTGTGAGTACCTGCAGTACTGAGTACCCACAGTGCTGAGTACTCACAGCACTGAGTATCTACAGTGCTGAGTACCCACAGTGCTGAGTACTTCTGGTGTTGAGTACTCCCAGAGCTGAGCACCCACAGCACTGAGTACCTGCAGTTCTGAGTACCCACAGTGCTGAGTGCTCACAGCACTGAGTATCTACAGTGCTGACTATTTCCAGTACTGAGTACTCCCAGTGCTGAGCACCCACAGCACTGAGTACCCACACTGTGAGTACCTGCAGTACTGAGTACTCCCAGTGCTGAGCACCCACAGCACTGAGTACCCACACTGTGAGTACCTGCAGTACTGAGTACTCCCAGTACTGAGCACCCACAGCACTGGGTTCCTGCAGCAGCAAAACCTGAAGCACTCTGCCTGGTCTGCTGCAGAAGAGTGGGCTGCTGCTGTCCTCTGGCGGCCGAGTGCCCAGGGTTCCTGCCAGCTCCCACGTGGCCACGGGGGCGAGGGAGGGCCTGTCCAGGCTGGAAGGCCTGGGCCCAGTGCCCTCAGCACGGCTGGTGGTGCCGGGGAGCATCTGCTGGGCGTGCCCAGCTCCCCACCCTGGGGACCTCGCCCCAGGTGCCCAGTGGACGCCGGAGCCACTGACAGCGCCACGCCCTGCGCACGCACACTTGTGATCAAGGCTGACCTCGGGGTCAGGCTTGGCAGAGAGAGGACAGCCACGGCGTGGGCACCCTGCAGGGAGGTGACTCCCGGCCCTGGGCCGGGGGATGGAGCCGGCCAGCGGGAGAGGCCACCACGCAGCTCACAAGGCGGTGATGTTTACTTCTGGAACATGTGACAACCTGCGTGCCGGGTCCCGTTATCATCCCCGTTCCATGGACTGGGAAATCGAGGCACAGCAAAGAGCTCCCCGGGCTCACAGAGCTGGGGAGTGGCCGGGCTGGCCAGGCTCGGCCTCGGGCGTGGGTCAGAGACGAGATGAAGGTGCCCTGTGCATGGAGAGCAGCAGTAGACAGGGCCCAGGCGTGGGCGCTGTGTGGGGTTTTGTCATCGCGTGCGCAGCCTTGAGTATACTGAATACAACGGCTCGGGGGGCCAGCGCTGTGGCGTAGCGCCGTGGGGTAAGGGCACCGCCTACAGTGCCGGCATCCCACATGGGTGCCAGTTCGAGTTCCAGCTGCTCCACTTCCAATCCAGCTCTCTGCTATGCCCTGGGAAACATGGAAGATGGCCCAAGTCCTTGAGTCCCTGCACCTGCGTGGGAGACCCAGCGGAAGCTCCTGGCTCCTGGCTTTGGCCTGGACATTACGGCCAGTTGAGGAGTGAACCAGCAGATGGAAGACCTCTCCCTTTCTATCTGTAACTCTTTCAAATTAATTAATTAAAAATGCCGCGGGAGGGTGTGGGAAGGGAAGCCACAGTGAACGGCGCCCTTTAGAGCCCGGGGAGCCACACAGCAGCCCCGTGCCCACCGCCCGCCCTGCATGCTTCCAAGGGAGGGAGCTGACCCCTGCCCGACACTGTGCCCCTGGGGGACATACGCCGGACAAGGAGGGACAGCGCCGCCCCAGGA
This sequence comes from Sylvilagus bachmani, assembly GCA_015711505.1. Lineage (NCBI taxonomy): Eukaryota > Metazoa > Chordata > Mammalia > Lagomorpha > Leporidae > Sylvilagus > Sylvilagus bachmani. Next base: position 109,981,721 of record CM027387.1, read on the forward strand.
GTCGGCACAGAGACAGGAAGCAGAACTGGGGCCCGTGTCTGGGGTGGGGGGGCAGTGACGGCTGCCGATTGCGCCGGCCAAGGGGGTGTTGCCACATTGTGTCTATGGCACCACAATTCCAAGTTCTTTAAAATCCAAACTGGTAAATAATTGGGGTGTGGAGAAGGGGCAGCAGGTGCCGGGAGGGACCCCTTGATCCCAATTCCACGTGGGATGCAGAGAACCCAGGCCTTGGCTCACAGCCACAGCGGGGATGGTGGCTGGGCAGGGGCGGCCCTGTCTCCGACCCCGCACTCACCTGCCCTGTCAGCCAGGACCTGGTGCCACCAACTGCGGGCAGTGATGCCCAGGGGCCCCGTCCACTCCCTGAACCCAGAGTCTTCGGCGGGGGCACCGTGGGGAGTGTGTGGGGTGTGGGATACCCCAGCCCCAGAACTTGGCACCCCCTGTGAAGATGGTGCACCCGGCAGGGGACACGGGCCTGGAGGGGGCAGGGCGCCTGGGTAGGTCTCCCTACACCCTTGGGGCTCACCTCCTTCCTGGGGAACCTTCTGCCCAACCCCCCAAGACCACCCAGGTGCCCCAGCTCCTCCCGCCCTGGCTCAGCGGCCCCCCAGGATGGCCAGGAAGGGTGGGCTCCAGGAGCCCCCAGTGCCCCCCGAGCCGGGCTCCCCACCCCAGTCCTCCCACAGAGGGCTCTTACCGGTGGCACCCTGGTGGCAGAGCCTGGGGTCGGGGGCCCCTCGTCCCTCGGCAGCGATGGACCGTTGGACTCCGTGGCCTTCCCTGTAAGACACCGGTCGGGGTGAGGCCAGGGCCAGGACCTGGCACCTGAACACTGCCTGGGGATGCCTCAAGGGCCCTGATCCAAAGACCATGGGGGTAGGGGAGCCCATGGAGCCCCCCAGAGAGCACAGCCTGGCCCTCCCATTCCTGGAGGACAAGGGTGGCATCCAGGCTCAGAACGGGCAGGGACCACACATTCCTGCAGCCAGACGCCACCAGCCTGAGAGCCAGGAACTCAGGGGTGCTGGTCAGGCAGGCAGAGGCCACTGCTGGTTCCATCCAGCCTGTCCATGGCCCTCCCTGCCTTGCCCGGGGGACCAAATGCCTCCTCCAGCCAGGTCCTAGCTATCCTGGGGACCGAATCTCCAGATGTGGACAACCAATGGACCGTCCCTTGCCTCCAGAAATGACGGGCGATGGGGACGTGTCCCGCCCCTCTGAGATGGACAGCCCATGGGGACGTATCCCGCCCCTCTGAGAGGACAGCCCATGGGGATGCATCCCACCCCTCTGAGAGGACAGCCCATGGGGACCTGCCCTGCCTCTCTCTACCCCTCTCTGCTGAGGGTCACAGATTCACAGGCCACAGGGCTCCCTTCCCAGGAGTCTGGGTCCTGCCAGCTGTCCCCAGGCGGGGGGGGGGGCACGGCCAAGGCGGGATTTCCCAGAAGGGCTCTGGGTGTGGGCGGCATTGTCACACACAGGGCAGAGGGGACGCCGCTGAGCCTTGTGGGCACGGAGCCGTCGGGGATGCCACGGAGGGACGTGTGGGCACCACGTGCTCGCTGCTGTGAGCCGAGGCCTTAGGGGCCAGGTCTGGGCCGGCGGCCCCCCTCAGAGCCCAGGACCCCCGGGGAGCATGTGGAGTGCCCGCATTTCACACAATGGGCTCACAGCGGTCCCGTCGCTGGCCGGGACTCGGGGTCCCCGGGACAGAGGCTGCCCCAGAGCCGCTCCTCCCTCTGCTCGGCCGCACAGGCTGCACCTGGCCCCGCAGGTCCCTCCTTGCCACCCAGCGATTCCTCTGTTCAACCCTGCGTGCAGCCGGTGCCGGGCAGCCCAGAAGGGGACCCCTGGCGCCACGCCAGCCCCCCGCACGGCCAGCACGCACCTGGGCCCAGAGGGCAGAGCTCGCTGTCGGCACCCAGGAGCAGGTTCCGGCTCAGCTTCCGCAGGTCCGCCTTCTGCGGGGCAGAGGCCGGTGGGCACAGCGCGAAGCGACACCTGAGCAAGGTCTCCTCCTTCATGGCGTGGCCGCCGGAGGGCTTCTGCAGCAGCCGGGGGGCAGGCGGTCAGTGCACGGCGGGGACCCGGGGCCGCCACAGCCCCACTCACCTGCTCAGGTGCACGGCCCCGCCCTGCCCACGCAGCTTCCTTCCTGCCTCCCACAGCGCCCCCAGGACAGCGCCCGGGTCGGACACAAGCGGCGGCCAGGAGGGGGCGACAACCGGTCGCTGAGGCTGCTGGCCACGCCCGCGGCAGCGCCTCACTGGACCGAGGCCGGCAGTGGGCAGCAGCAGCTGGCTCTCCCTCCTGCCCTCTCACAGCCCTGATCCCATCCCCGCCCCGGGCGCTTCCAAGTTGATGGTGCTGAACCCACCAAGCCGCAGCCGGTTGTACGGAGATCATGGCTCCGTGTGGACAGAGCGAGGCCTCTGTTCTCCCTGTCTGTCCAGCCCGAGGGGCGACCTCCTTAAAGAGCTGCTGGCCCGGCCCCCGCCTTGCTCCACTCTCAGGGCGGCCGCCTGCTCTCCCTGGGTGGGGGCCCACACAGACTTTCCTGCTGGACTCGGGGACTGGACGGTGCTTCCCAGGTGGGCGGCAAGGCCCAAAGTGTCCCTGGTCTGCCCCAGCCCTGGAGCCCAGAGGTGAGAGGGAGAGGCTGTCAGGCTGTGGCCCACGCCCCCCCCTCCCCGAGCTCCAGCACGCCCCCTGCTGGTAGTGACCCAGCCCCGCTGGTGACCCGGCCGGCCGGTCTGCACCCAGGGAGCCCTGTCTTCCGGGGCAGGGGTTCTGACCCAGCGATGGTCACTGCCTGCACGTGAGCCGAGTCGGGCAGGTTCTGCCACCCAGCTCCTGAGCTTCTGCCTCCCACAGCCTCCGGGGAAAGAGGACGGGGGCCTGGGGCACCTGCTCCTGCTTTTCGGAGTCAGGGATACCACGTCCCACCTACGCAGGTGCATCTCGGCCAGGGAGTCAACACCTAGGAGGCCCGGAGTCTGGAGCACCCAGGCCGCACCGGGCACGGGGGCCAGGGGAGCGTGGGTGGGGGCTCCCTCTCCTGGAGGCCCCTTCTTCAGGACCTGAGTCTGGCAGACTGGGGAAAGGACAGGGGCTGCCGTCTGCCCGGCCGGAGACTGGCCCACAGCTCGGCCTCCGCCCCATCTGGCCTCTGCCCCGTCTGGCCTCCACCCGTCCACCTGAGGTGGCGTGGGGAGGGGATCACGAGTCGCCTTTCCTCTCACCACGGTTTCTTTCAGCACCGGTCACCACCGGAGGGACTCGCCAGCCGGTGAGCTCACTACCCACGCAACATCCACCACCCGTCCACCCATCCATCCACCCCCACCCAGCATCCATCCATCCCCTCTTCCCTCCCCTGCTCCTTGACTCAATCCATGAATCTCTGGGGTCAGTCGGCCGCGCAGCCCAATTCCCCCTTCTCTCCTGTCCACGGTCAGACACACCAGGTGCCGTTCCACCAGCCCCAGCCCAGTTCAGGGGCACCCGCCCGGCAGCTGACAGCCCCAGGCCAGCGGCTGGGCCCTGCACACACTCTGACCTCGGTCCTCCTCACGCCCTGGGGTTAAAGGTGCCTTGAGGGGGGGAGGAGGGGCTGCCTGGTCACATCAGAGGTCAATCCAGGCCGCACCTCTGGGCCCTCAGCCCACAGCCCAGGCCCCGCCCCCGCCCATGCCCCCAGGCGCCCCGACGCTCCCGCTCTCGCCTGCTCTGCTGCGGCCACGCCGGCCTCCGCTGTGGTCCTGGGGAAGGCCAAGACCAAGCCCATTCCCGCCGGGATGTGCCGGCTCCATGGAGTTGGCCCCTCCTCGGATTCCACACTGCTGAAATGTCGCTCCCCGAGGGCGGGGCCGCCCGCACTGGCACTAGCAAATTCCCCGGAGGGCAGCGCCGGCCCCATCTCTCGGCTTCTGTGGTCTCAGCTACAGGGACGGCCGACTTCCTGGGCCCACCTGGGACCCTCGGACCCTGGCTCCTGCCTGTGCCAGCCACGCTCCCTCCCCCTGCCCCTCGATTGCTGGTCTGTACGCGGCCGGTCCTCAGCCATGGTCCTGCCCTTCAGACAGGGGCCGTGGCCTCCCCTGGCCCTTAGGGTCCCGAGGCCCAGGTGCAGGAGGGGACGCTGCCCGGCCCGGGCAGGAGCGCAGGGAGCTCACAGGAAATGGCCCAGGCCGTGGGACGGCCCCTCCTCAGACACCATGTCCAACCTGGCCGCTCGCACCGTGGAAGGTCAGGCCCGCCCTCTGCAGGAGACCAGGGCATGGCCAGCTGCGGTTCCCGCTGCATGGCCCCCCTGTTGGTCCCTGGAGGCAGCACCGAGCCTCCGCCTTCCGGAAGGTCTCACCGTCACGGCCGTAGCAGGCAGGAACCCCACCACTGAGGCCACGTGTGCCCTGGGAACCCTGCCAAGCCGACCCCGATCCCACCCACTGCTGGGTCACAGGCCCCTGCGGGCCCCCTTCCCTTCTTCCTGCCCTGCACAGGTTCCTGGGCCACCTGGGAGTTGGGGAGGGGCCCAGGGGACAGCTGGAGGGGGGAGGCAGATCCAACTCTGTGGGCCTGAGAGCCGTGTCCACACACCTAACGTCGGGAGAGCCTGCTCCCGGCGCACACGGCGGAGACGGGTCAGGCCCCATCCTCCCTGGGCAGCCCCGGGCCCCTCAGGTGCCCACCTCTGGGCAGCTGGGGAGGCACCAAGCTCTCCAACCCCACGCTGAGGCCGGCTGGCGGGCAGCAATATCTCCCTGGGCCCCGCGCAAGCCGTGCCCGCCCACGCTGCCTTCTGTCTGGCCCCACGTGCGCTGCCCGCCCCTGCCCGCTGCATTCCCAGGTGCCCACCTTCAGGCCAGCACAATGCCGCCTTGTGCAGAGGTCATGGGCGCCACAGCAGGCTGCCCCAAGCCGCTGGACGCAGCCTGGTGCCTTCTGAGTGCCCCCCAGAGGCCAGCACCGGCCCGGCCCAGCAGAGCTGTCTCCCCCAGGAGACACCAGCATGAGGCTAGAACCTGCCAGGCTGCTGTCCCTGGGTTGGGCTGACAGCGCGGGGCTCTCTCAGGCCGTCTCTTCAGGGGCCCCTGCACCCACTCTGGCTGGGGAGCTGGGCCCTAAGGCCCCCTCCAGGCCTCCCGTTGTGCCGCTGGGCCCTCGGAGCCCCAGCCCTTGCATTCACTCTGCCTGGGTCGGGGCGGCTGACAGGTGGGGAGGCCCCAAGACGCAGGGGCTCCAGCTATGCCCAGAATCTCCCCAGGTGGGCACAGCGCAGCGAGTCCTCTCTGCACTGGAGATGGGAGAGGGGAGACAGAAAGGCAGGCAGGACGGGGGCCCCCAGACACTGCCGCGGCGTGCAGGGGATGGCACGGGGCCGGCCTGGCTGTGCTCAACCTGGTCAGGTGTCTGTGGGCCCAGCCAGCCTCGACCACCCAACCCTCAATGCAGCTCTGTAGCGCGTGGTCAGCTGGCCCGGGCGCACCCACCTGCCACTTGCTCCACCAGTCCTCGGAAGCTCCAGCCACGGGGGCCACACCGGACGTGGTCCCACAGACCCCGGACTCTAATACTCAGGGGCAACCTACAGTTCCCCTGGGGGCTGCACAAGCAGGCGGGGGAGGGGGCTCTGCAGCCAGCTGGAGACCCTGTCGCTCTCAGCCCCGTCCCTGCCAGCCACAGTGCCTGGGCTCCCGGGGACTCCACACCCACGCCCTGGAGAGACTCGGCCCCTGTGCCTGGCCTGGGGGCAGGAGACCCCACAGGAAGACTGCTGGCCATAAGCCGCCAGACACCCAAGCTCAGGTCTGTCTTGCTCCCTCCCCAGCAGGCGGGGGCCCCCAAAGCTCAGGGGCCAGGGATGGGGGTGGTGGCTCAGTGGATGCTGACACCTGCTCTGGCCCTAGACCCCCGCCCCCACCCCCACCTGCCCTCCTGGAGACCCCTGGGGCGGACATCACTGAGCTGGCCCGAGAGAGGGAGAAGGCCAGGAGGCCAGGGCAGGCCCAGCCATGCACCAGTGGTGTCTGTGGGCCTCCGCCTGGCCCTGCCCCAGCCCCAGCCGCGGCCCCCGGCCCCCCTCACCTCACTGACTGTGGGCTAGGACATCAGCGCCGTCCCCCATGCTCGGACACCGCAGCTGTCCTGGTCTCCAGCTCGGGCCCCTCAGCCGCCGGGCCTCGTCTGACTCCATGGCTGCCTGGGCCGGCCGCTGCTGGGGACTCTGCCCGTCTGCCTGTCCTCTCCTCTGGCTGCGATTGTGATGACGGGGGGCCACAGGGGGCTCACAGAGGCTACTGGGGGGGGCCGCAGACCCCTCGACCGCCCCCACCCAGGCCCTCTCCCCTGCCCTGACATGGACCTGCTCGGGCCCCAGCACTGAGGGTTCCCGGGAAGCAGGCAGTGGCAGAGTCCCCTCTGCCAGGAAGCCAAAATCCTGCCCCAGACGGAACCGGGAGCCACGGTGGCCTCGTCCACCCACTGACCAGCCAGACTGGCGGCCAGCGAGGGGTGAGGGACCCTGAGCCCTGCCATCTGGGCCCACCGCACCGGCGACCAGGCTCACCCGGCCCCTGGACCCAGCACCCTGGCCTGGCCAGACCCCACGCGAGGCACCTGCTTCCTGGGGAGGCAGCGAGGGGGCTGGCCAGCAGCCAGGCCCCCCGAGATGATGGTGGCGGCATTGACCCCGATGACCCCGTGCAGCTGGGGCAGCCCTGGGGTTCCCCAAGCCTCCACGGCCAGCAGGCCCCTTGGCTGTCCACTCTGCTGCTGGCCATGGCCGCAGGGACAGCACCGACCTCTCATCCACAGGTCCCAGCCAACCCGGTGCTCCACTGGCTCCACACCCCCCCCCCCGTGGCCCCACCACAGCAGCCACACGGCGGGGGCCTGCCCATCTCCTCAGTGTCTCCTGGTCCCCTCCCCAGCCCAGCTCCGCCTCCAGCTGTCAAAGCCGCCGCCACTGCCCAGGGCCTCGCGTCCTGCCTCCTGTCAATCAGGCCCTTCCAGAGGCCCCCAGAGGCTCTCCCTGCGTCCAGCTCCAGGGGCCACCCGGCCGGAGCCATCAGCCCCTGGGGCCCACATCGCCCTAGCTCCCCTGCGTGGGTGCCTGGAAGGGTCGTGACCTCACGGCCGCCCCACACCCTCCCTGCCGTCATCACCACCCGAACTCTGCTCCCCGGCCTTCCTGCCCTCAGCCTGCACACGGCCCCGCCCTGGGCTCCGAGGACCTGTGAGGTCGCCCTCACAGACCTCAGGGACGGTTTGTGCACCTTCGAGGCAGCGCTGGCCCCTGCCCGGAGCTCACGGCTGGCCCGGCCTCCTGCTCTGCAGCCTCGGCCACGGTTCGGCTCTCAGGGTGGCGCAGGGAGGCCGGGCCCAGCAGTGGGGAGCTGGGGAGGCCGGGCCCAGCGTCGGGGAGCTGGGGAGGCCGGGCACAGCAGTGGGGAGGCGGGGAGGCCGGGCCCAGCGTCGGGGAGCTGGGGAGGCCGGGCCCAGTGGCGGGGAGGCGAGGAGGCCGGGCCCAGTGGCGGGGAGGCGGGGAGGCCGGGCCCAGTGGCGGGGAGGTGGGGAGGCCGGGCCCAGTGGCGGGGAGGTGGGGAGGCCGGGCCCAGCGTCGGGGAGGTGAGGAGGCCAGGCCCAGTGTCGGAGAGGCGGGGAGACCAGGCCCAGTGGCGGGGAGGCGGGGAGGCCGTGCTGCCTGGGGCTGAGCGTCCACGGTCAGTGAGGCACACAGCTGCCCCACGGCCAGGTGATGCCTGAGCCTCTGCACTGTCTGACCTGGGTCATCAAAGTGACCGCCTCTCACGGACCTGTCCCCAGCAGTCACAGACATGAACATGTGCACACAGAGACACATGTGCACATACAGACACACGGACACACACAGGCCACAGACACACATGCAGACACAGACATGCACATACAATCACAAGACACACATGCATATGGGCTTATACACACGCACACACGTGTACACTGACACATGTGGACACACAGACACACACGCACACAATCTGACACACATGCACACACACAGACACATACACACGTGGACAAACATACCAGAGAAGCACAGGCCACACGCATCCATACACACACACACACACACATACGCATACTGACGTGTGGACGCACACAGACACACACAACCACAGACACACAAGCACACACAGACTCACACACAGAGCAAACGAGGGCGCCCCGGGCTTCTGCCCCGTCAGCCACCGTGTCCCCAGGGGCCTGGGGGTACCTGGAGGCAGCTTCTGCGGGGGGAGGGCGCCCGGAGCCAGGGCCCCGAGGCCCGGGGAGTGGACGGCACGTTGCCGGCTCTTCCTGAGCCCGTGTTTTGGTCTCCAGGTCAACACGTCTGTGGCAGTGGCAGCTGCTCTCTCTCAGGTCATCTTCCTGGGGGCTGGGGGAGGGGGCAGAGCAAGGACCGGGCCCAAGGTGGGCACGTCCAACAGGTGGCCACTGTGGCTGGACGCAGGAGCTGGGGGCCAGAGGAGGCCTGCTCACACCCGGCTCCATGGATGCCTGTGTCCGGCAGGGTGTCTCTGGGCAGAACAGGACACAAGCCCTCCCTGGGGAGGGGTCTCCCGGCGTGGATTCATTTCCCCTCTGTGACTCCAGGCAGCCCTCACCCCGCCCCGCCCCACGCCCGGCCGTGAGCACCGGCTCCATCTCCTGGGTCCCCAGGAACGACGCCTCCCCCTCCCTCCTAGTCCACACGGCTCTGCACCCGTGTCGCCGGGCCTGGCAGCAGCCTGACCACTGCCTGCACGCGTGGGTCCTGTGCTGGGTGAAAGTCCACGTCCCAGCCCTGGGCCCCCGGCACAGAAGCTGCTCAGACTCAGGCTACCAGGCGGTCACCCCGGGGACACAGACCCAGAGGAGAAAGGGACGTGAGGCTGGGGGGGAGGGAGGTGGCCACAACCAGGCGAGGCCTGAAGCCACCCAGCTGTGGGCGTCAGTCACGGCTGCCAGGACCCTCGCGCCCGAGAGGCCAGGGGACAAGCTGTCTTCCGGCCGCTGCAGAGCAAGAAGCCAGGGCTGACGGGGAAGCCCCAGGCACAGGGACCACCCCTCGGCTGAGGAGCCGGGAGAGCGGTTCCCAGGCCTCCCAGGCCGGCACCCACCGCACAGTCCTGGCTCAAACCCAGAAAGTGGGTGGCTCCTTGGCGGATGCCAGCCCGGCCCTGGGAGGGGTTTCCAGGCGACACAACAGCATCGTGCAGGGCGCGGGGCGGCCTGTCGCCAGGGTCACCCTCTCCCGGCATCCGTGCGGCCACTCTGCGGCTGTCACAGCTGCCTGGTCCCGGCTCTGGACGCCCAGGCAAAGTGCCACACCACCTGTGCCTCCGAGGCCACGGGCACTGAAGGGGGTTTCCCTAGGCACCCCATGGTCCGGCTTGGCACCCTCCAACCTGTGGCCCCGAGCTGGGCGGCCATGGGTACAAAGCCCCCGTGGACGGGGTGGACGAAGCTCACGCGTCTCGGCCACTGTGGGCTCTACCACGTGCATGCCGGCTCTCTAACCACTGCCACAGCCCCGCGTTTCCTGCCTGCAGACGCGAGCTGATGAACAAGGTCTGACCCCGTGGGCCCCGTCCTGACCGGGAGGCCCTGTGCCCCCTGCCGCTGAGCGTGGGGACCGGACCTCCGCTTGCCCAGGTCCCCTTCCCCCGAGAGCAGCAGGGGTGCCTGCGGGCGGCTTTCATTATAGAATAAAAGGCGAACAGTGGAGACCTCGGAGGCAGTCGGCTGCCCAACCAAGCCTGCTCGGCCTGCCCCAGGCCCCGCGGCCGCCCCTCCCCCACTCCGGCTGCAGCGTCCAGGCTCTGCCCAGCCCCCATGGGTTCTCCGAGCCCCCCCCTCGACCTGTCCTGAGCTCCAACAGCATAGAAGCCCCCAAGACACCCAGGAGGGGCGAAGCAGGACACAGGAGGGCGGGAGCTGCCTCTCAGCAGGGCGCGCTCGGGCTCCCAGACCACAACACACCAGAGGAAGAAGCTCTTCTTAGAGACCCACAACCCTCGAGCAGGACGGTTAAGAACAGGAGCCTGGGTCACTTAGTACCAGCAGCCACAGCACCGCCGCTCGGGCCGAGGCCCTGGAGGGCACCCAGGCGCCCGTCGGAGCCAGCACCTGCCTGTGGTCACTCGCTGAGCCTCTGCCTGGACGCCCACGGCCACCTCCGGCTGCCACGGTGGCAAGGGCGCCTGGCGGAAGGAGCCGCCTCTGGAGCTCTCGCAGAGCTGCGGGCAGCACAGGCTCCCTGGAAGCCACGCCCCCTCCAGCGGGTCCCAGCCGGGAGCTCCCAGCCTCCGTGGGGGTCTCCACGGCCCCCCATGCCCTGCACTCCACAGCACAGGGTGCGAGGGCCAGCCTGGGCGCTCCGAGGGCTCCCTGCACGGGGCGGGGGCGGGGGCGGGCAGCACCCAGGGCTCTGTGCCCGTGAGCCACGAGACCTCGTCACACTCAGTACCAGTGGCTGGAACTCAGCCACCACAAGGCACCGGTGAGTGCCTGAGCTCGGGGCTGCGGCGCTGGGCTGGGGGCTCCGTGCAGAGCCCAAGGCCCCTCGCCCGGACCCCACCCCAGCCACAGGAGCTGCCCCTTCGTACCCAAGGAGACACGAACACAGAGCTTGCTGAGCCGGGAGGGCCCGGGACCCGAGGGGGCAGGGCCAGCAGCACGGGGATGCTGCCCTGAAGGAGGACAGGAGGGACGGAGAAGGCTGAGGCCGGACTCACCCGAGGCAGTGGGTCTCCGTGGGGGAGGCCCAGGGAGGCTGGGGCAGGCCTGGGCTCACGCACACCCGCCAGCGGCCAGGGGCTGAGGGCAGGAGGGCAAAGGCAGGGTCTGGACGTGGCAGCCACGTCCTCGCCGTGCCACAGACACTGAGACGTGCTGGGGGCATCACCCAGGGCCCCCTCTGTGCCTCGCAGCCTGCAGGAGACCCCCCGGCCTGACCAGCCAGGCTGACCCCCGCGGCCCCTCGGACGGGGCCAGGTCCTCCCCTGGGGTTCCCATGTTTGGTCCCATCCTCCATTTCCAGGTCACGGCGTCACGGTCACACCCCACGGACTCTGCCAGCCTTGCAGGGCCGAGCCCCTCACCCCTTCCGGGCCCTGCAGGGACCCGCTCTTCAGGGGCCGAATCTAGGTCTTGGGGGGGGGGAAGGGACCCACGTGCTCCCGCAGGGGCCGAGCCCAGCGTGGGTGCAGCGTGGGCGAGGGTTCCCTTCAAAGCTGGCCGCTCCATGCCCAGGGCTCGCTGCCCCGCGGTGCCGCCTCCGCTCTGAAACAGGGAAGCGGGGGTGGTGCCTCCTCCCACGGAGGCGACAGCTCAGGACAGCTGGGTCAGGCGCCACACCAGGAGCAGAGGAGGGGACAGGGAGGCGGAGGGAGGGTCTCCCGGCAGAGGCAGGGTCTACTGGGGTCCCCGGATGGCAGGCGGAGGAAACCCTCGGCTGGGGCCCTGGGGGTGGGCGAGGAAGGCTGGCGTGGCCCCCACGCCCCAGGAAGCCGCCTGATCCAGGGGCAGGGACCAGTAACTGTGAGAAGCATCTCTGGGCTCCCTCAAGGGAGGCGTGGCCTGGCTGCCCGGAGGCGTGGCCGGGCCTGGAGGGAGCTTGGTCCACACTGCCTGGCTCAGCAGTGGCTGGCAGAACCCGGGGGCTCCCCTCCGGGAACGGGGTCACAGCCCCCACGCATTTCCTGGCCTGAATCCCATTGGATCCCCACACAGCTGGGGGCAGGGGAGGGGGCAGGGTCATCCCAGGAGGTCAGTCCCCTGCTCCCGCAGCCCAGCCAGTGCAGGGGCGGCCCGAGCCGTATTCACCCAACCAGGCGGGCAGAGAAACGTCAGAGAAATACCGCAGCTGCAAGCCTCAAGCTACAGCAGGGGAACAGCTGCACCCCAATGTCTGGGCCTAGAAATCCAGTGCGCAGTGACCGGGCCAGGGGCCAGAGCGGCTCCCCCCACCCCCGATCCCCCACAGGCCGCACATCAAGGCTCTTCTGCCCCTCCCGGCAGGGGGCCACTGCTCCCAGGCCAGCAGGGAGGGGACAGGGACCCGAGCGCCCATTGCCAGGCTGGGCCCTGGCCTGCTTCCTCCCTGGACCACCGCACGGGCCAGCACAGTGTGGCCCACACTGATTCCAAACTCTGCCAGGGACAGAGGGGCGGTGGCCGCAGCCTAGTGACGAGGAGCAGCCTGGCCTGCGGCTGGAGGGGCGCGGAGCCCCCAGGGCGCCCTCCTCGTGTTTCTGCGTACGTTTTTAGAAGCTGAGGCGTTTGGGGGGTCTTAACTCCCCTCCGTTAGCCCAGCTTCATCTCAGCCAATGTACACCGAGCCCTCCTGCGTCAGGTGGGACAAGGGACGCACTCTGCCTCCGCGGTCCTGACTCCTCCATGCGGGGACCCCAGGCGCGGGGTGGAGGGAGGAGGTGACTCGCTCACCGCGCCCCACTGCCCCCAACCAGCACCGCTTGGCTTGGGCGTCCCCTCTGGCCTCATGTGGGCTCGCAGCACCTGCCCGGGGCCCGCTCCGGCCCGACGGCCTCTCTCTGGATTAAGCCACTCGATTGAACAAACACAAAGCCATGATGATTGCGGGCACAGACGCATGCGGCTAATGAAACAGGACGCCGTGCTGCGTCAGAGCAGGGACGTCCGGGCTGAGACCTGGACAGGACGGAGCCCGGCACGCACAGACTGTGGAGGGCACGGCCGGAGCCAGGGCCCCGGAGGGGCAGTGGGGGCCAGCGAGCTAAGGGCCTGCTCCTGGAACTCTGAGACCCACGCCGCCGGACAGAGGGCCCGAGGGGCCAGCTCTGGGATGTGGTCTGAGTTGTTAGAGACGGCGCTGGCTGCAGGCTGGAGACCGGTGAGGCCCTGGGCGGGGAGCGGGACAGGGCCTCGGGGCGAATGCCGGCTGTGGAGGCTGCCCTGAGATTTGAGTGCTCCAGATCTTTCTGAGCTGGCCAGCAAGGCCCCGTCCGCAGGTAAGCAGCGTGGCCTGGATGACCACGCTAAGCCCTGCTGGAGGTGCTGGGCCTCCCGGCACCCCCACGCCCGTGGTCCCGCCTTGCGGCCTTCCCTGTCTCGCAGGGTCGACTCCCTGGCTGCAGGCCCCGTGCCCACTCCCAGCCCACGCCGTGCCCAGGGACGCAGCTGAGACGCAGCACAAGGCGCCTGCACACCTGCACACACACGCACTCCCAGGGGCCCTGGCTCGGAAAGACGGACGCTAAGAGAACGGGAGCTCCAAGCCCAGCTGCACGTGAGCGGCTCGGTGAGGGCTGCCCCGTCCCGGCCGGGGCAGCCACTGTGGCCCAGGAAGTCGAACAGCACATCTGGCACCCAGAGCGCCGCCGTCTCCACAGTGGTGCTCAACACCCAGGGCAGCAGGGCCGGTCGGCCTCAGGAGGCCGCGGGCAGCGTCCCGCCCCACCCAGCAGCCAGTCGCAGCCGCATGCCGCCAGCAGCTTGCCTGCTGAAGCCCCCGACAGCCGCGCGGGGCAGCCCTCACGTGTCCAGGGGCCAGGCGCCTTTGCCAGCGATGCCCCCTGCCTGGCCAGGCACAGGTTCAGGCTGGCAGGCAGGGCCTCTCCAGGACCACCAGCTGGGCACGCGCTCAGATCGCCCTGGGCCAGGACGGGGAGTGGGGCAGGTGCACCTCTATCTCCGGTGCAGTGCACGCAAACCCACACACACACACACACACACACACACAGAGCACTGTGTGCGCACATAAGCGCAGACCAAACCGCAAGACGGGCAGAGAGCACCGGGGCCCAGAACACCATGGCCAGAGACGCACAAGCATCCTGGAGCGCCGGCCCCTCATGGAGTTTCTCTGCCCTTCCGGAAGCCACGTTCCCCAGAGAGCCAGAAGCGTCTGGGAAGCCAGGATTTCAGGGGAGAGACGGATCCCGGCATCCCTGGCGTGGTAAACAGAAGCCTGGGGTGGGGTGGGGCAGGCCAGGAGCCGCACTGGGCCGCGAGCACCCTCGGGGACCTGGGACCTCTGCACAGCACCACCGGTGGAGGGCTCCACGGCTCCTGGCCCAGCCCTCCGCTTTGTCACCTTCTCCAAACAGAGCCCAGCAAGACAGGCCGGGCAGACACGCGGCACGACCTCCCCGGCTCCCTGCATTAAAGGGCCTGCAGCTTGCCCCACGCACGTGTAGAGAGACAATGGACCTGCAGCAAGGGCGCTGAGAGCCTGCAGGGCGGCGGCCCTCAGGGAGGCGGACCCTGGGTCCCTGTGGCCAGGCCCGCCACCCCCGGAGCCCCCGGCTCTCCTCCAACCCTGCCAAGTTCAAGGAAGTGGGGCAGACATGGCCCGGCCCGCGCTCCCGAAGACACAGGTTTCTCGGTTGCCAGCCCAGCAGGGCACGTGGCAGAAGCCCACCTGTCAGAGACACCGCGTCGCGGCCGGGAGGGATGAGGGACTGCGCTCAGTGAACCGCGCAGAGGCCAGGACACCAGGCGGCCAGGCCCTGCGGGGCAGGGGAGGAGCCCCGCCGAGGAGTGCCCGCCTCCGCCCTCAGAACCCCACCTCTGCCGGCCCAGCTGTCAGGGCAGGGGGCTGGGCCCCCAGGCTCCGCCCTCCTCCTGGCCGCCCCACCCTCCTCTAACCCGGGAGCCCCCAACCTCAATCCCTGAGGTTTCCCATCCTCAGGGGACTCTTGGCGGTCCAAGCAGCCCCTCGCTCTGCGGATCCGAACCAGGGCGGGCCTCAGACCCCATCCCGGCGGCCCCTGCAGGACCCGACGGACCGCGCACCCCCGACACCCTTCCTCTCCGCCCCAGCCCCTTTAAGCCCTGCCAAGCGGGGAGCTAGCCAGGCTGGGCGCGCCGCTTCCCGCACGCGGGCCCCACCCGCGCAAATACCGCGCCCCGGGCCGTGCCCAGGCGCCCTCAGCTCCTCAGCGCCCCGCGCCCAGGCCCGGGCTCCCAGCGCCGGCCACTGTCAGGGGCCCCGGGCGGCGCCCAGTGTCGGGTCCGAGGGTCTGCTGCGTCGGGCTCCCCAGACCCCGCAGCCGGGCCCGCCAGACGCTCCGGGCCCGGCGCAGCGCCGTGCCCACGGATGCTTCCCGGGTCCCAACGCGCCCCGCCCGGGCGGCGCGCGCCTACCGTGGCTCGCGCTGGGGGCTCGGGCCGGCGAGGCCGGGGTCGGCGGGCGGTGCGGCCCGGCCCGGCCGCAGGAAATGCCAGAGAAGGGCTCCGGCCGCGCTAGGCGGAGCGAGGGAGCGGCGGAGGGCGGAGGCGCGCGGGGGACGAGGGCGCGGCGGCCGCAAAACCCGGGCGGAATCGGCCGCGGCGGAGCGGGCGCTGGGGAGGGGGGGCCCTGTTCCCTTCCGCGGCGCTGGCAGGGACCCGCGCACACCTGCGGCCGGGGATCGCGACCCTCGGTGGAAAAAGGCCCGGAGGCAGGGATGGGTGAGTGGCGGTGTGGGAGGGTCGCGGATGTGAGCAGCGTTCCCTCCCCTTTCCCGAGCCACAGAAGCACACACCCCCCCTCCTCCCCCCCGCACATCTCCCCCAGTCTCAGAAGCCACAGAACGAGGGAGGAATCCCCAAATCCAGCCGTGTCCTTGTCCCGAATGTCACCCAGCCGCCTGCTCTCCCGGGATGCTGGCTGAGAACCTGCCCCCACGGGGGGGGGGGGGGGTCCTTCTGCCCCTCCCCATATACCCGCAGAAGACACCTGTTCCAGGTCCTCTGTGCGCAGCCCCAATGGGGGCCCAGGAGCCCTCCCCACCCCTGCAGGCTCTCCACACTGCCCCTGCATGAGGTGCCCTGGGACTCTGCAGGTGTCCCCTGGTGGGAGCTGGGCCACCTCCGGCCATCCCAGGTGCAATGCACCCGCTGCAGACCCACTGTGGGGAGGGGTGCTGCCGCCAGGCCCTGGTGGGGTGGGGAGGGCAGGAAGGCACGCCTGGCCCAGCCCCCACCCCCACAGCAGGAGGGGGCACTCTGCGGAACCCTGCGGCCAAGGCCCTGCCCCTCCGCCCTGGCAGGCTCCTGAGGGCAATAGCCCAGCTGCGGCAGCTGACCAGAGGGGCCACCTGGACCTCTCCCGGCTTCCCCCAGGACTGGCCTTGCCCGACCCGGGTTCACCTTGCGCGGCCTTTGGATGCAGCACTGCCCAGACCAGACGCTCAGAGCCATGTCGGGGCCCACGGGGTCTGCGGGGTGCAGGACGGGGCCGGCGGGCAGGGTCTGCACTCCACACACCTGCTGGCGGAGCAGGGCGGGGCTGCCAGGAGCTTGGTGGATTGGGGCTGACCTGTGGGGAGTTGTGCAGGAAAACAGAGGCCCTGTTGCCGGGCGCAGGTCCCAGGGGCCCTGAGGCTGCTTCTTGCATGGACCGCGGGCACAGAGGCCCACGGGGCGCCCCGAGGTGGGCGGGGGCAGGGTGGGGTGAGGCCTGAGCCTCCCCCGTTGAGCCTGACAACAACCTGTTGGCCACCATGCTGGGCAGGTGCCAGGGGCCTGCCGGTGCGACGCCTCCAGAAACCCCCCCTCTTGCCCAGGGAGAAGCCTCTTCTAGGAGCAACACCCTGTCCTGGTGGCACTCGCTCCTCGCCCGGGGCCTGGGGTGTGAGGATGGCAGGAGCCCCCGGGCCCCTCCCAGGCTCCAAGTCTCCCATCAGCTCCTGACACGGAAGGGTTAAAGGTGATGTCTGCTGGCACACTGAATCCACCCCACATCCCTGTGCAGTGCAGCATGGTGGGCCCATCTTACAGATGAGCAAACTGAGGCCGGGTTGAGGACAGCCACCAGCTCTCACAGTGAATGAGGGTTGACCTCGCAGCCTGGCTCTGAGCTCGGCCCTGACCCACTCAGCTCCGGGGCCTTGGCAGAGGAAGACCCCCGGAGCCCCGCACAGGTGGCTGCTGCCTCCATGGGGGAGGGGCCGTCAGGAGGACGCCAGGTGTCCTTTCGAAGGCCGATCCTCTCCAGCCGCCTGGGGCGATGGCTTCTCCCCGATCGTTCACCCAGGCAGTAAGGGACGCAGCTGGACTGATGGGGTTCCCGCCTCCTCGCTGGGCCCTGGTCTGTCACTCTGTGCCGTGCACAGGCAGTGACCCACGGATGAGCGGCTGCCAGAGGGCACATCTGTCCCAGGGCCCTGTGGCTTCCTGGAGGGGCGGGGCTTACAGGAACGTGGAAGTGGGTGGAGCCCCCGGTGTGGCAATGCCGACTGCTGACCGCGTGCTGTGTGCCCGGCGACACAGCCTCAGCTTTGCACTGGTGCCTGAGTCACCTCCTCCCCGTGCCCTGCAGGCTCAGGGCCAGCATCTGCCCCCTCGTGCAAGCGGAGCTGGGGGCTCAGGACACGGGGGAACAGCGCCAGGCTGGGCGGCAGGGCCAGGGCTTAGGGAGCAGCAGCTGCCACCCTCTGCATCCCCGTGGCCTGGACCCGCTGGACCTCACGGCCACCGTGGTGGGTCAGCAGCCATCGCCCATCCGGGATCCCATGGCGCACAGGTGGGGATGGGGAGGAGCAGAGAGCTCCACACCCCGCCCCCTCCTCTCCCCACACCCGTGCTGAGCCAGGTTTGGGGGGCAGCTGCCTGGGCCGCAGAGCTCAGCCAGGGTCTCCTTCCAGCGCTGGGCAGCTCTGCCCACAGCCCAGGCACAGGTCGTCTGCCTCTCACACACGCAGGAACAGGCACACACAGACATACACACAGGCACACACACGCACACGCGTGCACACACATGTATACACACACACAGCCGTCTTCCAGGAAGACATCCAGACCCGTGACTCAGGCAAACACCGATTATCATAAAAACGGGATTCCCCACCTCTCTCTGTGACAGTGTTTGGACTTTATCTTGTTTTTAAAATGTGACTGATTGATTTGAAAGTCGGAAATACAGAGAGAAGGAGAGAGCGACTTCCCATCTGCTGACTCCCTCCCCAGATAGCTGCAACACCATGTTGAATGGTCAGGAAGGTGTTTATTTATTTTTTGTTATTGTTGTTTTAAAGGTTTAGCTATTTGAAAGGCAGAGGCAGAGAGGGAGAGACAGAGAGAGGCCCTCCCTCGGCTGGCTCACACCCCAAATGGCCATAACGGCGGGGGCTGGGCCAGGCTGAGGCCGGGAGCCCAGAGCTCCCTCCTTGCTGCCCACCAGTGCAGGGGCCCAAGCCCCTGGGCCGTCCTCAGCTGCTTGCCCAGGCCCTCAGCAGGGAGCTGCACTGGATGGGGAGCAGCCAGGACCCGAGTCGGCGCTCAGTGCGGGACACCCTCGGGCCACGTCCAGCGCAGGGCAGGTGCTATTTATACGTCAAGTCCTCTGAAAGACGAGGAGGCCTGGGCGGCTGGGAAGGGCCATGGGTGCTGCCGGCCAGTGCCGGTGATGCTGGTGAGCCCACAACTGAACCTCTGCCTGGGCCCCGCTGGGCAGGCCGGTCCTGCAGTGTCCTCCTGGCTGTGGGGGGCCGTGGCAGGGCAGGTGGATAGGAGGCTAGGGTGGGAAGCCACGAGGGGTGGCTGGAGGATTCTGCCTGGGGCTGCCGGGAGCAGACATGGACTAGAGTCGGGGTGAGGCCCTGGGGACCGGGGAAGGGGGGTTCCACTGCCCAAGAGCAGACCAGGGGGCATCTTGAAGGGGGTAACCCCCCGAGTCCTCACCCAGGAGGCGCTGCCTGTCTCCTGGAGACCACAGCCCCAGACAGACGTTGGGGAGCTGCTCATTCCACCTATGGGTGCCAGGCATTGCTTCTGGGCGTGGCTTCCTCAGAGAGCAAGGAGGGTGGGGCTGAGGGCCGAGAGCAGAGAGGGAGGAGCCATGGGACACAGAAATGGAGGGCATTGGGGCCTGGCGCTGTGGAGTAGTGGGTAAAGCCGCTGCCTGCCGTGCCAGCATTCGGTATGGACGCCGATTCTAGTCCAGGCTGCTCCACTTCCGATCCAGCTCTCTGCTATGGCCAGGGAAGCAGTGGAAGATGGCCCAAGTACTTAGGCCCCTGCACCCACGTGGAAGAAGCTCCTGTCTCCTGGCTTCAGATCAGCACAGCTCTGGCCGTTGCTGCCAACTGGGGAGGGAACCATCAGGAGGGAACCAACTCTCTCTCTCTCTCTCTCTCTCTCTCTCTCTCTCTCTCTCTCCTTCTCTCTCTGTGTAAATCTGACTTTCAAATAAATAAATAAATCTTAAAGGAAAAGAAAAGAAAATGCGGACGCGGCTGCGGGAGGCCGAGAGCTGTCCCTGTCCATCAGAGGCAGCCGGCGTGTCCACTGTGAGAGAGGACCCTCGGAACTCCCTGGACTCAGCCCTCACCGTCCAGGGCCACCCTGGGCAGTTCCGGCTCCTGAGCCTCCCGCAGCCACGTGGACTCTCAGGGGACGGCTTTGTGCGGGGCACGCAGGCCGGCTGGGCTGTGCCGGGCAGACGGGAGACGGGCAGACTCCACCACATTTCTCCTGCCGGCTGCGGAACGGGCGCCCAGGGCTCCCGACGCCAGGGACCTGCTCACTGTCCTGGAGCCAGAATTCCCTGTCCAAGGCCGTGGCGGCCCTCGGCATCCCCGGCTGGAGGTGCCGGCCCGGCTCCCCGCCTCTGTCCCCTCCGCGTCGTCCCCGTGTGCCGTGTCCCAGCCCTCCCTCCTCTCACGGCGCTGCCAGCTGTCTGATTTCATGAACTCTGCCAAGCCCGCTTCCAAACAAGGTCAGGGTCACCAGGTGTGGAGGGGTGGACGTGGGCCCGTGCTTCGGGGCACACCGGTCACTGCAGCCCCCCAGGCGACCTCGCGGCCCTGCGCCGTCTTCCCTGTGGACACTGGCAGGTGTGCCTTGGGCAGCGGGCCTCTCGCTTGCACTGGGCTCGTCCTGTTCCAGAAGGGCCTTCCAGTGAGCACACAGCCGCGGGGGCCGAACGCCAGCTGCTGGACCGGGTGTCCTGGCCCTGGGCCTCGCTGGGACAGCCCACAGCCACAGAGTGGCCAGGCCGGCGCCCGGGACGCTCCCCTGAGCAGCAGGCGGCTGAACTGTCAGCAGGTGACTGCTGGTCAGCTGGGACCCACGGGACCTCCTCCCGGGGCGGGATTTGGGAGATGTGCCTGGGGTGGGAGGCTGGCTGCCCCCCCGGGGGTCTCCAGCCTGTCTTGGGGGACCGCGAGGAATCCGGCACATTCCCTCTCCCCCAGGTCTGGGGCCCCGCAGGATGTGGACTCAGGAGAGGCTGAAACCCACAGGGGCGGGGGGCAGGGGCTGCTGCCCACCTGCCCCTGCCTGCGGGGCTGCCCTGGGTGAGCTCCTGCCCCCGAGGGGGACTGAGCCCCCCGAGAGTGACTGAGCCCCCCGAGGGGGACTGAGCCCCCCCGAG
>CM027387.1:110002594-110018392 GCA_015711505.1 Sylvilagus bachmani
CCCCCCCCCCCGCCTGCCTGCCTCCCTCACCCTTCCCTTCTCCCTCCAGGCTGCCTCACACCCACCTCACCTGCTGGAGGCGGCTCCTGCCCTCTTGGTCCCACCCAGTGGGGCGCAAGACCCTGGCTGGGCTGTCCCAGGTGCTGGGACCCTTGGTCAGGGCGGCAGCAGCATCGTCCAGGACCCGTGGGGCCAGCGGCAGAGCCCTGCCCCCCGCCCCCTGCGTGCTTTCCTCCTGCGGCCTGGGCTCAGCCGTCTGTCCTTCCACAGACGCCACGGATGCCACGGATGCAGGGCCCTGGGGTCGGGACCGGCTGTGGCAGGGCCGTGTGTGGAACACCAAGCCTGGGCACGGCATGGAATCGGCTCCATGGTGCTTGCTGACTGGGGGTGGGGGTGGGAGCAGCCAAGGCAGGGGCGGGGCCTGAGGGGGCTCAACTCCTCTGCGAGCTCATCCGACATCGGCAGTCAGGACGTGGGCTGGGAAGTTTCCAGAACCCGGGACCCGGCTGGTCTGATTCCATTCTGCTGTGCCACGTTGCCGGTTTAACATTTAGTCGTTTGTCACTTGCTTTAGTCAATCAACCACCCACCCGTCCGTCCGCCCGTCCAGCCCCCGTCCCCTGTCCATCCATTTGACAAGCGCTTGCCAAGCCTCTTCTGGCCAGTCCTGGGAGACAGCAGTGGCCAGGCCGAGCTCCCGGCCTTACGCAGCTCAGCCTGTCCACGAACGACAAGCACACAGAGCCGGGAGTGAGCGGGTGACGAGCGAAGTGAAGCCTGAGGCTGGGCGGCGGGGCGTGGGCGGCTGCTCCAGGCCCAGCGGTCAGCGCGAGTGCTGGGCGGGGCAGCTGCACGATGGGGCACTGAGAGCGCTGAGCCGCTGGCAGGAGGCGTCTAGGCTCCCAGAGCAGCAGAGACGGCCGCGGGGACGCCCCTCGGCGTCTGGGCAGATGGTGCCGAGGGCAGTCGCCAGCAGGCAGTGCGGACGGGCTGCCAAGGCCAGGCGGGCGGCATGTCGGCCTTGGCTAGCGCAGGCAGCCCTGAGCTGCGGTCTGGTCCCTGGCAGACCTTCCCTGCCTCCTCTCTCAGACCTGGGCTCTGGGCAGGTAAGGGACATCCCAGAGGGTACTCAGCCCCGCCGGGCGGCAGCCAGGTCCCTCCCCTGTCTGCCTGGACGCAGGCCAGCCCCGTCTCAGCTCAGGCCGCTGCCCTCACAGCACAGCAGGGGTTCACGGGCAGAGGCCCTGCGCTCCCTTCTGTCTGAACTGGGCTGTTTATCATGAGCCCCAGAGCCCCATCCCTGCTGGCTCAGACAGCTATCTCACCTACGCAGCCCCTCGTGGGATGGACGACCCCTGCCCCACCCAGCCCCCAGAGCCCAGCCTCCCTGCTGGGCGCCCCAGGTGCTAGGGCACGGCCTGGGGGGAAAGGGGCAGAGGAAGGTGTGGCCTGTCTCCCACCTGTGAGCTCCCACACCGAGCGGCATGCGGCCGTTCTCAGGGACCCGGCACGGCCTTGTTCAGCAGGCCGTGGGCCGGTGTCAGAGGCCAGTGCCACAGGTTCCCCAGCTCCTAGAGCGGCTGCATTGGGGCGGGGGGTCCTGCATCCCTTTGTGTCCAAACGACTCACTCTGGGTGGGAGAAACTCCAGGGATTTCTCGTTTCCATATTTTCTGCAGGACTTGAAGTTTTAATATGACTGGGAAGTATTTTTACAGAATCATCAGAGAATGCGCAGTGATTGGTGCTTGGGAAGCCGCAAGGCTTGGCTTCCGTATCCCTCCCTTGCTCTGTCCCCCACTTCCAAAGCTGGCTGGGCAGGGCGGGGCGGGGCCGCCCCAGGTGAGGCCGGACAGGTGCTGTTTAGCCAGGCTGTTTTGTGGCAGAGTGGCGCCATCTGGTGGCTTCTCCTGGTGACACAAGCTGCGGCCTGGATGCTCGCAGGTGGGAAGGTGGCCCTGGGTTAGGTAGGGTCAGATGCGGTCACCATGGGAAGCAGGACGGGGAGGTGGGGGGTCGTCCTGACCGCTGAGGTTTTGGGGGACGTGTGGGCGAGTGAGGGACAAACGGCTCAACCAGGACTCTCCTGGGGAAGAGTCCGGGTGTGGGGTCTGAGCGCCCCCCCCGGGACCCCCAGCTGGGCGCCAGTGTGTTCAGGCCCCATCAGGGACCCTGGGAGGGAGACAGAGAGGCTGTGCCCGCCGCGGGGCCCATACCCCTGCCCTCCCCCAGACGGCCCCAGCTTCTGCCTGGCACCTGCTCCGCCTCTCTGGGCTCAGAGTGGGGGTGGGGGAAGGCCCGGCCAGATCTGGCTCAGGACACAGCCCTTCCTGGGTCCAGGGTGAGAGCTGGGCAGTGGGCAGGGTCCCTCACAGCCCAGGAAGTGCCCGGGCCAGCGTGGGCAGGGGCAGCTGCCTCCTGTGGGCCTCTGGGAGCGGGGTGGGGGGAGGAGGAGGCCCGGTGCCCTCTACACCCGGCCCATGGGCAGGGACAGCCCCCCGACCTCCAGTGCGGCCGCCTCCCCCAGGGCCCTCTGCAGAACCACCTGCAGCGGCTCCCGCTTCCCGGGCTGCCGGCCCACCACGAAGTACACCAGCGGCCGGGAGCTGCTGCCGATGCAGGCCAGGAGCGCGGCCAGCGGCGGGAACACGGGCAGCAGGAAGTCCAGCAGCGGCCGCAGGCTCCAGTACAGGACGAAGGGCAGGCCGCAGAGGGGCAGCGGCAGCACAGAGGCCAGCAGGACGCCGTAGAACCGGGGCCGCGGGCGGCGGGAGCAGCAGGCCACCCAGAGGAAGAGGGCCAGGCCAGCCCCGCAGGCCACGCCGGCCAGCGCCACCAGCCAGGCGATGCTGGCCGCGTGGAGGCGCAGGCAGGCCAGGGGGCGCGGCCGGCGGCCCAGCAGGCCGCAGGCTTCGGCGGGCAGCAGCACGGCCGGCAGGGTCAGGGCCCAGACCAGGGCGCAGAGCACGGCCGTGGCGTGCCGGGGGCGGCAGCGCGCGTAGCAGCCGGGGAAGATGTCGGAGAGACAGCGCTCGGCAGCGAAGGTGGCCAGCAGCCAGAGCCCGGCCGCGAACCACAGGAAGGTGACCGCAAAGTGGAGCGGGTCCTGGGCGGAGCCCAGCGCGGCCTGGGCCACGGAGAAGCCCACCTGGCAGGCCAGGAAGAGGGCATCGGCGGCGGCCAGGTGCAGCAGGTACAGGTTGAAGGGGCCCTTCCGGACGCGGCAGCCGAGGTGCCAGAGCACCGGCGCGTGGCCCAGCAGCCCGCCCAGGCCGACGGCCAGCGTCAGGTAGAAGAGCACAGTGTGCATGGTCCTCCAGATGCTGAGCAGCCCGAGCATCCTGGCGGGACCCTGGGACAGAGGCGGACACGGTGGCTCAGGCGGGTACAGCCCCGGGCCCCTCCCAGCCCCGCGGGCCCCGCCTGAGGGTCCTCTTTCCTCTGGGCCACACCCCACTGAGGTCCCCCACCCCAGGGATGGCCCCTAGAGCCCTCCGTCCTGTGCTGGGCGGGGGCCGGGGGCCTCAGGAGGAGGAGAGAGGGAGGGAGAACGTGAAGGTGGGTGCGGGGCCCTGGGAGACGTGGACACCGAGGGACCCCTGGGGACGCACCTGCAGACAGACAGAGAGAGAGAGAGAGACAGACAGACAGAAACAGACAGACAGAGAGACAGACAGAGAGAGACAGACAGACAGAGAGACAGACAGACAGAGAGAGACAGACAGACAGAGAGAGAGACAGAAAATGGGGAGAGGATGAGAGTGGGGGGAGAGAGAGACAGACAGACAGACAGAGACAGAGAGAAAGACAAAGAGACAGACAGAAACAGAGACAGACAGAGAGACAGACGGACAGACAGTGGGGGAGAGAGGTGCAGATGAGAGGGGGGGGGCAGTCAGAGAGGCAAGGGGGCTGGAGAAGCTTGGAGAGGGACGGAGAACGACAGAGAACAGCCAGAGGGGGCCCGGGGTGCAGCTGAGGCCCACCTGTGCCTGGGCTGCCCCCCCGCCCCACCTCCCAGCAGCTGCACCCCTCCCTTCCCAGCCCCCCGGCCCCAAGGACCGTGCTGTCTGTCGGCTCCAGATCCCCGGGCATGGGCTGGGGGTGTGGTGACGCCGCGGGCGCTGTCAGGGTGAGACCCTGGGCGCCTGGGAGCCGGGACCTCCCCTCCCTGGGCCTCGGTTTCTCGGGATCCACAGACAGAGACGCCCAGACTCCCTCTTCAGAGGCCAGCCCTGGGGACCCTCCGGCGGGGGCCTTGGAGAGCAGCACTCCCGCCCAGTCCCTCCCTGCAGGAGACCTGAGAGGGAGCCGGGTGGCGCCAGTCCCTTACCCGGGGAGCAGGTGGGAGCACGTGGGGGCAGTGCTGCCCGTGGCTGCCCGCGGATCGCCCAGGCTCTGCCGGCCTCCTCTGAGCAGAGCCGCTGGACTCTCACTGCGTGCCGGGGGCTGCACAGAGCAGAGCTGGGGCTCCTCCCTGGCCCTAAATCCCCTCATGTCCTCTGGGGCCCAGCGGGCTGGACACAGGGCTCCCGGCCAGTTCCCAAGAAGTGGGAGGGCGTGGGGCCCGGTTCGCAGGAACTGAGGCATGAGCTCAGGCAGACGGCTGCCAGCGTGGGCCGCCCCTTCCTCCCTGCCCGGCCAGCAGTCAGGGGAAGCTGCAGGTGGCACGCGGTGGCCGGTGCCCGCCTGTGCCTGGTGCGTGGGACCAGACCCTGGCCAGCCAGGGCTGGACCACACCTCCCAGCCGGGGCACACACGTGTGACCCCGGGACATGCGTGACCCCAGAGCTTGGGGTCGTGTGGCCTTGACAGAATGAACGCAGCTACCTGCCTCAGTTTCCCTCTTGCTGGACTGACCACCAGGGACAGCCGGTGCTGGGCATAGCAGGTGCGCTTGGGCCTGGCTCCCGTGGTCACTTCCAGGTGCTGCAGCAGTGACCCCGACCCCGGCAGTCCCCAGCTGGCGGTCAGAGGCGCTCCCCAGCTCCAGCTCCATGCACCCGGCCTTTGCCCCCGTGACTCCGTGACCTCCTCCGCGCTGCCCTCCCAGCTGCTGCTGGACCCCCGCACGGGGCCCACCCACCGACATCGGGGTGGAGGAGGGAGGGAGTGGGCCTTCGCCACAGAGCAGGGAGCCGGTGCCCCGCAGGGTGGGGGTGAAGGTTCTCCTAGACTGGAGAGGGGGCCTGCGGGGAGGCCAGCTGGTGTCCAGCTCCTGGCTGGTCAGTGGTGCTCACCACCCACCTTTTTTTTTTTTAATTTATTTTATTTATTTGAAAAGCAGAGTGATGGGGAGGGGGGTCTTCCATCTGCTGGTTCACTCCCCAACTGGCCACAATGGGCCAGGCTAAGGCCAGGAGCTGAGAGCTTCTTCTGGGTCTCCCACGTGCGTGCAGGGGCCCATGCACTTGGGCCGTCTTCCACTGCTTTCCCAGGCCACTGCAGGGAGCTCCATGGGAAGTGGAGCAGCCGGGACTCAAACCAGCGCCCACGTGGGATGCTGACCTTTGCCTGCTGTACCACAGCGCGGCCGCACGACCTGCCTTTGGTTGGCTGCTGACGCCATGCTTTCCTGGGAGTCCGGGGGTAAGGGGATGCAGTGGTCCGGTGCGGGGGAGGTCGCGGCCTGCCAGGACCTGGGAGTCCCCACAGAAACCAGCCCGGGACAGCAGCGGCCATCACGGGGAAGCGAGTTGGTGGCTGGCACCTGCAGCCCACGGTGGCGCTCGCCCACGTCAGGCAGGGACGCGGGACTGAGGGGGAGGACGGGAGGCTGGGGCCGCCGCTGCGTGCCAGGGCCTTGGGCTCAGGGCTGGGGTCTGCCCCATGCCCAGCGCCTGCCCACCGTGGCTTCCCCGGGAGGCTGGGCTCGGCTCCTCCTGCAGGGCTCTCCCTTCTGTGTGGTGAGCCGGGGACACCGTGTTGAGAGGCGGCTGCCCGGGGGTGACGATGACAGCGGCCGATGGCTGTGGTGCCAGTCGGGGGGCGTCATGGTGGCCCCCATGGCCACGCCCAGTATCTGGAGCGGTGACTGTGCCCTTCCTGGGATGGGTTTCGCGTCCTCAAGTCTGGGTGACGCAGGCGTAGCTGAGAGCCCCAGGAGGCTCTGGGGCGAGCACACCCTGCTGACCATCATGGGGGACTGCCGGGCCCAGGACCGTGGGGGACGCTCGGCCCAGGTGGTCTGTCGCCAGCAGGCGCAGAGCAGGGACGAAGGCACATGAAACGGAAGCAGCTGGGCCAAGCGCGCACACAGCCTGAGCAGACGCGGGGATCTGAGTGCCTTCAGGCGTCCTGGTTGAACCCCGAGCCCTGAGACACGGGCCTCCTGCAGGCTCGGGTGCCCCGGTCCCACGGCCGGCAGCTCCTGCTCCCCGCTGCAGCCAGGCCCGGCCCTGCTGTTGCAAGCTTGCGGGGAGTGAACCAGCGCCCGGGAGCTGTCTCCCCCTCCAAGAAGGCAGGAGAAAGACTTAGACGGCCGCTCGTTCTACTCATGGCTTCCACGGCCAGAGGCTGGCCACGGCGTGCAGGCCCGCACAGGTCAGGAGACCGAGGGAGCCGGGGCCGGTGTGGGCAGTGCGCAGAGGAAGCCGTGGGCGGGGCGGGGTCAGTGGCTCGGGGCTGGGAGGTCCTGCCGCTCCACTGGGCCCTGGAGCTCGTGTGGGTCCCGCCCAGGGTAAAGTGGGCAGGGGATGGTGGGCCCGAGTGCGAGCCCCCGGGGGGGGGGGCGGGTATGGGCTGTGCAGGGCCTGGCAGGTGTGGGGAGGGAGCTCACCGGTGAGCTGTGTACACCCTGGGAGGCCCAGACCTCAACCTGCAAATACAGAAGCCAGAAGGCACAGCCAGTCCCCGGAGAGGCCGCCGCCCCCTTCTGAGGTTGGGGTCTCGCCGGCAGGGGCTGAGGGGCTCCCCGGGCTGCCTGCTTCGTCCTGACACCCCCGGAGGGCCGAGACTTCTGCTGGGCTGCTTCCCACCGGTGGCTCATGTGACGTGACGTCACGCGTGTCACACATGTGCCCGCGGCCCCACACACAAGTGCTGCTAGCGGCATCTGGTAGTCCGGAGAAAAACGCCCTTGTGCTGTCCCTGGGGGTTGGGGGAGCGAGGGGGCCACAGGGGACCCCCGCGCCCAGGAGCAAAGCTTTCTGGGGTGTCCCGGGGTGGGAGGATCTGGAAGCGGGGGATTTCGCAACTCTACAGGAACAGCCAACACGGGACTCGTGCGCTCTAGCTATGGTGGCTTCCAGACTCTGACGACAGCCGAGGACAGAGGGCGGCCCACGGTGAGGTCAGGATGGAGGGCGGCCCACGGTGAGGTCAGGACCCGGGAGAGGGGCTCGCAGGCTTGACCCCGGCACACTGGGAGCGGGAGGGGCCATGGGGTTCTTCCTCGCCCCTGGCCGCAGGCCGCCGTCCCTGAAGGTCCAGCTGCTCCCAGCCGGGCCTGGGATGATCGGTGGCTCTGGTCTCCAGGAACTGTCCGGGCTGGAGCAGCCCAGGGGCAGCGGGCTTCCTAGAGTGGGCACTGCTTGTCCTGACCCTCAGCCCTGACCCTCGGCCCCTGGGGCTTTGCCCAAGGACCTGGGGAGGGGCAGCCTTCTGCAGCCTGACCTTGGGCATGGCCGGGTGAGGCCAGGGGCTGAGGCTGACTGAGAGTCCAGGGGTGGGGCCCTTCCGGGTCTGGGGCGGGAGAGGAGGGGCAGCCGGGCCATGTGCAGAGGAGGCACAGGCAAGGGACAGGCCAGGGCCATCCAAGCTGGGCCAGGGCCTGGAGCTCAGCTGACCCCCGGTTGTTCCTGGCACGGAGGTCTGGGTAGACTGAGGGGGGTGGTCTCGAGCGATTTCTGAGCCCCTGTGAGCCTCGGTGTTCCCATCTGTGCCGTGGGACCCCCTGCCGAGCGACTGGTCGGGGCTGAGTCAGCGTGGAGCTCCCGGTTCTGCTCTCTGGGACGTTACGTCCAGCGGCCGAAACTAGACTGCGTGGTCGGGCCGCCTCCCCTCGTCTCGTTTCCCCAGGTGGAGGTTGGAGGTGGAGAGGAAGGGCCCGGCGGGCTCCGGGCAGTGCCAGGAGGAGGGAAGCCCAGCTGCGTGGGGCTGGGAGGCGCCCCCAGGACCCAGACCTGAGAGGGACCCAGCACTGTGAGGGACGCAGGGAGGCCAGGGAGGGGGCACGGCGCAGGCTGTGGAGGGTGCTGGTCAGCCTCGGAGGGGCAGGCTGTGCTGGCTGGGCGGAGCCTTCTCCCCTGCGGGCGTGGAGACCGAGGCACCTGCCCCTGGGGGCACTGAGGGACCGAAGCTCGGCCCTCTCGCCCGCGGGTGCAGGCCTCCTGTGCCCTTGGCCGTGGCCTTGGCCGGTGACCGCGGGCTGACCGGAGGCTGGGCGTGTCCCCCGGGTTCCGCCCCTGCTCCCTGTTTACTGGTGAGGCGGCAGAGGCAGGGCCAAGTGGAGACTCACCCGCGGAGTCACGGTGACCGCGGCCGGCTGGGCTCCCCCCGGGCTGCCTGTCCGGCTCAAGGCGCCAGTTCAGAACATCTGCCTGTGTGAGCAGGTGCTGGGGGGGGGGGGCCTCGGCAGCTCTGCACCTCGCCGGCTCCGGGACGCTGGGGGAGCTGTCCAGAGCTGAAGGTCGGGGCTCCGGACTGACTCTGGGTGTGGGCAGGACTTTGAGCGCGGCCTCTCTGTCCCCCCAGGGTCCTTCCCCCCAGCCTCTGGGGTGCCAAGGCTGGGCAAGGCGCTGACTGGACACAGAAGCCCATCTCTGAGCCCCCACGGAAGGGGGTGCTGCCCCCGCACGCACAGCCGAGCTCTGAGACGCGACACCTGGCTTGGTGACCACACCGTCCCACGGGTGACCAGGAGGCTGCCCCCTGCTCCCAACATGGTGTCGGGGGGAATCAAGCCCCAGGTGGCCGTGAACCAGACGACTCCGGGGAGGCCGTGCCCGGGGGAGCTGCGCCTGGCCCAGTGGTGGAGGCTGATGTGGGGGCAGGCATCGGACACAGCGGTTAGGATGGCCTAAGCGCCCGGGTCCCTGCCGCCCACGTGGGGGACCCGGACTGGGGTCCTGGCCCAGCCCTGGCGTGAGCCAGCAGGGGGAGCTCCGCGTCTGCCTCTCTCTGCTTTGAAACCGCCAGGGGCTGCTCAGAGGACCCCCCCCTGTAGCGATGAGCCTGGGGCCCACCCCACACCAGGGCCAGCTCTGCTCCCGGCCCCTCAGGAGCCAGGTCCCTGCTCGCAGCCACCGAGGGCTCCAAACACCCCACCATCCCACGCCTAACTAAGCCAGCCTCCACGGAGGGCCACGGGTCTCGGGGTGGGGGGGTGCCTGCAGTTCTGAGGCGGCTGAGTGACGGGGTGCCCTGGGGAGAGGCCCCGGGGCCTGGCCCTGCCTGCCCCTCCCCCGGCCTCCCAGGAGCCCCAGGAGCCCGCCCGCAGGGCGTGAGGACAGCACCTAGCTGGCCATGTGGCTGGTCACCAGCAAAGGCCCTGTCCCGGGGTGCGGCTGACCCTGGCCCCGCTCCAGCGTCGCCCAGGCCGCGGTCAGGCCGCGACCTCCACCAGGCCCCCCCGGGAGGTCTCCCTCATGGCTCCCAGCTCGGCCTCGTCGCCCAGCGCCCGCTGGAGCACCAGCCGGAGGGGCTCGCGCAGCCTGCGGCCGCGGGCGCTGCCCAGGCAGAAGTAGACGGCGGGTTTGGCCGCGCCGTGCACGCTGGCCGTGAGGAAGCTGAAGTGGTAGAAGTAGTGGGGGGTGTGCCAGTGCAGGTTCTGGCACAGCCAGTAGACGCCGAAGGGCAGGCCGCAGAAGAGGAAGAGGAGGGCGACGAGCAGGACGAGGGCCGGGAAGCCCCAGGGCTGGGGCCGCGGCGGGCCCCGCTCCAGCCGCAGCAGCAGCAGCAGGCTGGCCAGGCCCACGGCGCAGCACAGCGCGGCCAGCAGGGCGGCCGCCACCAGCCACAGCGTCCGGCACAGCTGGCGGCTGGGCTCCCCGAAGAACTGGGTGCAGGCGCCGCTGAGCAGCAGGTGCAGCAGCAGGCAGAGCGCCCAGGTGAGCGCGCACACGCAGGTGGCCAGGTGGCGCGGGCGGCGGCACGGGTACCAGGCCGGGCAGAGGGCAGCCAGGCACTGCTCGGTGCACACGGCCGCCAGGAGGCCGAGCCCCACGATGTAGCAGAAGAACCTGAGGGTGGCCAGGCTGGTCTGCACGAAGTCCGGGACGTCCAGCTGGCCGCGGAGCAGGTCGGGGACGACGGCCACCATGTGGCAGGCGAGGAAGATGAGGTCGGCGCAGGCCACGTCCAGCAGGTAGATGGCCAGGGGGTTGCGGTAGGCGTTGCAGCTGAGCAGCCAGAGCGCCAGCCCGTTGCCCAGCAGCCCGCCCAGGCTCAGGAGCTCAGTGAGCGACAGGATGGCCAGGTTGAAGGGCACGTCCTCCTGGGCACGGCCGGGCGGCCCCTGCGCTGCCGCTTCCCGCGGCTCCATGGCCGGCACAGCGCGAGGCGGGGGCAGGCCCCGGCAGGCTGAGGGCGCCCGCTCGGCTCTCTCCCAGCAGCCCTGCGGGCACAGGGACAGCCGGGCTCTCATCGGAGGGGACGGGGCGGGTGACCGGGGAATGGCCAGAGTCCCTGCGGAGCCCGACCTGAGCCTCCCTCCCACCCAAGACCTGCGGCCCAAGGCGGTCAGTGGGGCGGGGCCCTGCAGGCAGGGGCAGGCAGAGGGCACCAGGAGGTGTGGGTAGGGGACTGGGACCTCATACGAGACGCCCACCCGCGTCCAGGGGGCAGAGTGGCCACGAGGGCCCGCACATGGGCCAGGCAGGCCGTGGTGCCCGCTGAGACACACTGAGCTCCTCCAGGCCCACCCCGACGTGAGGGCCAGTGCCGGGGCTCCACTCCCGAACCCTCCCCCTTGCTGCGCCGTGTGGGCCTCCCCTCCCCCTGCTGTGTGCCTGCTGTCCCAGGCTCACCCCAACCCGCTCCAGGCCTTGGGGGCTCCGCCTGTCTCACCTGCCACTGTCACTTCCACGCTAGGTGTGATGGAGAGGCCGCTGCCCCAGGCCTCCAGGTGGTCAGCTCGCGGGGGCAGGACCTGTGAGGGGACAGAGGCTGGCAAAGGAGGCCCCAGGTGTCCACGGGGGCCCCGGCTGGAGCCGGCCCCCTGCGGCGCCGAATGCAGCCGCTCCCCCACCTGCCCCTCCTGCCACCTGCGCTCGGCTGGCCCCGCCTTGTGCCCCTGAGCACAGAGCTCCTCCCTCCGGGGCTGTGCCAGGGGCCGAGGCCCGGGGCCCTGACCCCACCCAGTGGGGGGTCCTCTGGTCTCCAGAGAGGGGCTGGGAGGAGGGGGGCAGAGCAGACATCGCCCTGGCTCTGCCCCAGTGTCCCAGTGCTTGGCTGGGTGGGCGGTGACAGGCCCTGTGGGTGCTGGGGGCCAGCAGCTGAGCAAGGGGAAGCCCCCAAGGCGGCCGCTGCAGAGCCAAACACCGCCCTGTCCAGTGTGGACCCGCCCTTCCCTGGGGTCCCCAAGGGTGAGGTCACGGGCCAGTGGGGGACCAGGGGCTCCTCCTGTCTCTGCGCGCGGCCCAGGGCCTGAGCCCCTGGAGGACAGTGTGGCCATGGGCAGGGCAGGATGCGGGGTCCCTGCACCCAGGCTGGGGAGGCCTGAAGTCCACGAGGCCAGACCCCGGCCCAGTCCCCGCACCCCGACCTGCCTCGAGGCCCCAAACCAGTGGGTGGGGCTTCCCCAGCCCAGCTCCCCCTTGGGGCTCTGGCCCTGGCCCCTGTTGTGTGGGGGTGGCTTCTTCACTCACCCCCTGCCCCCAAGGAGCCCACCCCCCAGCCTGGGATAGAGTCAGAGCCCTGGGGAGGGCCTGGGATGTAGGCAATGGTGGGGGGGGGGGCAAGGAGAGAGCAGGGGAGGGGGCCGGGGGAGGGGCAGCTGTCAGGCAGGAGCGGTAATGACCCCGGGGCTCAGGACCAGGGTGGGAGGGCCCGGCCCACCCAGGCTCAGCTGCTGCCTCGTCTCACAGGGTCCCAGTGGGAGTAGGGCAGCTCTGTCGAAAAGAGGAGGAGGAAGGGGGAGGAAGAAAGGGGCGGGGGGGGCAGGAGGGGGCTGGGAGGAAACCCAGAAGGTCAAGGGCAGGGTATAGGCCGTGGTGGCCCTGCCTGCGTGGTCAGGGAGGACTGAGGGGCCACGGACCACCCAGGGTCAGCAGCTGGGCGTGGCCAGGAGGGGTGGCCAGCCCAGAGCAGAGACCACCGCTCAGCTGTGCCATCCTCCAGAACTGGCCCCAGTCAGAGGGAGGAGGCCTGCCGGCGGCCAGCCCCAGTCTGAGGGCGGAGGCTGAGAGCCCCACGGCCACCGGGCCGACAGCATCGGACCCCGCCTGCCCCCACCCCATGCCCGGCCAGCCGGCAGCGGAGCCCAGGACGCGGCCCTCCCCCATCATGGCCCAGCCCCCCACCCAGCCGGCACTGCTCACCGTGGCGCTCCTCCCTGCTCAGCTGGGGCCCCCGGTGCTGTCCTGGTGGCAGCCAAGGGCTTGGCCCCCACAGCTGGTGGGCAGCTCCTGCTCTGAGTGGGCGGCCCAGGGTCACGTGGTACCATCTGGGAAAGAGCTCTCGGGGGATGCTCGCTCGTCCGCTCGGCTCCCGCCCAGGTGTGGACAGGAAGATCGCACGGACCCTCCCAGCAGCCTTCCGGGCAGGCGGGCGCGATGGCTGCGTGGAGCCCGGCCAAGCTGTGACCTCACCGGCAGTGCCGGCGCCCGCCGAGTCGCCGAGCCCCCAGGGGACCCTCAGCTGCTGCTTCTCTCAGTGGCCGGCCCCCGGGACTTGCAGAGAAGACGCATCCACTCCCACAGGGGCTGAGCCGCCCGTGGGGAGGGGGACGCGGCGCCCCACTCCCGCTCCCAGGTACAGCAGCCTCGGGCCGGCGACACCTGCCTGTTCATTTATTTTCTTTATGAATTTTTAAAAGATTTTATTTATTTATTTATTTGGGAGGTAGAGTTACAGACAGTGACAGCGAGAGACAGAAAGGTCTTTCTTCCGCTGGTTCACTCCCCAGATGGCTGCTATGGCCAGAGCTGCGCCGAGCCAAAGCCAGGAGCCAGGAGCTTCCTCAGGTCTCCCACACAGGTGAGGGGCCCAAGGACCTGGGCCATCCTCCACTGCTCTCCCAGGTCACAGCAGAGAGCTGGATCGGAAGCACCCATATGGGATGCCAGAACTGCAGGTGGAGGATTAACCCACTGAGCCACAGTGCCGGCCCCTGCACCTGCCTGTTTTAAGGGCAAAGGGAATCCCCTGTCACCCGTGACCCCAACCCCCGTGCTGTGCCAACGGTGTCGCAGCTGGTGCCAGGAGAAAGCTGACGACCGCATTCCCGGGTTTGGAAGAGCTGGGGTCTCGCAGCTCCGTCCTGCGGTCCACGCACAGAGTTCCTGGGGTTGAACGTTCGTTCCCAGGCAAAAAGTTCATGGAAAATGCATATTATAGAACTGTGCCTGGATCCAAAGCAACTCACGTCGGCTTGTTCACTCTCTAGATGCCCTCGGCTGGGGCCGAAGCTGGGGACCGGGAAGTCACTCGCTGGTGCCGGGACCCAGCCCCCTGAGCCATGCCCGCTGCTTCCGGCATCTGCACTGGAGGGGCTGAGGCGACTGGGCCCCCAGGAGGCTGCTGTGCCAGCCCCGCCCAGTGCCGGCCGCTGGTGCAGAATGCTTCTGAAACATGTGGCGGGGCCAGCGCTGTGACAAAGCAGAGTAAACTCCCAGTCACAGCGCCGGCTCCCACACGGGCGCAGGTTCGAGTCCCAGCTGCTCCACTTCCGACCCAGCTCCCTGCTATGGCCTGGGAGCGCAGAGGACGAAGGCCCAGGTCCTTGGCCCCTGCTCCCAAGGTACAGAGGCATCCCCCTCGTGTTTATTCCACAATCAGGAAGTCGGGTGGAGAGAGCTTTCACTCGTCCCCTGCCGGAGCGACACAGCCACTGTCCGAAATCCCCGGGTGTGGCCGCGTCTTCTCTGCCCGCCACAGCCACGGGCTTTCCCATGCGGATTTCTTGTTTATTTGTTCTCCCCCCTACCCCGTAATTCCGCCTTTCAGATAAATCAGTCAAATACACACAAACAGGCAGCATTGCAGATCTCTGCGCGGGTGGCTGAGCCGGCCCCCGCGCGCTGTCCACCGCTCCTGCTCCGGGAGCACCGGCGAGAACCGGGGCTCCGGCCGCTGACCGGCTCCCGTGCTGCTCGGTCTGCGATGACCGACGTGGTGCAGTGCTGAAGCCAATGGAACGTGGCACGTGCGCCCGGGGCCCCAGGGTGCTCCACAGGCCCACATCGCGTGTCCACGGGTGAGCGGGCTGTCAGTCCCGGGGCAGCTCTGGACGCGTCCCTGGCTGCCGGGGCCTGAGTGACGTCCCCGACGACACTGCGTGCTGTGTGTCCCGAGCGCGGTGCGGCCTGCGTGGTGGCACGGGGCTTACGCTGCTCCTGCGGTGCCGCTGCCCACATGGACGTGGCTTCGAGTCCCAGCTGCTCTGCTTCCAGTCTGGCTCCCTGCTGATGCTCCTGGGAAAGCAGTGGGAGGTGGCGAAGTCCTTGAGGCCCTGCCACTCACGTAGAGACCTGGACAGGGTCCCGGGCTCCTGGCTTCGGCCTGACCCAGGGGAGGCGGGCGGGGGGCAGAGCCGGCAGTCACCCGGGAACCCCAGAATATACGCAGGCACAGCCGTGCCCCTGCCCCGGCTCACGGTCTGCATCACCGTTCCCAGCAGAGTCTCGCACGCAGACTCCCGCGGGAATGCCTGTAGGCCCAGACGCCTCGGGCTCCCGGCCCAGAGCCCACGCTCCCACGCGCCGGGCGGACCCTGGGCTTCATCGTCTTCCGGTGGTCGCCTGGGAGAGCAGCCCGCCTGCCGGCCCCAGGGGCCATGCCTCTCGCTGCGGGGCGTCCCCTCTCGTGGTCACAGCACAGGAGGTGTGGGAGCTTGGCCGTTGGGACCTGAATTCAGAAAAAGAAGCGTTTTTCTCCGAATCCCTGTTTTCTCGGAAGACGCGGGGCCGGCGGGCCTTTCTCCCTCCCACGCTTTTCCTTGGGGAACTGAAGGCGGCCTGAGTCCTGCCCCCATGAGGTGGGGCGGACTCCGGAAGAGCAGACCCTCGCTGCCTCGCGTGGGGTCGCCTCTCTCCTGCACAGAAAAGGGCCCAGGGACCACGCGGAGGCCGCACAGGGCCCGGGGCTCCAAGTCCCACCGCGTTCGCTTCTGCTTTTTTCAAGATTATTTCTGAGAAACGCAGAGCATGGGGGAGAGGAGAGAGAGAAGGAGGGAGGGAGAAAGGGAGGGAGGGAGAGAGGGAGGGAGGAAGAGAGAGAGACAGAGATGGAGGGAGGGAGGGAGGGAGGGAAGGAGGGAGAGAGAGGAGAGGGAGGGAGAGAGAGGAGAGGGAGGGAGAGCAGAGGAGAGGGAAGGAGAGGTCTTCCAGCCACTGGTTCCCTCCCCTAATGGCCACAACAGCCAGGGCTGGGCCAGCCCAAAGCCAGAGCCAGGAGCTCCTCCCCGGCTCCCACGTGGGAGGCAGGAGCGCAGGCACTGGCCGCCACTGCTGCCTCCCCGGGCGCGTTCGCAGGGCTGCACCCATCTGGGATGCTGTGCGGCAGATGGCGGCTTAGCCCGCTGAGCCACAACCCCACCCCCACCGCACCCTGACCCCCTCCCTGCTGGGCTGTCCTCGTCCCACCCCCACCGGAGGGGAGTGGCAGAGACCCCAGGACCCCAGCTCCCCCTGCTGGC
>CM027387.1:110025924-110048951 GCA_015711505.1 Sylvilagus bachmani
CACTACAGCCCCACCTCACTACAGCCCCACCTCAGGAATCCCACTACAGCCCCACCTCACTACAGCCCCACCTCGGGAATCCCACTACAGCCCCACCGCAGGGCCCCACTACAGCCCCACCTCACTACAGCCCCACCGCAGGGTCCCACTACAGCCCCACCGCAGGGCAAAGTGCCACTTCCTGAAGACCTCCCACCCCCGCCAGGGACAGCGCTGGCCACCTGAGCCGCCCAGCAGGGCAGAGGGCCTCACGGCGCCAGGCCAGGCTGAGACGAGGGCAGAGGGCGCCGGGAGGAACAGACAATACCAGCCCAACAGCAGCCGCAGGCCAGGGCCGCTGGTATGAGCAGCTGCACACAGATGCCCTGAAAACAGCAGCAGAGCAGCCTGGGCAGCCGGGAGGCCCAGGGCTCAGGAGCAGCCAGAGCTGAGCGTGAGACCTTGTGGGAAACACGTGCGATGGAGCACGAGAGAACGCGGCTCAGGAGACAGGGCAGACCCGGCAGGCAGGCAGAGACCGACGACCCAAGGCAGAGGGAGCCGCGGCGGGGGAGGGGAGCGAGAGCACGGCCACGGGCATCGGAGCGGAGGGGCCCAGCGACCAAACACGGCCAACACGGCCGCAAGCAGGACACCCTGGGGCTGGCGTGGCTTCCGGGGTGTCTCGCCACCTTGCCAAGCAGGGGCAGGGCGGGTCCCGAGAAGACCACCACGTCCATCACCGCTCTCTGCTCCATCCAGCTGGCCACGGCCATGCCAGCTGCCGCCGGGACACGGGAAGCTGCCTACCTGGCAAAGTTGTCCTCGGAGCCAGGAGCCAGAGGAGCAGCTGCAGAAGCCGAGTCTGAGAACACGTCAACGAGCAGCCCGCCGCTGCCAGAGGAGGGTGGGGGGCCCGCGGGGGCCGGAGGCGCGGCCCCCAGACCCAGCAGGTCTGCCGACGGTGAAGGCGTAGACTGGAAGAGGAAGGACGAGGTCAGCCAGGAGCCCCCAAGGCTGCACACGAGGCACAGCCCCGCCCCCGCGTCCGGGAGCAGCCCAGGGCCTGGCCAGATGGCAGGTGCACTCAGGCCACTGAGAAGCCGGCAGGGAACTGCACTCCCACGAGACGACGGCTGGGAAGCGGGGCCAGGCACAGCACTGCGGCTGTTCCGAAGAAGCAAGGGGCTCACCCTGCCCAGTGCGGGGCTCGGTCTCAGGAGGGGTGGTGAGGGCGCGGGCACTGGGCCTGAGTGCCAGCAATGCTGCTTCCAGTCACAGCTCCTCGCTGACGCACCCTGGGAGGCAGCAGCAATAGCCCAAGGGCTTGGGTCCCTGCCACCAGGGGAGTCCACGCAGAGCTTCTGACTCCTGGACTCAGGGCGGCACAGCTCTTGCTGTTACGAATATTTGGGGAGTGAACCAGTGGATGAAAGATCTCTCTCTCTTGCTCTGCCTTTCAAATAAATACACTTAAAAAAAAAAAGACTACAGAAGAGACATATTTTTAAAAATAACTGCTTTGGGCCAGTTGTAGTACAGTGGGTAAAGCCACCACCTGCAATGCTGGCATCCCGCAGGGGCGCCACTGTGTGTCCACTTCTAATCCAGCTCCCCGCATGGCCTGGACAGCAGCTGCGATGACCCACATGCTTGGGCCCCTGCACCCGTGTGGGAGACCTGGGGGAAGCTCCAGGCTCTGGCTTTAGCCTGGACCAGCCCTGGCAACTGCGGTCACTTGGGGAGTCAGGTGGAAGCTTCTGTCTCTCCCTCTGTCCCTCGGCCCGTCCGTGGAAGGCAGGATGCCCAAGGAGGGAGACGGGGAGAAAACAGCCCTGGGAACACGGAACAGCCCACGCGGCAGCCACAGCAGGGCACGACTGCTCGTGCACACACAGGACGCGCTGTGCTACTGCCGAGAGCACTAGTGTGCGGGGGCCCAGCAGCACCCACCCGTTCTCTGACGCTGCGCCAGGGTCACTGTGACCAGGGGACATGCGGGTAGGCAGGCGTGTCCAGTGTGACACCCTGCTGTGAAGCCCCGCCTTGAGTGACACCCCCCATGCTCCCAAAGGCAGTCACCTCCCATGGCCCTGAGGCCCGGGCCGGATCCGTCAGGGCAGGCGAGGCCCAGCCTACAGGCGGCAAAGGCCTGTGAAGTCACTTGGACTGGCCCCGCCAAGCAGCCACAGATGGGACTCAAAACTCCACAAATGTACAGCAGGCTAATCTTTCAGTTGATCATTCTGTGCAGCCCACGAATGATGTCATAAACACACAAACGGCCTAGGCAGAAAAATGCTCCCAGCCCTGTCACCTTCTACGAACACAATACATCTTGTCCTCACTTTCCACTAATTTCTATTTTTAAAGATTTATTTTATTTTGAAAGGCAGAGTTACAGAGAGGCAGAGGCAGAGAAAGGGCTTCTATCCACTGGTTCACTCCCAAGATGGCCGCAATGGCAGGAGCTGTGCCGATCTGAAGCCAGGAGCCAGGAGCTTCCTCCAGGTCTCCCACACAAGTACAGGGGCCCAAGGACCTGGGCCATCTTCCACTGCTTTCCC
The DNA here is from genome assembly GCA_015711505.1 of Sylvilagus bachmani. Taxonomy (NCBI): domain Eukaryota; kingdom Metazoa; phylum Chordata; class Mammalia; order Lagomorpha; family Leporidae; genus Sylvilagus; species Sylvilagus bachmani. The sequence continues at coordinate 110,028,471 of CM027387.1, forward strand.
AGGCCATAGCAGGGAGCTGGATCGGAAGTGGAGCAGCCGGGACTCAAACCAGTGACCACATGGGATGCCGGCATCGCAGGCGGTGACTTAACCCGCTACCTCACAGCTCCAGCCCCCGCACTGATGTTTTTATTAGCTGAACTGTCCTGGGAACCACAGGAGGCTACACCTCTTGGCACACGGAAACACCTGGCCCCGGGCACAGCCCTGTCCCCCAGAGCCTGGCATGTGCATCCAGGCCACAGAGACCCAGGTGTGAGAGAGGCTCCTCCCCTCACACTCAGTGCTGCACGTCGTGAGTCTCCTGTGTGTGCCTGTGACAATGCACCTGAACTCCGCTCATGATCAGGCAGGAGGGGCTGATGCTGTGGCATAAGGAGTAAAGCTGCTGTCTGCAGTGCCGGCATCCCACAGGGGCGCTAGTTCTAGTCCCGGCTGCTCCACTCCGATCCAGCTCTCTGCTGTGGCCTGGGAAAGCAGCGGAAGATGGCCCAAGTCCTTGAGCCCCTGCACCCACGTGGGAAACCTGAGGAAGCTCCTGGCTCCTGGCTTCAGATCTGCCCAGCTCTGGCCGCTGGGGCCACTTGGGGAATGAACCACTGATGGAAGATCACTCTGTCTTTCTCTATGTCTGTCTGTAACTCTACCTCTCAAATAAATAGAATCTTAAAAAAATAAAATAAAAATTTAAAAAAGCCAAGCACGTCAGGCCCGAGAGGTACCTTGCTCCAGAAAGGGAGCTGAAGAGCAACAGTCCCCCGGGCCCCACCTGCCCGGCTCACACCACAACATCTTACAGCGGAGGGGTCTCTGGCTAGACCCCAGGCCTTAAGCACCGGGGCAAGCTGACTCCCACAGCTGCCCAGGTTCTCCGCTCGGAAGGGGGCCTGGGGAGGACATGGACTCACACCACTCACCAGGGGAGACACACGCGCACACCACACACACCTGGGGAGACACACGCTCACACCACACACACCTGGTAAGACACATGCACACCACACACACCTGGGGAGACACACGTGCTCACCACACACACCTGGGGAGACACACGCGCACACCACACACACCTGGGGAGACACACGCTCACACCACACACACCTGGTAAGACACATGCACACCACACACCTGGGGAGACACACGTGCTCACCACACACACCTGGGGAGACACATGTGCTCACCACACACACCTGGGGAGACACACGCTCACACCACACACACCTGGGGAGACACTCACACCACACACACCTGGTGAGACACATGCACATCACACACACCTGGGGAGACACACACGCTCACACCACACACACCTGGGGAGACACACGTGCTCACCACACACACCTGGGGAGACACACGTGCTCACCACACACACCTGGGGAGACACATGCTCACCACACACACCTGGGGAGACACGCTCACCACTCACACCTGGGGACCACCCACCTGCTGCCCTTTCCTCGGGGAGGAAGCTTGGGGCTCAGTGACAGATGTGCTGTGCTGACTCTGCCTCCCGGGGGTGAGGCCCCTGACCCTCGCCCACCATTCAGGGACAACACGACCCTGACATCCAGGGTCAGGGAGGCTCCTACTGACAACTGCTAGGCCACTTAGCCAAGTGCCAAGGGCCAGAGCCCCACCTCCAAGCCCACCCTGGCCGAGCTGGGCCTGCTGCACCTCACTTCTCAGGGTAGAGTCGAGAAGAAAAAGCAGACCACAGAGAGAGGCCAGTGACAAGCAGACTGTCCCAAGTGTGCCTTGGGGCCAGCTGCTAGGGGATGGGGCCCCTGCAGCTTCCCAGGGACAGACAAGGAGCCGGTGACCCTGCTGGACGCTCGTTCTGCAGGTCCAAGTGCCCTCCCTCAGAGGAGCCAGGGGCCTGGCACAAACACCAGTTTGTGCACTGCTAATCCTTCTGTCACGACCCTCTGCCGCTGGGATGACCTCTGTGACCTCAAGAGGGGAGAGGAGGAGGCCGCAGGTGCTGGGCACAGGTCTCTGGCTCTGCAGTACCCATCCACAGGTTCCACAAGGACCTGCGAGTTCACCGGTCACTCACCCAGGCACAAAGGGCAGAAACAGGCACGTGCCCTGTGATCTGAATCAACCCATCATGAAACCAAGCTGCCAGAAGCCACCAAGCAGGCACCAGACACAGCGGTGAGTGACGCCTTCTAGAAGGGCGCGGGGCCAGGGGCGCTGGCTGCATGCAGGGTGCCGCATCGGAGATGGGCAGAGGCACGGTGTGAACACAGGGGCCACACAAGCAGATCTGGCCAGGGAACACTGGGACCCTGACACACGCACGAGGCCGCAGTCCATCCTGGCCTCTCTCGAGTGATGCCCGCCCCGGCAGAGCGCCCCCTGGGAGCACACATGAGGTGAGGGACCAGGCTGCCGTGTGAGTGGACACACACGGGGAGACAGAAGCGTCGCTGCAGCTCCTGACATGACCTGGCCTCCCGGGAAAGTGCTCATCTGCGGCTGGAGAGAATGTCGGCCAGGCAGGCAGGTCTGTCCTGACCCAGCCACGAGCAGCCCAGCAAGGGACCCAGAGCCGGGAAGTGTGGGGAGCCGCGCTAAGGGACTCACCGCAGCGCTGCCGCTGGCCAGGGCGGGCTCAGGGCCCCCGTTCACGTCCGCGCTCCTCTCCCGCTTGGTCTCCTCCAGGTCTGTCACCGTGCCAGGGCCTTTCTTCTTCTTGAGCTTGGCCAGGATGGAGGACTCCCGCTCGGGGAACGGGGGCATCTCCTCCAAGACCGTTGCCTGGTGGGAGACAAGCCTGCTCAGCCCTGCACAGGGCCCCAGCTCCCAGCAGCCAGCGAGGGAGGGCCACCGCGGGCAGTTCCCACCCACCAGGATGTCGGTGCTGGCCACGGTGCTGAGCCGCAGGTACTCCACGGCCCGCTGCTGCAGCTCCACGTCGGCATTCCGCAGCTGGCTGTCACTGCGCAGCACGTCCTGGATGGTGGCCTTGACCTCCGGGAAGAGGTTCACAAACTTGATGTAGGTGGACAGCAGCAGCGCGCGGGTGGGGACGCTGCACAGGTGGAACTTGGAGTGCAGCAGATTGAACTGGATCAGAGGGCTGGGCAGGCAGAGAGGACACGGCAGTGTCACCTCACTCACCTCCAGGCTGCTCGGCACCATGCGGCACGGAGGCCGCACGCTGTCTACATGGGGAGGGGCTTCTGCACCAGGAACACGCAGGCCGCACGCTGTCTACATGGGGAGGGGGCTTCTGCACCAGGAACACGGAGGCCGCACGCTGTCTACATGGGGAGGGGCTTCTGCACCAGGAACACGCAGGCCGCACGCTGTCTACATGGGGAGGGGGCTTCTGCACCAGAAGCCTCTTTGCTGCACGTGTCTGGCTCCAGCTCAGACTCCATCCTCCCCCTCGCAGTGTTAGCCACGCAATCCCATCCCTGTGCTCCCAACTACGAGGAAAGTACAAAGATGTAAATCCCAAGGGAGAAGTGGTGCTGGGACTCACACAGCCACCAGCACGTGAGACAGGCTGGCAGGTGCCGGCAGCACAGCCCCTGGGCCCGAGGGCCCTTACCTGGATCTTGGGTCCCCAGCGATCAGGTTTCCAAACTCGCCCAGGATGTAGCCGCCCACTTTGACCAGGTTCTCGTGGCACGCCGGGGCCTGCAGAGCCTGGAAACCACAGCCCCGTGAGCTGGGGCAGGAGCTCCACACGGCACAGGGACAGGGACCGGGGCAGCCACAGAGGCCACCACAGCGACCGGACGGACGTACAGAGCTCAGACCACCTTCCTGTAGGGTGTGCTCAGAGAGAGGACTCACTCCCCAAGCTCCCAACAGCCTGACGCTAGAGTGCGGGACCCAGGCCGCCACGCAGGCCCACTGTGAGGCGTGGGGAGCCTGTACGGCGCCTCGCCAGTGGCTGGGGGACCAGGGTGGGAAGAAGCGGAGGACGAGCCGACGTCCAGAGCATGGTGGAGCGAGAAGGGAGGTGAGTGGCGGCCTCCTGCACCTAGCCCCCGGTTCTTGGAGGCCGGCGCGGCACGGGCCTCACCTCGAACACGGTCTTGGCGGCGTAGCCCTGCACGTCGTCGCGGTTGATGACGATCTGGATGACGCGGTACCACACCTCCTCGCTCACGTAGTCGCCCGCAATGCGGATCAGGTTCAGGATGGTATCCACGTACCACGTGTAGTCCACGGCGTACTTCTCGGCCAGGATGGCCACCTTCAGCACCTGCGGGGGTGGGCAAGTCAGGGCAGGTGCCCTGACGCATCCAGCGTCCTGCGTCCAGCCGGGCCTTCAGGACCACGTGGTCTCAGCAGGGGTCTGGGAACATGCAGACAGCAGACTGGGCCAGGAGACACACCTCGCTGGCGTGACGGGGCACGCATGGCAGGAAAGGCCACAACGGCAAAGGACGACACAGCCGCACCTGACACCACCTCCTCCTGAGCCCCACGGGGGCCCAGCCGCCCCCACAGCACACACAGACCTGAAGCCACGCCTACTTCTGGCCCCCACGGCACAGCACACACTCTGACACGCCTGGCACATCCTGGCACTGAATGAAACTCACCAAGCACTGTCACATGCCATTTGCACGGAGTAAGACTTGAAAACCTCCGTGACTAATCAATAACACATCACTCTAAAGCAGACAACCGCCCAGCTGTCGAGACGCCAGCACCGGAGGCCGCTGGTCAGTCCCACCGCTGGTTCCTGTTCATGCAGCACGGGATGGCTCACGCGCGAGACCACCTGGCTAGGTCCCTGGTCCCCGGCTTTGGCCTGGCTCAGCCCTGGCTGTTGTGGGCATTTGGGGACTGAACTGGTGAAAAGGAGCACCCTTTGCCTCTCAAATAACAAAACCCTTTAAAAATACGCCCGGGACAACCAGCCCCAGAGCCAACTCTGCCCGCCACAGGCCTCCAGGCCACACCTCACACCCCACCTGTCCTGGAGCCTCCTGCTTGGGTACAGCCCAGCCCGTGGCTCCAAGTCCCATCCCTCCCAATGCACCCCTCGTGCAGCGTGAGAGTCGCTTCCCGGATCCCTGCTCTCAGAAGCCACAGGCTCCCGCTGGAGCTCAGCCAATGTGGCCTCGGTGCCCAGGGCACCTCACTCCCGCAGTGACCCGAGGCCAAGTCCCACCCGGCCTTTCCCAGTCAAAGGCTCTCAAGCTGGCGTCCAAAGAGACAAATGAGGCGATGCTTCTCCCGTAGTGGACAGGGGCTGCGGCTCCGGTAGCACTGACCGCTCTTAAACCAGGATGGCACAGCAGGATCCCCCACTGACAGAACCGGGGAGCCCGCGGGGGAGCTGGCGCCACCCTGCACACCCTGCCCTGCCTTTCAGACCCACCTCGCTCAGTCTTCACCGTGAGCTGCCAGGTGTGCGCACCTGCTCCACGGACAAGGACAGCACAGGGCACCGAGCGCACCACGACCACGGCTCACAGCCTCTGGGTCACCAGAGACAGGGAAGACCCCAGGCCGCGACTGCCACAGACACACCCAGCATCCACCACGGCAGCCCCATTCGGACCCGAGTGGCAGAAGTGGTCGGCGCCCAGCAAAGCTGCCGGGAGGGAACCCGAAGTTACGCTGGAGGCTGACAACACTGCTTAAGGAACTCAGCACGCGGCACGGCTGTGGCCCGCCTGGCCCAGGCCACTCACAATCTCCTCTCGGATGGAGTAGTCGGCCGTCTCCAGGTAGCTCAGCATCTCGGCCACGATCTGCTGGGCGTTGCTGCGGTCACACATGGCGTACAGCAGGTCCACGGCTCGCTGCCGCACACTCACATCCCGCTCCGTCTGGGGACAAGGGCAGAGTCAAGGGCGCAGGAGCAGAGGCTCAGAGGCCACGCCCCCTGAGGGATGTCGCTGACCGCCCCTACGCTCCCCCCAGTCTAGACCCTCCTGACTCACCACCTCCTCCGGGAGCCCAGCAAGCTCTGGCCACCCCGAGGCCCCTGCCCTCGATTTACTTGCCCCCCTCACTCCGTGCACTTGGACCGAATGGTCCGGACAGCCGAGACTCTGTGTCCCACCATTACCTGCCTCCAGGGCCAGCGCTTCTGCGGCCCCAGCCCTGGCTCTGGTGGGGGTCGGGGGAGGGTCTCTGCACTATGTGGTCACAGAGCTGGTCCCAGGGCAGGCTCCAGGCCCCACCCAGGTCATTGTGACCAGATCCCCGTCTGAGGAGCACCTGCTCGACGGTGGAACCCAGAAGTTCACAGCGAGCCCTGTCCAGTGTCTGACCCAGGAAGGACCAGAAACACAACAGAACCAGAGCAGGGAGAGCTCAGGTCAGCAAGAAGCTGAACCACAAAGCCGGCGATGGCCCGCCGATGCCTGCCAGCCCAGAAGCTAACAGGCTGGCGCTAAGGCCCTGAGGTGCCCTGGGCGCTATCCACCGGGGACAAGCGCTAGGGAGGGAGCACGGGCCTCAGCTGGATTCTTCCGAGCCCGAGCCCGCAGTCCTCGGGTGGGAAGAGGAAACGCTCGCGGAAGCACACTTCCCTCTGGAAAGGGAGAGCCTTCTTGGAGACAGGGACAGAATCTTTCCTTTCCACCAAAGACAACCACCCTCCTCCTGAAACACCTGCTGGGGCCGGCCAGCCAGAGCAGGGCCGTGCAGGGCGAGCCCGGCACCCAGCGGGCCCCTCGGACACACGCTTGCCTTGAGGGCGGTGATGACGGTCTCGATGTGCGTCTTGACAGCCTCATGGGAGAACTCGGAGCTGGCCAGCGTGCACATGCTCTCCAGAGCCAGGTAGCGCAGGTTGGTCTCGCGGTGCTGCAGGAACTGGCCCAGCTGGTTGCAGGCACGGACGAGCAGGTTTGGCTCACTGAAGGGGGACAGTATGATGGAAAGGAATCCCTCAGCCCTCCCACACAGCACCCGAAAACTCCAGGGGCCACCCGAGGCAGTCCTCTGTCCAGTGCCACCGCGAGCCACGCACACAGCTTTCCCGGGCCTAGTTGGTGACGGGCAGGAACCTGCAGAAGCCAACTGCTGCTCTGACACCCCGTGTCACCCCGTGGCCTGGGTGACCGGAGCTGGAGGCGGCCAGCCTGGTGCCCAGCCCAACAGGAGGGCCTCACGGTGAGCAGGCAGGGGGCAGGAAGCCTCGCCACCTCAGAGACTCTTCCTCCGCATGACCTGGCCCTCCTGAGCTGACCTCAGAAGGTCACGGGAGGGGCCCGAGTTCCCGCCAGCACGAGCCCGGCCGCTCCGCTTGCGACGCAGCGCCCCGCTGATGATCCTGGGGAAGCCGCAGAGGACGGCCGATGCTCGGGCCCCTGCCCCACGAGGGAGACTGAGATGGAGCTCCAGGCTCCTGCTGTCAGCCTGGCCCAGCCCCAGCCATTGCGGGATCTGGGGATTAACCAGCAGGGGCAAGATCTCTGTCTCGCTAGTTCTGCCTTCCAAATAAACAAATAAATCTTAAAAAAAAAAAAAAGTTCACGGAAAAATCTAAAAGATTTGTGCATTTTGGAGCAAGAAACTTTGAAACTCACACATAGCTTCTTCATAATATCATTTTCTGCGAACTTTTTAGACCTTCTATATTCCACAAGCCTAAGAGGCTTCAACACTGGATATTAAATTTTTGCAGCTCCCAAGCGTACCGACAGTGACTCTGAGTTCAGTCACCTGTCGGCTGGTTCTGAAAGCGCTGCCTCCCACAGCCTGCACACAGGCCACGCCTGGGAACCCAGCAGAAGGGCAGGAGGCAGCCCCAGCGAGGTCCAGGATGCCTCTCTTCTGGGAGCCACAGCCGGCTGCACACTGCCTGCGACCTCCAGCCGACGGTGGGCCCAGCCCCGCAGAGCACAGGCTGGGGCGGCAGAACAAGACCCCGCAAGGCAACTGGAGGGGAAGTTCTAAGACCAGAGGGGGCACAGAAGCTGGGGTGGGGGGTACAGAGAGACAGAGAGAGAGAGGGGGCGGGTAAGGGGCTGGGGGAGGGCAGGTGCACAGCCCCACCTGTCATGGTGGATGATGAGGCTGATGGCCTCGAACAGCACGGCGTTCTTGGCGTTCGAGTGCTGCACCTTCTTGGACTTGGGCGGCTCCTGGGCTTTGTTCAGGATGCTCTCCAGGCCCTCGGTAAGGCGGCCACGCACTGCAGGGTCTTCTGGGCGGGACAGAGAGTTGCTGGCGGGCGCTCAGTCCCCGCCTGCCCTGCCAGCTGGCCACACAGCTCGGGGTCGAGGGCTCTCCCCACACGCTGCGTACTTTGTGAGCTTTCGTAAGAAACTCCACTCATACTGCACACAGGGGTGGGCACTTACACTGGGGCGGACGAGCGTGGACACTGGGAGCGGGCGAGTGTGGACACAGGGGTGGACGAGTCTGCACACTGGGGGTGGATAAGCATGGACACTGGGGGTGGATAAGCATGGACGCTGGGGGCGGGCGAGTGTGGACACTGGGAGCGGGCGAGTGTGGACACAGGGGTGGACGAGTCTGCACACTGGAGGTGGATAAGCATGGACACTGGGGGTGGATAAGCATGGACACTGGGGTGGGCGAGCGTGGACACCGGGGGCAGGCGAGTGTGGACACGGGGGTGGACGAGCCTGGACACGGGGATAGACAAGCATGGACACTGGGGGCAGAAAGCGTGGACACTGGGGGCGGGCTGTGGGGAAATTAGTTACACGAAGCAATTCAAAGATGGTGCCAAAAGGAAGTAAGGTGGTGGGCAGAATCCAAAGTTGTTTACCACTAAAACTAATAGGCTACGCAACATCAGGGGAGGTAACAAAACTAGTAAGTGTGTAGACATATGGCTAGTCCTATAGAAATCCCCCTGTAAGGTGATCTTTTAAGTGATTGGCTGGTCCTTAGTCCTGCCCCAATGACTCTGCAGTTTTGTGCTATAAAAGGTTCGGTTAGGCATGGAATAAATGAGTCCTTGCTAGACTTGGCTCCCCGCTGCGTCTGATTGTCTCCGGGATCGGGAGGCTGGGGAACGGGCGAGCGGCGCACTCACCTTTCCTCGGACCCAGTCCATCCTGTACGGGTGGACTCAGACCCTGCAGCGGGCGAGTGTGGACACAGGGGTGGACGAGCCTGGACACTGGGATAGACAAGCATGGACACTGGGGTGGGCGAGCGTGGACACTGGGGGCGGGCGAGCGTGGACACTGGGGGCGGGCGAGCGTGGACACTGCAATTTAAGCCCTTAGTGATCATTGGGTCAGTGTGGATGCCAGAACTCTCTGTCCATAAAACCAAGAGAAATGAGACCTGAGACCTGGGCAAGACAGAAGTGCTTGCAGGAAAGGGGACGTCTCCCCACAGTCGCTACCAAAGACCTGGGCAACTTGCACACTGGGACACAAACGAGAAACTCCGCTCAAACAGAGAGAGGAAATGGACCAGAAAAGAGGGAGGGGGGGGGGGAGGAAAACAGGAGTGCAGGGGAGGCACAGCCCGCGGCTCCACCTCCGCGCCCGGTGCTGCGGGGCTCCACACCTGACACCAGGCCGCAATCGGCACCGCGGCCGTCAGGGGGCTGGGGATCAGGGGCCACACAGGAGGACGCGCCCAGGGGCTGCGGCCCAGAGGGAGGCGGGGGGGCCTCTCCATCATCGCTTCTCCTTCAGGGCAAGAAGGCATTTATCCAGTACAGCAAGTCCCACGGCCTGGACAGACGCCGCACACAAAAGGGAACCGTCAGAGGGGCAGAGGCCGGACGGCAGAGGAGGCAGAACACATCTGCCAGCCAGAAATCCTGCTTCTCCTGACGCAGCTGAGCCATCAAAGGACATTCTAGGATGAAGCGCGAACACTGACACCCCTGCCTGTGTACGGTGGGGTCACAGGTCACACAGGCCGTGTGCGGCCGCGTACAGCAAGGTCACAGGTCACAGGGGTTACGATGCTAGGATAAAGGACCTCCTGGCTTCAGGTTTTACCGTAAAAGATTATTTCCGAAAACCTGCAGGGACCTGACCCTGGACGAACCCAAACCCTAACCAAATGAACACAGTGCCACCGGCACAGACGGAGTCTGCAGCCCGAGGCCCCTCACCTGGGGGTGGGTAGCACTGCAGCAGCCGCAGCAGCTTGACCGACAGCCAAGGTGCCGGGACGAAGTAGTAGGTGTAATCCTGCAGGTCGGTGGACGCCGACGTCACGATCTGCAAGACAAGGGCGGCGCTGAGCCGGGCGGCCCTCGCCCGCGGCCGTGCCAGGCTGGTGTCCACTTTCCAGAGACGAAGCTGCAGGGCCACCCCAGGTCCCCAGCGAGGCCGGGGGCTGCCACCGCGCTCTGGTGCACAAGCTGGCCAGGACCGGTCAGCACCAACAGCTGAGTAGCAACCATCCCCAGGCACAGGACACTGCGGCGCCTGAACTCGGAACTGCAGACTTCCCTCGTGCGCTGAAAATGCATGAAACATGGAAACTTCTGGCCCTCGGGGGTGAAGAGGGCGGGCGCCTGCAGAAGCCAGCATTCAGCCCCCAGACACACCACTGCGGCCAGAGAGCACAGCCCCGGTCCCCAGCTCCCTCTCTGGTCCAGTGGGCGCTGACACGGCCACCTCAGTAAGCTGGTAAATGACTCCGGCTACAACGGAGCTTTCCCAACACAAACCAGTGTCTGCCCATCTCCGCTTCGGTGCCTTCGCCCACAGAGCGATGTGCAGCCCCCCTGGCCCTCCAGCCGTGGGAGACCCACTCAGGAGATGCCCCCTGCAGCGAGGACAGCTCCAGCAAGGACTGCGCGGGGCAGAGGAAGACCACGGTGGGGCCGGCACCGTGGTGCAGGTTAAGCTACAGCCTGCAGTGGGCACTGGTTCAAGTCCTGGCTGCTCCACTTCCGATCCAGCTCCCTGCCAACGTGCCTGGGAAAGCAGCAGATGATGGTCCAAGTGCTTGGGCCTGCCATTCACAGGGGAGACCCGGACGGAGCTCCTGACTTCAGCCTGAACCAGCCCTGGACCCAGAGGCCGTTTGGGGCTGAACCAACGGAAGGAAGACCTTTCTCTCTCTTTCTCACTGTCTAACTCTGCCTGTCAAAAAAAAAATGATGAAAAACACAGAAAATAATTTGATAAATCAAGTCCATAATTAGAAATTTCCCCACAAAGACAATTCCAAGTTCAAATGGTTTTACTGTTCATGATGAAAATGTGCAGCAAACTAGACCTCGACCTAGAAGGGAACTTCCCGAGCGACAGACCAAACCAGCGGCCGCACACTGTGCAGCCAGCAGCGAACCGCACCTGCACAGGCAGACAGGGCTGGCTGCAGGCGCCGCAGTGGGACAGGGAGACAGCCCGAGGAGCTCCATGCGCGACCACCGACCAACGGGACAGCGTCGGAGAGCTGCAGCTCCAGCCAGGATCAGCCAGCGTCCCCTGACGAGTGGCTCCGCCGGGCGGGCCTGGGAAACTGGACTTCCACAGGCAGAAGGAAGCTGGGCTCTCAGCGGACACCACACACAAAATGAGCTTGGGTCCAGCACCACGCAGGGCTGCAGCCCGACGCAAGACGCCTGCACGTCCAGGCTTCCCGCAGTACTGTCCACGGCAGCCAGAGCAGCCGCGAGTGGACGAATGACAAAGACTGTGGCTCCCACACAGTGGACTCCCAACCAGCCACAACAAAGCCAGGGCGCAAACAACTCAGCCGCCTGCAGGCGCTGCGTGAGGTGAGGGACACGGGCACAGGGACGGGACTCACAGGGCAGAGCGGGGGGCTCCAGGGCGCAGGGCGGGCAGTGGGGAGCACTTGGTCAAGGAGCCCAGGTCACAGTCAGGAGGGAACACACTCTGCTGTCTGCCACAGCCAGTGACGGCCAGAGGTGACCGTGATGTCCACATCACAGTGACGGCCAGAGGTGACCGTGACGTCCACGTCACAGTGAGTGGCCAGAGGTGACAGTGACGTCCACTGGACAATGAGTGACCAGAGGTGACAGTGATGTCCACTTCACAGTGAGTGACCAGGGGTTACGGTAACGTCCACTGGACAGTGACCAGAGGTGACAGTAACATCCACTTCACCAAGAGTGACCAGAGGTGACAGTGATGTCCACGTCAAAGTGAGTGACCAGAGGTGACCGTGACATCCACTTCACCATGAGTGACCAGGGGTGACGGTGACGTCCACTGGACTGCAGTGACACGAGAGGGTTTCTGACGCTCTCACAGAGTCTAAGTGTGTGAGGCGATGGACGCGCCGGCCACTCTAAGAAGCCACGCAGCGTGCACAGCACCATGACCACGCCATCTCTGCATACGCATGTGCAGTGTGTGTCCTCCAAGAAGGAATACATAAAAGCTTTGCAAAAAGAAAACACATGGAATGAACACACAACCAATCACTATTTGGCCATAAAAGGAATGAAATCCTGTCATTCGCAACAACATGAATGGAACTGGAAAACACTGTGCCAGGTAAACAGACACAGAACCACACGTTCCCACCCACTGGCAGGCGCTTCACAGTTTCACAGCAGAGAGCGGGGGAGGGGGTCACTGCTGTGGCATAGTGGGCTGAGCCTCCACCTGCAGTGCCGGCATCCCATGCAGGCGCCAGTTCAAGTCCCGGCTGCTCCACTTCTGATCCAGCTCTCTGCTTCTCAGGCCTGGGAAAGCAGTGGAAGACGGTCCAAGTGCTTGGGCCCCTGCACCCACGTGGGAGACCCGGAAGAAGCTCCTGGCTTCAAGTTAGCCCAGCTCCAGCCTTTGCAGCCACTGGGGGAGTGAACCAGAGGATGGAAGACCTCTCTCTCTCTCTCTCTCTAACTCTGCCTCTCAAATAAACAAATCATTTTTAAAAAGCTAAAAAAACCTCTCTCTCTCTCTCCTCTCCTCTCTCTTGCTCTCTCTCTTCCTCTCTGACCTCTCCTGGGCTGGGCCAGGCTGAAGCTCTTGGCCTCTTCCTCTCCTGACCTCTGTCTCGGTCTCTCTTACGCTCTCCTTCTCCCTCTTTTCCTTCTTCGACCCTCCCTCTAGTCTGTCAGGTTTCCCCCAATAAACTGTTTCCCTTAAAAAAAAAAGCTAAAACAAAAGAAAGTGGGGGGCAGTGAGGGGGGTCTGACAGGCGAGAGCTAGTTCTGTCACACAGCGCTCAACCTCTGGTAACAAATCTCAGGGCGACGAGAAGCCCGAAGCTCTCAGCAGACAGAAATGACTGGATCTGGAGGGACGGCGGTGCCGACCTCCGCACACTGCCCAGGCACTGGCTTGGCTCTCCACACTCCAGTGCACACACGACGTGTCAATCAGACAATGATTTATAGGACTGTTTGTGAGACACAATGACAGAGACAGAGGGAGAGGCAGAGCCCCCCATGTAGGGCTCACTCCCTACATGGCCGCCATGGCCAGGGCTGAGCCAGGCCGAGCCAGGAGCCAGGAGCTTCAGTGGGGTCTCCCCTGTGGCTGACAGGGTCCACGTACTGGCCAACACCTGCTGTCTCCCAGCAGAAAGCTGGATCAGACACTGTCTTTCAAATACATAAATAAATCTTTGATAAAAGTTTCTTTAAAAAGAGTGGCAGAGAGACAGACAGACGCAGAAAGACTTTTCCAAGTGCTGGTTCACTCCCCAAATGCCCACAACAGCTGGGGCTGGCTCAGGCAGAAGCCAGGAGCCCAAACTCTATCCAGGTCTCCCACATGGGTGACGGGGGCCCACGCACTTGAGCCAGCATCTGCCGCCGCCCAGGGTGCACATTCGCAGGAAGCCGGGTCCGCAGCAGAGCAGCCAGGACTCCCGCTGGCTGCCGGCACCGCGGGCAGCAGGTTAACCACCAAGCCACGAGGCCCGCCCCAGAAGAAGGACTGTAGGGAATCAGATCTGGAAGTGAGACTTAAAACACAGGAGAGGGCAATGCTGTTGTGCAGTGGGTAAAGCTACGCGTACATCAATAAACCAATGCACACGCACCAATGCACACGGCACCAACGCACACGGCGCCAATGCACACGCACCAATGCACACGGCACCAACGCACACGGCACCAACGCACACGACACCAACGCACATGGCACCAACGCACACGGCACCAATGCACACAGCACCAATGCACACGGCACCAACACACACTTCACCAATGCACACGCACCAATGCACACTTCACCAACGCACACAGCACCAACGCACACTTCACCAATGCACACGGCACCAACACACACTTCACCAACACACATGGCACCAATGCACACGCACCAACGCACACAGCACCAACGCACACGGCACCAATGCACACAGCACCAATTCGCACTTTAACAATGCACACGGCACCAATGCATCTTCACCAATGCACACGGCACCAATGCATCTTCACCAATGCACACGGCACCAATGCACACAGCACCAATTCGCACTTTAACAATGTACACAGCACCAATGCACATGGCACCAATGCACACAGCACTAGCCATTAGGAAAACACAAGTCAAAGCTACCATGAGGACCTGGGGTTGCAGCACAGGTAAGCCACCTCTTACAATACCTGCATCCCACAGTGGAACCCTGGTCAAGATCCAGCTGCTCTGTTCAGATACAGCTCCCTACTACTGCAGCTGGGAACGCAGGACAATATGGTCAAAGTGCTTGGGCCCTGCAACCCGTGAGGGAGACCAGGAGGGAGCTTCTGGATCCTGGTTTCAGCTTGGCCAAGCGCTGGCTGATACAGCCATCTGGGGAGTGAACCAGCGGATGAGACATCCCCCGCCCCCAATCTCTCTTTTCAAACAAAAAAAAATAAAATAAAAACAGGTGCTACTGAGCGAAATTAAACACAATAAAGGGGCCGGAGCTGTGGTGTAGCAGGTAAAGCCGCCGCCTGCAGTGCCGGCATCCCATATGGGTACTGGTTCAAGTCCCAGCTGCTCCACTTCCGATCCAGCTCCCTGCTACGGCCTGGGAAAGCAGTGGAAGATGGCCCAGGTCCTTGGGCCCCTGCACCCATGTGGGAGACCCGGAGGAAGCTCCTGGCTCTGGATCGACACAGCTCTGGCCATTGCAGCCAATTGGGGAGTGAACGAACGGATGGAAGACCTCTCTCTCTCTGAATCTCCCTCTATCTCTATATAACTCTGACTTTCAAATAAAAATAAATCTTTTAAAAAAATAAAATAAACAATCTAAAGAAAAAGGCCTGAGCTGTCACCTGCAGCACCAGCGTCCCATATGACCATGGGTTCAAGTCCCACCTGCTCCACTCCCAATCCAGCTCCCTGCTCATGTGTCTTGGAAAGCAGAGAAGATGCCCAAGTGCCTGGACCCCTGAAAGCTATGTGGGAGACCCAGACAGGGTTCCAGACCCATGGCCTCAGCCTGGCCCAGCCCCAGCCATCGCAGCCATTGGGGGAGTGAACCAGCAGGTGGGAGATGCTCGCTCGCTCGCTCGCTCTCTCCTTTCTCTAACAGCACGTCTACAAATGGAAAGAAGCTGATTTAGATTCAAGACAGTCCCTGTGGAACTCCAGTGGACGGCCAGGGTGGCAAACAGGCTGAGGGCCTGCTCCACGTCTGACAGCACTCAGCCTGCGCAGAGGGAGCAGAGCCCAGGGGACGAGGCAGTCTGGCCCCACACCCAGAGCCGGCCCAGGCGGGCCGAGGGTCTAAGGTGGGGCCTCCAGAGATATACAAACAGGACACGGAAGCATTGCCACTGCAGAGGCCACCAAGCCCACTCAACTGGCCGCCTGCCAGACAGCCACACTAAGAGCACAAAACACTAAGAGAAGGTCACAGACGAGATAGCACAGCTAAGACTGAACCACAGGGGCCAGCACCGTGGTGCAGTGGGTGAGGCCGCCACCTGCAGTGCCAGCATCCCATATGGGCACCAGTTCAAGTCCCGGCTGCCCCACTTCCGATCCAGCTCTCTGCTGTGGCCTGGGAAAACAGTGGAGGATGGCTCAGGTCCTTGGGCCCATGTACCTGTGTGGGAGACACAGAGGAAACTCCCGGCTCCTGGCCTCAGATTGGCACAGCTCTGGCCACTGCAGCCATCTCAGGAGTGGACCAGCAAATGGAAGACCTCCCCCCCCCCCACCTTTCCCTCTCACTCTCTGCCTCTCCTACTCTCTCTGTGTAACTCTGACTTTCAAATAAAAAAATAAATCTTTAAAAAGAAAAAAAGTGAGGGTGAGAGTGACGGAGGGGGGAGCGGGAGGGACAGTGAGCTCCCACCTCTAGTTCACTCCCAAACACTCCCAGTGGCCAGGCCAGGGCAGAGCCAGGGACCAGGAACTCAACCGAGGCTCCCAGGTGGGAGGCAGGAGTCCAACCATCGCGGCATCGCTGCCAAGACCACGCTGGAGTCAGGAATCCAGACACCGTAAATGGGACACAGGCAGCTTGGCACAAAGCTAAACACCAGCCATCTTCACTCCAGGATTTACGCAGCAGGCCAAGGACCCTGCCTTCTACAGTCTCATGTTAACTGAGCAGAAAACAGCTAGGAGAAGAGAACACCGCACCGACCCGTGCCCACTCACCCGGCTCAGCCTGGAGACGGCCAGCGACACGGAGGCCTTGAACTCCTCGGGGTTCTTCTGCGCCAGGGTGGTTATCAGGCTCGTGGCAGCCGTGACCACGCCCTGATGGGAAACAAACGACAGGCGCTGTCAGCCCAGCAACTTCTTGACGCCGCCACGCATTTGAAACTCGTTCTACACGAAGACCAACAGACCAGCCGTCCCTGGGCCGCCTCAGCCCGTGAGCGGCCCCGACAGGCCCGCCCTAGCGACGCTCAGCATGGCGCACACGGGGCTTCCTTTCTACAACCTCTCTTTGAAAACCGGGAGCCACGGGGTGCTCTTGGCACAGCTGTCCAGTGTTGCTGTGGACGCTGCAGACGTGTCAGAGCCAGGCCGGAGTTCTGGCTCCACCCCCAATTCCGTCTCCTACTAATGCAGACACCAGGAGGAGGCGGGTGATGGGTCGGTGACGCCTGCCCCCCACGTGGGAGGCCCAGATTGCACTCCAGGCTCCTGGCTTCGGCCCGGCCTAGCACTGGCGGTTGTAGACATTTGGCAAATGAACCAGTGGTAGAAGATTTCTATCTCTCTCTGTCTCTCTGCCTTTCAGATAAACAAATAATTACAAGATTTTAAAAAAGGGAGCAACAGGGTCAGCACCACGACTCAGTAGGTTAATCCTCCACCTGCGGTGCCAGCATCCCATATAGGCACTGGTTCGAGTCCCGGCTGCTCCACTTCCCAACCAGCTCCCTGCTATGGCCTGGGAGAGCAGCAGAAGCTGGCCCAGGTGCTTGGGCCCCTGCACTCACGCGGGAGACCTGGAAGAGGTTCCTGGTTTCAGATCGGCGCAGTTCTGGCTGTTGTAGCCATTTGGGGAGTGAACTGGCAGATGGAAGATACCTCTCTCTCCCTCCCTGCCTCTCTCCCTCCCTCCCTCTCTTTCTCTCTTTCTTTCTCTCTGTAACTCTACTTCTCAAATAAATAAAATCTTTTAAAAAATAAAAATAAAAACCATAGAGCAAACTGGGAGATGTCGCCCTGCCCAGCCCCTGCCGCTGTGCAGGTGGCGGCCCCTACAGGTGAGGTCCAGCACAGCAGCCCCTCCAGGGCTTGACTCCGACCACTCTGCAAACAGCGTCTGTGGAGTCCTCTGATCCTTACATCCAGAAGGGGTCTGTAAAACACAGCAGCTGGGAACATCCACTCTCCCCGGCCTTGCTGAGAAGTGGTCCCAGACGCAAGACCCTTCCCCACAGAGCTCCAGGGGCAGGGCTGGGAGCCCGGGCCTACGTCATTCCTGGTTAACGTGGACCTCAGACTCAGCAGCTCTGCACCCTGGTGCCCAGCGCAGCCACTCCTGAGCTGAGCAGCGCCCACAGGTTCCTCAGTTTCCGGGGCACCATGGGAATGGCCTCCCTGCACATTCTCACAGGCAAGGTGAGTGCTGACAGTCTCTCCCTGCCTCAGAGAATGTCTACGAAGTGAGGACAGCTGTGGTACGCGGGTCCCTCGCGGCAGAGTTGCCCAAGCTGGGTGCTACCCGAGAGTCCTAAGCAAGGAGGCCTGGCCAGGAGTCGGCGCCTGCACCAGCGGCAGCTTCTCGCAGCCAAGCGTCCTCACCCACGGCACAGCTGGCTGCAGGCCACGAGGACAGCCCTCCGCAGCCCGCAGCCCCGCCTGCCCCGGGCTCTCGAAGACTCCAGCAGCGCCTGCTACCTGCTCCGTCCTGCTCTGTCACCGGGACGCAACAGGGCCCAGGACCACACAGCCTCCCTCTTGGCCGGCGCAGCCCGCTGTCCACAGAGACCCAAATGATTGAGCTTGACGCACCAGGTGCTACCCACACCTCCTTGCCCGCTCCACAAAGCCCCTGGGGCTCTCGCGGTGCTGCCTGACAGGCCAGACAGCCTGCCCAGCCCAGGGGCTCACAGGCCCAGCTGCTGGCGACACTCAGCAGCCGACGGCCTCTGGCAACATCGCACCCCATGGGTGGGGCCTGACCCTGGAGACCCCACGCTGCTTGTCCTCACCCCATCGGGAGCCCCCCACCGTGAGGTGGTGCTCTCCTCCTCTCCTCGGCCCAGCTCATTTCAGATCTAATAAGCAGGGGTCATGACATGGGACGGCCCAGGTGGGCGCCGCACCACAGCAAACGCCGAGCATCACGGGTAATGCTCTTCTCAAGCACACGCCACAAAGTGGGGGCCGGCGCTGTGGTGCCGCTGCAGGCCCGGCTGCTCCACTTCCAGTCCCGCTCCCTGCTGTGGCTTGGGAAAGCAGTGGGAGATGGCCCAGGTGCTTGGGCCCTGCACCCGCCTGGGAGGCCCCGAGGAAGCTCCTGGCTCCCGGCTTTGGTTGGCCCAGCCCCAGCCACTGCAGCCACTTGGGGAATGACCCAGCGGATGGAAGACCTCTCTCTGTCTCTCGACCTCTCTCTCTGTAACTCTTTCAAATAAATAAATCTTTAAAAACAAAAAGAATATGAAGAAAAAAAGTTTGTGGAAAATGGAAGTAAAACATAAGTTTGCTTTGGTGCAAAAACACTGTGAATTCTACGCAGACCAGGGGTCTTCAAACAGCTCCCGGAAATGCGGAACTACAGAAGACCTGCACACGGAGGTCACGACGCTTTGCACAAAATACTTGAAACTTATCTTTTAACTCCATTTTCCACGAATGCTTGAAGCCCACTCACACTTAATTTCTGAGGTGGGGCTCTCCTGGGAGAGCAGGGGACTGGTCAGCACACGCCACCCACCCACTCAGCAGTGACACACGGCTACCTGCTTCTCTCCTCTCGCTTGTCCCACAGACCCCGGGCAGGACAGCTCGCCCAGGTTCACGGCTTCATGGGTCCCTCCCACAGCACGTGTCACCTGCAGCTCATCCCTCACTGAAAGTGTGTGCCCGTGGCTGGCTGTGCAGAGTGACAAGACCACATGTGGGGGCTCCGAGCTGCACACAGGACACACCAGCACAGCCCTAAAGCAGGTGGCCGAGGGGGCACTGCCTGCCACACGCCAGTCTTGGTCTCCGCTCCCCACAAGGCTCAGGTAAGAGACAGGCGGGCCAGCCCCTGTTCCTTCCACCTGGGGAGGCCTTGCCCCCGGCACAGGCGCAGAGTCTTATGCTGTGTGCACAGGCTGCAGTCCTGATGGGGCCCGTGTGGGCACCCAGCACCCAGCACCCAACAGCCAGATCACTGTGCACCTGTGTGGGCACTCAGCACCCCACGGCCCAGTGCACTGTGCACCCTGGTTGCTCTCACAGTGCTATCTCACGATGGAACTGAGTCCGAGATTTACCAGATGCTGGTCATTGAGGAGGTGGACCACGCGGGACGTCCAGTCGCCCATGGGAACGAGATCGGGGGACGTCCGGTACAGGCGCAGCAGACACAGGGCAGCGCTCTGCTTCACGCTGTCCATCGTGTCCCTGAAAGACAGACGTCGCGGCCACTCAGCAACAGCCGTCACCAGGGAACAAGCAGGGCCTCACGGGCAGGAGGTGGGGACGAGACCCAGAGCAAGGTCACTCTGTGCCACCTCCCTTCACCGCAGGCCTGACCCCAAAGCAGAGGCACGGGGCTCACAGCAGCCTGGGGAGTCTGCATGCAAAGGCTTCACCACCAACGTCCGCACCCCTACTGTGGCCCACGCCCATGCACACCAGCTGCAGAGGGCAGGCCAGGAACGGAGCTCTCCCAGCCAGCATGCAACAGAGGAGCATCGAGGGGGGACAGCACCAGGTGCCACCATGACACAGGAGAGACCCACTGCCAACCTCAGGAGTGTGCACACACAGCAGTCTCCCCACACATCCCCTCCACCCCAGGACTGTGCAGTCTCCCCACACGTCCCCTCCACCCCAGGAGTGTGCACACACAGCACAGTCCCCACACATCCCCTCCACCCCAGGAGTGTGCACACACAGGACAGTCCCCACACCTCCCCTCTACCCAGGAGTGTGAACACACAGCACAGTCCCCACACGTCCCCTCCACCCCAGGAGTGTGCACACA
>CM027387.1:110049451-110069967 GCA_015711505.1 Sylvilagus bachmani
TTCCACAATCCCACCTGCAGCCCCGGAGCCAGCCCGGCCCCCCTCACCTTCCACAATCCCACCTGCAGCCGCGGAGCCAGCCCGGCCCCCCTCTCACCTTCCACAATCCCACCTGCAGCCGCAGAATCTGCAAATCCTGCCAAGAACCAACATCTTTTCTTGTTTAAAGATTTGCTCATTCGTGTATTTTTTGGGTGCAGGGACCCAAGCACTTGGGCCATCCTCTGCTGCTTTCCCAGGAACGTTAGCAGGGAACTGGACTGGAAGTGGAGCAGCCGAGACTCAAAACGACACTCGGATATGGGAGGCTGAGCCCACCGCACCACATGCCTGCCACAAACAACATCTTTTTTTATTTTTTTTAAAGTTTTTGTATTTACTTCGAAAGTCAGAGTCAGAGGGAGAGGCAGGGAGACAGAGGTCTTCCATCCACTGGTTCACTCCCCAAATGGTCATAATGGCCGGAGCTGGGCCGATCAGAGCCAGGAGCTTTTTCTGGGTCTCTCACGAGGGTGCAGGGGCCCAAACACTTGGGCCGTCTTCCACTGTGTCCCAGGCCATAGCAGGGAGCTAGATGAGACATGGAGCAGCCGCGACTTGAACCGGTGCCCACGTGGGATGCTGGCACTGCAGGTGGCAGCTTCACGCTCTACACCACAGGGCTGGCCCTGCCACATCTTTTAAATACATTTATTAATTACAGCAGACAACCTGCCCTAGACTATCCTCCAGGTCAACAATTCAGGACAAGTCATGGGAAAGGAGGGGCGTCACCTCCCCCCAACCACAGCAGGCCAGAGACTCACGTCCCACTCCACAGAGGACGCTCAGCACTGCCGCCCCAAACACCAGGGGCCCGCGTCACCCCAAAGCACAGGCGTCACACCCAGGGCAGTGGTCTGAGCTGGCTGGGTCTCACAGTGCCGCTGCTGTCCCCACAGGAGCCTCTGGCCACAGCAGACACAGATGGGAGATGACACCAGCCCAAGGCCTGCTGAGGGCTGGGCACCCGTGCCTGCAGGACAGGTGCTTCTGGGTACCCATGACTCATGCGCCAGCCAGAGGGCCTCGCGCCCTGAGGACCCCCGAGAGCCCTCCTGCTTTCAGCAGCAATGACCCTGGCACCCGGAAGACCCCGCACACGCCTGCTCCACGGACCGCTCCTCTGCTTGCCGCGCCCCGGAGCCAGTGCTGCCACTGATGGCAGGGTGTGCGGCACAGCAGGAACCCTCTCCCGGGGGGCTCTGCGGAGCCCCTCCCAGCCTGCCCCACACAGGGCTTCTCCCTCAGCCGGGACCTCCACAGCCTCTCCCCACACTGCGCCCCTCCCACTGTCTTCAGTGCTGAGCCGACCCCATGTCACACAGCTGAGCTGAAGCACAGGCACGGTGATGCTGCCACCGTTCCTGGCTCCTGTGAGGTCAGGGCGCCCACTGAGCCTCCAGGGAGACAGGCCCAGCTCGGCCGCAGGGCCTGCCCAAGGCCTCCGCCACTTCTCCAGCTGCCTCCGCCTGGACCTTACCCTTCAGCACGGTCAAGGCCAACACAGGCTGCTGTGCAAGCCCGAGCTCGCCGCCCCTCACGAGCACAAACTGTCTTCCAGAGGCTACCGTCCACTCAACGTCAGCTCCAGCTAGAATCTGCAGAAACCAAACTGACCCAACACTACGGCTGGGGCGGAGCTCGGTAAACCCACACAGACTGCCTTCAGCAATTTCTTGGAGACAACAAAAACAAAGGTAGCAAAATAATAAACGAGACTGAATCAAAATTTGAAAGGTTTGTACGGGGCCAATGCTGTGGCACAGCGGGCTGAGCAGCCACAGCCTACGACACTGGCATCCCATACAGGTACCAGTTCAAGCCCCAGCTGCTCTGCTTCCGATCCAAAGCACCTGGGAAGGCAGCAGAAGACGGCCCAAGTCCTCGGGCCCCTGCACCCACATGGGAGACCCAGAGGAGGCTCCTGGCTCCTGGCTTCAGCCTGGCCCAGCCCTGGCCATCGTGGCCATCTGAGGAGTGAACCAGCAGATGGAAGATCTCTCTCTCTCTTCCTCTCTCTCTCTAACTCTGTCTTTTAAATAAATAAACCCTTAAAAATATAATTTCAAAATTTAAAAAATACAAGAAGCAAATGAGTGGAGCAGTAGTGACTCCGATGGGAGACGGACGAGCGGCCAGCGGCGGCCCACCCGCGGGAGAGCACAGAGCAGACCCCGCCAGACCACCTCACACCTCTGGAGGCCACGAGATCTACCAGTGGGCCTCTGGCCTGGCACCCGCAGCACCCACGTCTCACACTGGAGCACCGGGTACCGGAGCTCCATGCCCAGCTCCGGCTCCTGCAGGCCTGGGAGCAGGGTGCCCACGGGGGAGCTGCTGAGTCCCTGACTCCCAGCGTCAGCCCAGGCCCTCACGAAGCCCTCACCAACTTAGACGTAGGCAGTGAGCCACAGCCGGGGGAGGGGCACGTGCACTCTCCCCGTCTCTGCATCTCTGTCGCCCACCTCCTCTAAAATAAAGAATAACAACAGTAACGAGCACAGGGGAGGATGTAAGAAACTGGAGCCCACATGCCTGCTGGTAGGAATCAAAGGGCAGAGCCACGGGCAACAGCACAGCCGGGCCTCACACGTTAACACAAAACCACTGCATGACCCAGCAATCCCGCTGCCGTCTGCCTCAGAACTTCTGCTCGCACACCCACACTCAGCACACACACCGCGGTCCCCACGTGTCCTGCAGCGGGACACGGGATCCACGCTGAAACACGGACAAATCCTCAGCACCCTATTATCGTCGGTTTTTTCAGGAAGTCAGGAAAGGAGGGTGCGCCAGCCCCGCTGCCTTTCGGGGCGCATTAGCAGGCAGCTGGGACTTGAAGCGGCTCTGGCACGAGCTGCCGGCCTCACAGGCGGCCACTACGCTGGCCCCAAATCTTCAGGGCGTTCTGTTACGGCAAAGGGGTCTGATACAAAATGACAAATAGGGGCTGGCGGGAGAGGTTAAGCCTCCGCCCGCGGTGCCAGCACCTCACATGGGTGCTGGTCCGAGTCCCGCTGCTTCACTTCCTGTCCAGCTCCCTGCTGATGGCCTGGGAAAGGCAGTGGAAGATGGCGGGCTCCTAACCACCAGGCTGGGGACGCAGCGTGGAGCTCCTGGCTCCTGGCTTCAGCCTGGCCCGGCGCTGGCCATTGCAGCTCTCTGGGGAGGGACCCAGTGGTCAGACGAGCTCTCCCTCTCCCCTCTCGCTCTGTTTCTGACTTCTAAAACAAACCAATAAATATTTAAAAACATGGAAGCTCACGTCCTTACAACTGCCATGCACCCCAGACGCCAAGCACTGGTCTGGATCCGGAGGGGGCACAGCCCAGCGCTCACCCTGCTCAGGCCGCTGTAGGAAGGGAGATTCCAGAGGGGCCGGCCCTGACAGCAACTCACTAGCTGAGAACTGAACTTCAGACGGTGCTAAAAAGCTGGCCCCTTGCTGCATGACACCCACACGCCACACTTCATGGAGAAGTTATACGCACCGACCTTTGAACTTTGACCTGATGTTCGCCAGCTCCTTGTTGATCCTCTTTATCTCCGCCTCTTTGCTTTTGCCTGAAAGAGAGCACAAATCACGTTCAGTTCACCTCCAGGAGGCGCCCCCTTGCTGCTAAGACGCACAGCCGCTGCTCTGAGGAGCGAGAGGCAGGGCCCCGGCTCAGCCGCTGGCTTTAAGAAGGAAAAGGAGACCAAGGCAAGGAGAGCAGCAGCCTTTCTCCAGCCAGGGCCAGGACACAGAGGCCATGGCAGAAGCCAGGGCCCTGACTCTGCGCGTCTGGGATGCCCAGCTCAGGGCAAATCCGTGGCGCCTCTTGGAGCAGCCGCCCGAGCATGGGACGGGCCCACAGCACCATTTTGTAACTCCACCTTTCTGCACGGTTCTGGAACTGGAAGGCAAGCAAAATATTTTCCATGGGGCCGGCACTGTGGCGCAGCGGGTAAAGCCGATGTCTGAGACGCCAGAAGCCCAGGTGGGCACTGGTTCGAGCCCCAGCTACTCCACTTCCCATCCAGCTCCCTACTAACGGCCTGGGGAAGCAGAGGAGGATGGCCCAAGTGTTTGGGCCCCTGCACCCACGTGGGAGACCCGGAAGAGGTTCCTGGCTTCAGCCTGGCCCAGGGTAGCTGCTGCGGTCATCTGGGGAGTGAATCAGCAGATGGAAGACCCCCTCCCTCTCCCTCTCCCCCTCCCCCTCCCCCCCCCCTCTGTTTTTAAAACCTTTAAAAGCAAGTACTTTCCACAATAATTCAGCATCATGGGGCACACGTTTGGCCCAGCAGGTAAGAAGTTTATGTTCCTGGGGCCGATTCCCGCTCGAGCTCTGGCCTGCAGCTCCTGCTAACGTGCCTGGGAGGCCGTGGAGATGGCTCCTGCCACTCGTGCAGGAGACCTGAGCTGAGCCCTGGCTCCCAGCCTCAGTCCAGCCCTGGCTGCTGCAGGCCTCTGGGATGAGAGCTAGTGCGCGTTTCTCTTTCTCTCCCGCCCTCCCTCCACATCTCAAATCAACAAACAAGTGGCAGAGCAAGTTAACTCACTGCGTGTGACACTGGCATCCCATATCAGAACCTGAGACCCAGCTATGCCACTTCAACCCAGCTCCCTGCTATTGAGCCTGGGAAGGCAGAAGATGCCCTAAGTGTATGGGCCCCTGCAACCACGTGGGAGATACAGATGGAGTTCCTGGGCATTGGCTTAGGCCTGGCCCAGACCTGGCTGCTGTGAACTAGCAGTTGAGGAGTGAACCAGCAGGTGGAAGATGGCCCTCTCTCTCCACCTGTCCCACTCTCTCTTTAGCTCTGCCTTTCAAATAAGTAAATAAATAAATCCACACAGCAGGCTCATAGAACAACAATCACTTTAAGTAACACTCTGACCTCAGAATCAGCTCTTAAGGCTTCCTGGTCTGGCTGAAAAGCCTGTGAGAGCATTTCAGGCATGGAAAGCCAAGACACTGTGGCAAAAAATGTTCTACATGAAGGCTCTTTGTAAGAGACCCCAGAAGAAAGAAGGGGCCCTCAAAGAAGGAGGTACTTTTCTCTAAAGGGGGGAGAGAACTTCCATTTTGCTTAGGGCCTTGTCCAAAACTTGACAGAGTTTGTGGACTCAAAAGGCTTTCCATAGCCTGGGTAGCTCATGTCAAGAGCCTCAGGTGGTCACTGACATACATAAGAGTGTTAGTTGTTAAAGTAACAACAGGAGTCACTCTGCACTAACTCCCTATGCAGGACATCTGTATTATGAGAGTTAACTGTGAAACTTGTTCTCAGTCTTTGTGTGTGTGTGCTGTGTGTGCAAATTGTTGAAATCCTTACTTAGTATACAGTTGGTCTTCTGTGAACAGTTAATTGACAATGAATCTTAATGGAGAATGGGACTGAGAGAGGAGAGGGAGGAGGAAGTGTGGGAGTGTGGGTGGGAGGGCGGGTATGGTGGGAAGAATAACTGTATTCCTAAAGTTGTGAAAGAAAGAAAGAAGAAAAAATTAAAATGTTTAAATTATCTTTAAAAAATAATAAATAAAAGCTGGGGCCAGCACTGTGGCATTAACACATTAAGCCTTGGCCCACAGCGCCGGCATCCCACATGGGCGCCAGTCTGAGTCCCAGCGGCTCTGCTTCTGATCCAGCTCCCTCCTGGGAAACAGTGGAAGATGGCCCAGGTCCTTGGGCCCCTGCAGCTGCATGGGAGGCCCGGAAGAAGCTCCTGGCTCCAGATCGGCATAGCTCTGGCTGTTGCGGTCATTTGGGGAGTGAACCAGCAGATGGAAGACACCTCTCCCTCCCTCCCTCTCCCTCTCTCTCTCTCTCTCTCTCTCTCTCTCTCTCTCTCTCTCTCCCCCTCTCTCCCTAATTCTGAGTTTCAAATAAATAAATAATAAATCTTTCCAAAAGATACTCATAGTTTCCTCCTAAACTGACATTCACTGCACAGGTGATGAAAACAGTTAGCCACCACCCCAGGAGAACGGGCAAATCCTCTTCCATGACATGCACACAGCCTGGAGCTCTCCAGCATGAGGAGGAGGAATCTCTGACGTGGGAGATGCCTCCGCTCCACACGGCGTTTGGTGGCAAACCCTCCCACCACCTGTGTGGAGCATGTCAGGCCACCTGCAGGCCACCTCCACCTGGGCCAAGGCTCTTCCTGGAGGCCACAGCTTTCTTTCTAAAGTTTATTCTTTGTTTCAAAGGCAGACAGAGATCTTCCATCGCTGGTTCTCGCCCCAGATGCCCTGGCAGAGCCAGGCCAGAGGGCCAGAGCCAGACCAGAGCCAGAAGCCTGGAATTCAATCTGGGTCTCCCCTGTGGGTGGCGGAAGCCCAGCCAGGACTCTGACAGGGACACAGGCAGCCCAAGCAGCACCTTAACCGCTGCACTGAACGCCCATCCAGGAGGTCTCTGCAAACCTGACGGGCACTGCAAGCAGGAACATTCCCCACATGGTGACAAGAGGCTGCCAGGGCACGGCACTCGCTAAGAGCACCTAAGAGCTATTTTTCTTTTGAAGATCTATTTATATATTTAGAGAAAGAGAGAGAGAGAGAGAGAGAGAGGTCTTCCATCTGCTGATTCACTCCCCAAATGGCCACAACGGCTGGAGCTGCGCTGATCCAAAGCCAGGAGCCTCCTCTGGGTCTCCCATGTGGGTGCAGGGGCCCAAGGACTTGGGCCATCTACTGCTTTCGCTAGATGGGACGTGGAGCAGCCGGGACTTGAACTGGTGCCCATATGGGATGCTGGCACTGCAGGCGGCGGCCTTACCTGCTACACCACAGCGGCAGCCCCTAAAGCTGACTACTAAAGGCATCCTCTCAAGCAAGTCTTTGGGTCAAGGGTCACTGCAGCATCGCATTCTCCCAGAGGCCCAGCCCTGCAGGACCCAAGTCCAGCCCTGAGCTGCTGAACTCCACACCGCCCTCGAGGGCCCCCAGAACTTCAGCCTCTCACCACACACCTGCTAACACACAGGGCTAACACTTGCTGAGCTGTCCAACACACCCATTCCAGACACAACGGGTGGTCAGGACAGGAAAAGTAAGGACCTGTGTGGACCTGGGCCACATGACAGCACTGCCGGGGGAAAGCGCACGAGACCGCGAGGGAAGGAACCCTGAGCCCAGGGCTGTAGATCCCGCAAAATCCACCTCCAGGTATAAACGCCACAGACTAACTCTGCCCACACGTGGGAGGCCAGGGAACAAGGCGGCCCCAGACACCTGCAGGGCACCACAGGCAGCACGCAGCCACGCCCCAGCTGTGTCATCCCCTGGCTCAAGATCCTCGTGTGGACCAAGGTGGCGGAGCAGGGCCTGCAGAGCGGTTAGAGACAGCTGGGTGGGAGAGGCCACAGGACCTGGCAGGCATGTGGGCCTGGCCCCAGAAAGGCCTAGGACCGTCCCAGAGGCAAGAGGTGTCCCCAGGACACAGACCACAGGTCCCTGGTTGTGTCCTGCTCAGGGGGGCCCGGTCACCCCAGGCATGCGGGCAGCTCACCCCACTCAGCCCTCCCAGGACACCTAGATGTGCCGGGGCCCCCGCTCCTCCTCCCTCTGCGCAAACACAGTGCTGTGAGGGCTCACGGCTCTGAGCCACGCACACCAGGATCCAGCAAGAGGTCAGGTAGCGCCACAGGGTGCAAACGCCTGGTAACCCAAAAAGACCCCAACTCCTGCGTCCAAAATGACCACCTGGCTGCTCTCCCGCCAAGAACGCGAAGGGATAACTTATCCCGAAAACCGGCCATGGAGCCACCTGCCTTTCCCACAAGAACTGTAACCCTGGGAACAGGTCACACACGAGGGGAGGGTCTGCACCAAAGCAGAGAAAACAAAAAAGGACGACATTACGGAACTACAAGATCGCCACTTTGCAACCGCGACGAATTAATGAAGTGGGCAGGGACTAGGGACAGCTCCTCGTCTCACAGGGTCCAACCAGGGCAGGTATGGGCCAGGGTGAAGCCCCCACCTGGGAGTTCCTCGGCCTGCATCAGCACGCCTGGTCCAAACCCCAGCTCCCAGGCCAAGTCCCTCTAAACAGGCGCCCTGGGGTGACGGCTCCACCCACCTGGGAGACCCGGACCCAGTTCCAGGCCCCTGGCTGCTGCAGGCACTTGGGGTCGCAAGTAAACCAGTATATGGGAGATCTGCCTCTGCCTGTTTCTCTGCTTTTCAAGTAAGAACAAAAAGGAAAGTCAACCAGACGCAGAACAGCCCAGGGAAGCAGCCCCACAGACCGTGCAGCAGCTGACGGACAGCAAAGGAGCCTGGGAAGACACTACCACCCCCAGAGCCGGCATCCCAACGCCTGGGGCGTCAGCAGACACAGGGCGAGGGAAGAAGGGAGGTGCAGAGGCAGGCCGACCGCGTGCAGGACGCCATCAAGGCCACCAGGCGCCTGCTGGGGGTGTCAGGTGGGATGGGTGGGCCGGGGCCCACAATCGGCAAGGAGCTAGACATCTCCCCACTCTTCCTGTCCACAGGGGTGGGCGCTGCGCGCAGCGGGCTCAGCTGCAGTCTGCCACGCAGGCATTGCTCACGAGTCCCTGGCGCTGCCCCGCTTCTGACCCAGCTCCCTGCTGATGCCCCGGGCCAGCAGCAGCCGATGGCACAAGCAGAGACCCAGAGCTCCAGGCTCCTGGCCTTGGCCCGGCCCTGCCCAGGCTGTCGCAGCCATTGGGGGAGTGAACCAGCAGCCGGAGGAGCCCTCTCCATCACTCTGCCTTTCCAATAAATAAATTTCTGTCTCTAAGCCTGCACTCACCCCCCGCCCCCGGCCCCCGCATGCCACTCCAGGGCGCCACTTCCTCGTGAACACTTGGAAGCTGAGCTCGGCAGATAACCTCTCCACCACCCGCCCACAGCCCACACCCCACCGGGTCTGCCAGGGCCTCAGGGGGCCACCGCACCCAGGGGAGGGTTCACCCCGCCCTCCTTAAATAAACCTTTACTTCCGCCTCTGCTTCAAATTCCTCCCTCACGCAGGGCAAGGCCTGAGACTGAAAGCCGGGAGCACATTCCTAC
This sequence comes from Sylvilagus bachmani, assembly GCA_015711505.1. Classification (NCBI taxonomy): domain Eukaryota; kingdom Metazoa; phylum Chordata; class Mammalia; order Lagomorpha; family Leporidae; genus Sylvilagus; species Sylvilagus bachmani. The sequence continues at coordinate 110,058,526 of CM027387.1, forward strand.
AGCCCCGCAGGCTCCGGCTGGGGCCGGACAGGCCTGAGGCGGCCACCAGCCCTCACTCGTCCCTCAGGCTGTGCTCCGGAACCCCATGCCCGCTTCACTTCACACACAGAGTCGGAGGCCTGGAGGCCACGGATGCACTACTCCAGAAGGGCTCCGTGGAGGCTGGATGGGCCCACACTGGGGACCAAGCTGCCTGGCAGAGTAGCCGGCTGTCGTCCAGGTGGGCAGGCTGACCAGCTGCTCCCCATCCCCCCGTACAAAATCTGTGCAAAGGATGGCTTGGCGCCCCCTACCCCATGTGCCCTGCCCGGCCCTGCCCCAGTGCCCAAGCACCTGCTGCCCCACCGCAGCCTCCACTCACGCCCATCCACTGACCGCCAGGCTGTCACTCTCCTAGACATCTGCCCTGAGCCTTCTCTGCTGCCGCCCATCACAGGCCCGAGGCCAGGACAGCCACAAGTGTCCCTAGCAGAGAGCAGGTGTGAGGACAGTGGCCTGGCAGGACACCCGAGAGGACCGGGCACAGCACACAGAAAGGAGCGAGCCAGCGCTGCTGCGAGAGACACGCCCGCCCCAGCTGTGCCTGCACTCCCTGTCTGACACCCGCGTCAGGGTCTGGTATGGTGGTGCAGACAGCAACACGGCCACACGTCGGCACGCAGGCCAGGCAGTGCACGCGCGGGGCAGCCAGCAGGGCTACCACCGAGGGTCAGGCCCTGGCCAGGCCAAAGGGAAAGCCCGCAGAGCACGCTGCAGGCCCAGGCATGCCGTGCAGGTCCGGCTTCTGGACTGTCCAGCAGGACCGGACGGCAGAGGGCCTACAGGCCAACCTGCAACCGCATCTGGAACCACAGGAACGCGAATGCTGCCCTATTCACGTTCCCATCCTCCACGATGACTGCCGATCTGAGTTAGCGCCCGTCCAGTTCAGCAGGTGACCCGGGGTGACTGCAGGGATGGTCTGCAATGGCAGACCTCAGGTAAGGGGGCTTCCAACTACCAGCGACAAATGGCCAAGCAAGGAACCTGAGAGACCCCCACAACCGGCCACCGCCACCTTCCCAGCCTCCCCAAGCACGCCTCCCTTCAGAACCTGGGACGCACGAAGTCTGCCCTGCCCCAGGGGCACTCCCGACTCTGGCGCACTCACTCACCATCCACCGCCAAGCAGCCCGGGCCCAGCTTCCACCGTAACACGCCCTCCCTCCGCCAAGCAACGCGCCGCTGGAGGCGCTGCTCTGCACCTGTGCGGGACGGGCCCAGGGCCCCCACTCAACTTCCTGCCACAGCACAGGCTCGCCAAGGGCCGCGGCTGCCCTGTCCGGCTAGGACCAAACCCTTCACCAGAGAATGAGTGTCAGGCCAGGGGAGGGGCTCCCTGATGTGCCTGAGTTCAGAGAGGTTAAAGGCCCGGCCCCACAGAGCCAGCGCTGGCCCCACACACAGCCGGCACTGGTCCCACACACTGCTGGTCACTGGTCCCACACATACTGCTGGTCACTGGTCCCACACACTGCTGGTCACTGGTCCCACACACTGCTGGTCGCTTGTCCCCACACATACTGCTGGTCACAGGTCCCACACACTGCTGGTCACTGGTCCCACACGCTGATGGTCACTCGTCCCATACATACTGCTGGTCACTGGTCCCACACGCTGCAGGTCACTGGTCCCACACACAGCTGGTCACTGGTCGCACAAACAGCTGGTCACTGGTCCCATCTGAAGCAAGCCCCATCCCACACTTCCACCCATGGTTCCACAGCCAACGTGGGTGCTGTGGACGAGGGAGTGACCTGGACCATCTGTGGCCACTGGGCAAGAGCAAGTTACACACTGCACTCAGTAAGAGGCTTCCCCACGGGCTCTGAAATCAACTCCTGGACTTTCAGAATCACAGCCTGGTCAGGGCCGGCGCAATGGCTACCTTGGTTAATCCTCCGCCTGCGGCACCAGCATCCCATATGGGTGCTGGGTTCTAGTCCCAGCTGCTCCTCTTCCAGTCCAGCTCTCTGCTGTGGTCCGGGAGGGCAGTGGAGGATGGCCCAAGTGGTTGGGCCCTGCACCCGCGTGGGAGGCTGGGAGGAAGCACCTGGCACCTGGCTTCGGACCGGCACAGCGCCGGCCATAGCGGCCATTTTGGGGGTGAACCAACAGAAGGAAGACCTTTCTCTCCGTCTCTCTCTCACACCGTCTATCTCTGTCACAACAACAACAACAACAAAGAATCACGGCCTGGTCACCCCCAGGGACATCCTGGTGTTTACTGATCTCCCCTGGCCTGTGGGCGGAGCCGTTGGCTATGGGCCCAGAATAGCAGGGCCCAGAGCACAGGAGTCCGTATAAGATAACAAACTACAACGACTTACAGCTCGCTGAAAGGCAATGCGCCACAGGACTCACTCTAAACAAAGAGCTTCAGTCTTCGGAGAAAATTTTTTCTCAAGTAAGCAAAACACAAAAGCGACCAGCAAAAGTCTATTTCTGAAGGGCAGCACTGCTGCTAAAATCATACGGTTATGTGGTCAGCAAGCGCTCAGAGGGACAACTGGACCCACCCATGCGGCAGGGCCACGCCACTCCCCACCACGGGCCCGGGGCCACGCCACTCCCCACCACAGGCCGGGGCCACGCGCTCCTCCCCACCACGGGCCGGGGCCACGCCGCTCCTCCCCACCGCAGGCTCCAGGCCCATGAGACAAGGAGAAGCCTCCAGGGACGGCCTGACACTCTCCTTACAACTGCATGGAAAGGATGGGCTCCCAGTACAAACTGAAACCAACAACACCAGGAACATGAAAGATTGTTCCCCTGGGGGCAGCCAGGATGCGGCTGCAAGTCAGGCCGGCAACACCAGAATGCCACAGGAGCGCCAGTTCAAGTCCCGGCTGCTCCACTTCCCATCCTGCTCCCTGCTAACACACCTGGGAAAACAGCAGAAGACGGCCCAAGTGCTTGGACCCCTGCACCCACTGGGGAGACCGGGATGGAGCTCCTGGTTCAGGCCTGACCATCGCGGCCTTCTCAGGCGGAGCCGGCAGGTCAAGGCCCCTCCTCTCCCCCTTCCTCTCTGCCCCTGTTCTGCTGAGGAGCTCCCGCAGATGCCCACGCCCCCCCGACAACAGCAGCCAGGGCAGATTCACACGCACTCAGCCAAAACGTGCAACTCAGTCACTCCTGGTAGATGCGCAGATGGCCCACCACTGCCACGATTTCAACTCAGAACACTGTCGCCTTCCCAGAAGGAAATGCCCCGCGCAGGGCAGCCAGGTGGACGCCCCACACCCCACACCGCGCTGCCGGCTCATGGCTGTCACTCGGCTTCTGGCCTGGCTTCTGGCTGACGCACCCCCTGGGAGGGAGCACTGACGGCTCAATCGCTGGAGTCCCTGCCACCCACACGGAGACCCAGGTGCAGTCAGCCCTGGCTGCAGCAGGCACTGGGGACACAGAACAAGACCTCACACCCAGGCAGCGCCTCCAGCGCTCGGCCCCAGCACCAGGCACCCGCCAAGCCTCTGTCGCCTCCTGGCTGCCCACACGCGTGGAGTGGCACCAAGGGGTGTGTGCTCCAGACTTGGCACCATCTTTCAGACCATGTCCCTGTCTACACTGCCAGTGACAGCACATCACATCCCTGTCTACACTGCCAGTGACAGCACACCACATCCCTGTCTACACTGCCAGTGATGGCACACCACGTCCCTATCTACACCTCCCAATGATGGCACACCACGTCCCTATCTACACCTCCCAATGATGGCACACCACATCCCTATCTACACCTCCCAATGATGGCACATCACATCCCTGTCTACATTGCCAGTGACAGCACACCACGTCCCTGTCTACACCGCCCAGTGAGAACACACCACGTTCCTATCTACACTGCCCAGCCATCACGGGAACATAGTGTGCTGCTCAAGACCACCTGGTCCATAACCAAAACTGTATTCAAAAGCTGACAGCAGAACGGGAGCACCGTCTCATTTGAAAGATCATATATCCACCAGCACCGTGGCTCACTAGGCTAATCCTCTGCCTGCGGTGCCGGCCGCAGCAGCCATTTTGGGGGGTGAACCAACGGAAGGAAGATCTTTCTCTCCGTCTCTCTCTCTCACTGTCTAACTCTGCCTGGCAAAAAAAAAAAAAAAAAAAAAGATTGTATATCCTCATAGGATATAAATTCCTCATAAAACCAAACACAATCGCGTTTTCTTGGTCGGCTCCTCCAATTACTGAACAACTGACGAGGGTTCTAATGCAACAGCCAATCGGGAAGTCATCAGGCCGCTGCATGCAGCCTGCTGTGGATGCCACCTGCACAGTGTCCGTCCACAAAGTGAGAATCTGGACTTTGCGCCGCCGTGTCCTTCCCGAAGCTTCTCTCCCCTCCAGGGCCAGTACATGCATCTCTGGCCACACACCCGGCCGTCCAACCCGGGGTCTGGCTCTGCCACACCCTAGAGATAGCCGGGGTAGGCTTGGGGATGAATGTGGTTATTACAATGATGTCACTGCTTTCATCTGTCCTGGCACAGAGGCGGCAGTGCAGTGCCAGCCACGTGAAGCTCTGGAAGGGCCTTCCCGAGGGCAGCCCATTTCACACCCACCGGAGAAGAGCAGGGCTCGTTTCACGCAACCCTGCCAATGTTGGTGCTGTCCACCTTTTTACTTTAAAATTTTTATTTATTTATGTACGGAGATATGTGTTTGAAAGACAGTTACAGAGAGAGGAAGAAACAAAAGAGAGATCTTCCATCCACTGGTTCACCCCCAAAACAGCTATAACGGCCAGGGCTGGGCCAGTCCAAAACCAAGAGCATGGAGCTCCATCCAGGTCTTCCACGTGGGTGCAGGGGCCCAGGGTGCTTTCCCAGGCACATCAGCAGGGAGCTGGATCAGAGCCGGAGGAGCCAGGACTTGAACCAGTGCCCATACAGGATGCTGGCACTGCAGGCAGTGACAGCCCCTGTCCATCTTTTTCTCACAATCACCCTCACAGATGTGAATCAGTAACTGATTGTGGTTTTGATTCACATTTCCCTGGCTTTTAATTGTACACTAAACTTGTGTACCTATTTTGGAGAAATCCATATTCAAAAGCTTGGCTCACAGGGGCTGGTGCACTGGCATAGTGGGTGAGGCCGCCGCCTGCAGTGCCAGCAGCCCATGTGTGTGCCGGTTCAAGTCCTGGCTGCTCCTCTTCCAGTCCAGCTCTCTGCTATGGCTTGGGAAAGCAGTAGAGGATGGCCCAAGTGCTTGGGCCCCTGCAACCCGTGTGGGAGACCCGGAAGAAGCTCCTGGCTCCTGCTTTCAGATCGGCATAGCTCTGGTCATTGAGGTCATCTAGGGAGTGAACCAGCAGATGGAAGACTCCTCTTTCTCTCTCTGCAGCTTTGCCTTTCAAATAAATAAATCAATCATTAAAAAAAAAAAAAAAGCTTTACCCAGAGGCCGAGGCCGAGGCCGAGGCTCTCAGGTGGGCGACAGGGGCCCACTTAGTTGAGCAATCACCTGTTGCCTCCCAGGTCTGCACTCACAGGAAGGTGGAATCAGGAGAGAAGCCACAACGGAGCCCAAGCACTAATGTGGGATGATTCATCTCAGGCAGCATCCAACCTGCAAGGCCAACACCTGTCCCAGCTTCACCATTTCCTCACGGGGCCGCCTCAAACCTGAGTATTTCCTCACAGGCTCCCCCCTCCCCGAGTATTTCCTCACAGACTCCCCCATCCATGAGCATTTCCTCACAGACTCCCCCATCCATGAGTATTTCCTCACGAGCTCCCCCATCCCTGAGCATTTCCTCACAGACTCCCCCATCCCCGAGTATTTCCTCACAGGCTCCCCCATCCCTGAGCATTTCCTCACAGGCTCCCCTATCCCCAAGTATTTCCTCACAGACTCCCCCATCCCCGAGTACTTCCTCAGACTCCCCCATCCCCGAGTATTTCCTCACGGGGCTCCCTCCTTCCTGAGTTTGCTGTGGGTTCTGTGTACTAGCCCTTTATCAGCTACATGATTTCAACTATTTCTCTCATCCTTGGGTTTACCTTTTTTTTAATTTTTTTTAAAGATTTTATTTATTTATTTGAAAGTCAGAGTTACACAGAGAGAGGAGAGGCAGAGGCAGAGAGAGAGAAAGAGATCTTCGATCTGATGGTTCATTCCTCAACTGGCCGCAACGGCCGGAGCTGTGCTGATCCGAAGCCAGGAGCCAGGAGTGTCTTCTGGGTCTCCCACCGGGTGCAGGGGCCCAAGCACTTGGGCCATCTTCTACTGCTTTCCCAGGTCACAGCAGAGAGCTGGGTGGGAAGAGGAACAGCCAGGACTAGGACCGGCGCCCATGGAATGCCGGCGCTTCAGGCCAGGGCGTTAACTCACTGTGCCACAGCGCCAGCCCATAATGTTTATTTTCATCTCCTTAAAGGGCAGAGAAAGAGAAAGAGAGACAGAGATAGCTTCCATCCTATCTGGTCCTAGGTGCTGGACCAGGTAAAACCAGGAGCCAGGAACTGCATTCAGGTCTCCCTCATGAGCGATAGGGACCCAAGCCCTTAAGCCATCACCTGCTGCCTCCCAAGCAGGAGGCTGAGTCAGAAGCAGGGCAGCCACGACTCAAACTGGCGCCCTGGCACCGGACACAGGTGTCCCAAGCGACAGCTGACCCAGTGTGCCACACACCAGCCAGTGGCGACAACGTCCTTCTGCTGCCTTATGGGAAATGTCAGGGTGATGTCTTAAAATCATCTTTTTATTTCCATTGTACTTGAAATGCAAAAGAGAGACTGATCTATCCAGTGATTCACTCCCCAAATGCCTGCCACAGGCAGGGCTAGAACAAACCGAAGCCAGGAGCCCAGCACTCAGGCCTGTCTCCCATCCAGGCAGGCCCCGGCACGCGGGCCATCACTGCTGCTTCCCCGCACGCTCGTGAGCAGGAAGCCGGGCCAGAGGCGGATCCGGGACGCAAACCCAGGACCCACCACGGACGCAGGCATCCCATGTGCACTACAGGCCCATCGCCTTTCTGCTGTAATATGTTCATTTATTCATTTGAGACCAAGAGTGCTCCCACCCACAGGTTCAACCCAAAGTCTCCACAGTAGCAGGCGCTGGGCCACAGTGAGGCCAGGAGCCAGGAATTCAACCTGGGTCTCCACGTGGTGGCAGGAGCCTGACAGCCACGTTCCTGATGCCCCCCAGTCTACACTGCCAGGAAGCTGAGGTCCTAAGCACCAGGCCGCTTGGCTCCCTCCTTCCATGCACAGAGCCAAGCCTCCTCCTGAGCCCCGCAGGTTCTGGTAGGTTGTGCTGTTTTCATTGGCCTGCAAGCAGTTTTTAAATTTCCCTGTGCTTGCTTCTTCTTTGGCTACTGAGAAAGGTCTATGATCCCCACATGTTCATGAATCTCCCAAATTTGCCTCTTGTCCCTGTCTTCTCATGTCATCCCATTAGAGCCAGAGAACATCTTTGTATCATCTCAACCTTTTTAATTTTTTAAATATTTATTTAAAAACCAAAGTGACAGGCCGGCGCCGTGGCTCAACAGGCTAATCCTCCGCCTTGCGGCGCCGGCACACCGGGTTCTAGTCCCGGTCAGGGCGCTGGATTCTGTCCCGGGTGCCCCTCTTCCAGGCCAGCCCTCTGCTGTGGCCCGGGAGTGCAGTGGAGGATGGCCCAGGTGCTTGGGCCCTGCACCCCATGGGAGACCAGGAGAAGCACCTGGCACCTGGCTCCTGCCATCGGATGAGCGCGGTGCGCCAGTCGCAGCGCGCCGGCCACGCCGGCCATTGGAGGGTGAACCAATGGCAAAGGAAGACCTTTCTCTCTGTCTCTCTCTCTGTCCACTCTGCCTGTCAAAAAAAAAAAAAAACCAAAGTGACAGAGATACTGGTTCACCCCTCAAATGGCCGCAGTGGCCAGGGCTGGACCAGGCTAAAGGCAGGAGCCTGGATTCTATCTGGGTCTCCAATATGCATGGCAGGGACCCACGGACTTGGGCCATGGGCAGCTGCTTCCCAGGCGCATTGGCAGGGAGGCAGGCAGGACACAGAGCAGCCAGGACTTGAGCTGACACTCCAATGCTAGACACCAGCATGGCAGGTGGCAACTAAACCAGCTGTGCCCGACGCTGGCCCCAAAGAATTTTTGAAAAAGTGAAATAGTTCCCTCCAGATGGCCCAGGTGCTCGGGCCCTGCGCCCACATGGGAGACTTAGAAGAAGAAGCTCCTGGCTCCGGACTGGTGCAGCTCTGGCCGTTGTGGCCATCTGGAGACTGAACTCTCTCTGGCTCTGCCTCTATCTGTAACTCTTTCAGATAAATAAAATAAATCTTTAAAAAAAAAGGTTTCTTCATTCGCAACAAGGGTCCTGACACTGTTCGTGTCCAGGCCCACCCCCATGCCATGTCTCGGCGTCCTCTGCCTCAGTTTCTCTATTCCCCCATCACTGTCTTCTTTTATCTTAGACAAGCATTTTTTAGTGCACTATGTTAAATCCCTTAGTATTTCTTTTTGTTGTGTTGTTTTCTTAGTGGTTGTCTGGGAGTTGAATTAGCAACCTAATTTGAAACAACCACTTGGGTTAATAAAAACTTAGGTCCGCACTGTGGCACGGTAGACAGCCACACGAGCACCCTATACAAATGCTGGTTCAAGTCCCAGCTGCTCCTCCTCCAATCCAGTTCCCTACTAATGCACCTGGGAACTCAGCGCACGATGGCCCATGTGGGAGACTAGGATGGAGCTCCTGGCTCCTGGCTTTGGCCTGATCCAGCCCCAGCCACTGAGGCCATTTGGGGAGTGATCTGGCTCGCTCGCTCGCTCTCTCTCTCTCTCTCTCTCTCTCTCTGTGTGTGTGTGTGATTCTGCTTTTCAATTAAATAAGTAAATCTTTTTTAAAACTTGTTTAAAGAAATTCAGCTCTGGGCAGTTCTGTGCCCCCCTCCTCCCTCGCGCCACCGTCAGACAAAGCACATCTCTATTCCAGGCCATCGGCACCATTATCTTTACTATCTCAGTTATTTAACTAGGTTCCGGATGAAAAATGCAGAACACAGACTCATGAGGATAAATCCGTCTGTCAGAGCAAAACCACCACAGGTGGCCCTGCAGCTGAGGGAGCTCAAGGCCCCAGCACCCATCAGGCCACGCTCTCCTTGTGGACACCTCATCTTCTGTGTCTGCGCTCCCCAGACAGGTGTGACCCAGAGGTTTCCTGATTTCATTTTTCAGGGGAGTGTCAATGACAAGCTTCTTTTTTTAAAAGATTTACTTATTAATGTGAAAGGCAGAAATACAAAGAGAGAAGGAGACAGAAAGTTCTTCCATCCACTGGTCCACTCCCCAAATGGCCCCAACAGCCAGGGCTGGGTCAGGCCAAAGCCAGGAGCCAGGAGCTTCTTCCAGGTCTCCCACGTGGGTGCAGGAGCCCAAGCACTTGGTCTATCCTTCCACTGCTTTCCCAGGCCACAGCAGAGAGCTGGATCAGAAGTGGCACAGGGACTCGAACCAGCGCCCATATGGGATACCGGCACTGCAGGTGGTGGCTTTACTCGCTACAGTGCCAGCCTCAGCATACAGAATTCGTGTTTTGTTTTGTTTTGTTTTTAGATTTATGTATTTACTTGAAAGTAAGAGCTACAGAGAGAAAGTAGGACAGGCAGAGAGAGAGAGAGAGAGAGAGAGAGAGAGAGAGAAAGGTTTTCTTTTTTTTATTTTATTTATTTTTTTTGACAGGCAGAAGCACTTGGGCCATCCTCCACTGCACTCCCGGGCCACAGCAGAGGGCTGGCCTGGAAGAGGGGCAACCGGGACTAGAACCCGGTGTGCCGGCGCCGCAAGGCGGAGGATTAGCCTGTTGAGCCATGGCGCCGGCCAAGAGAGAAAGGTTTTCCATCCGCTGGTTCACTCCCCAGTTGGCCTCAACGGTTGGAGCTGCACCGATCCGAAGCCAGGAGCCAGGACCTTCTTCCAAGTCTCCCAAGTGGGTGCAGGGGCCCAAGGACCTGGGCCATCTTCTACTGCTTTCCCAGGCCATAGCAGAGACTGGATTGAAAGTCGAGCAGCCAGGACTCGAACCAGCGCCTACATGGGATGCCAGCACTGCAGGTGGTGGCTTTACCCACTGCACCACAGTGCCGGCCTCGGCACAGAATTCTAACTGGAGCCCTCTTCGTTGCACACTTTGTCTGCGTCAGCTCGTGGGGGTCACACAGCCGACCCATTTCCCCCGGTGCCTGCAGGAGGGCGTTCCCTCTGCGCCTTGTCTTGCCACAGCTTCATCTCCTTGAGTTCAGCCTCGGGGTCAGGACCTTGGACGTGCAGACTGGCGTCCTGTGTGTCTTCGTCTCTGGTCGCTCCGTGGGGTCCCAGGGTCTCTGAGAGGCTGCTCCCTTCCTCCCCGTGTCCCTCCCGCTGCCCAGGCGGTGCCCTCAGCAGACGCCCGTCCAGAGGCCGCCTCAGGTCGGAGCCCGATCAATGCTCTGTTTCTACATCTTTCAACTCCAAAATGTCTACCTTGCTACCCATCTTTACAATTTCCGCCTCTTCATTAACACCCGATGTGTGAGGTACTGTTCCCCACTTTCTTTATGCTCCAGACACGGTTTTCTCCAGCTGCTGGAACACCAACAGTCACTTCAAGTTTGTGTTGAGGCGGGTAGACCCCAAATGGGACGCCCACCTCCCAGGTGGGAGCGCAGGTCCTAACACTGATGCCAGCTCCTTGCGAACGCACATGCTGCGAGGCAGCCGTGATGCTCACATAGTCAGGCCCCTGCACCCACGCAGGAGACCCGGAGGAAGCTCCTGGCTCCCAGCTTCGGCCTGGCCCAGCCCCAGCCGCTGCAGCCATTTGGGGAGTGAACCAGCAGGATGAAAATCTCTCCCTTGCTCTCACTCGCTCGCTCGCTCTCGCTCTCTCACTCTCTCTCCCTGTGTAACTCTACCTTTCGGAAGCCCAGCACCTGCGTTCTTGCTGGGGCAGTCCTGGGGTGACTTCCTCCTGTTCTTTCTGGGGCAGTCTCTGTGGGTGACCTCCTCCTGTGTGAGCCGCACTGCCCCATTGCTTTGTATCTGCTCATTTCCAGCTCAAGTCGGGTGTTTTTTTTTTTTTTTTGACAGGCAGAGTGGACAGTGAGAGACAGAGACAGAGAGAAAGGTCTTCCTTTGCCATTGGTTCACCCTCCAATGGCTGCCACGGACAGTGCGCTGCGGCCGGCGCACCGCGCTCCTCTGATGGCAGGAGCCAGGTGCTAGGTGCTTTTTCCTGGTCTCCCATGGGGTGCAGGGCCCAAGCACCTGGGCCATCCTCCACTGCACTCCTGGGCCACAGCAGAGGGCTGGCCTGGAAGAGGGGCAACCGGGACAGAATCCGGCGCCCTGACCGGGACTAGAACCCGGTGTGCCGGCGCCGCAAGGCGGAGGATTAGCCTG
>CM027387.1:110079641-110151077 GCA_015711505.1 Sylvilagus bachmani
TCCGAAACCGGGCTTCTGGAGCCGCCATGTTGCTTCGCACACCAACCTCACCCCTCCCTCGGAGCCGTCGCAGCCGCCGTGACCGGGTCCTCCTGGTCAGTGAAGGACTTTCAACATCCAGGCTGAGTCCTCACATGGGATAGTTTACTTACGCTTCCCGTCCAGCTCCCTGCCCACGCACCTGGGAAAGTGCAGTGGTGGCCCAGGGGCTCGGCCCCTGCACTGAGAGGGATGGATGGAGCTCCTGGCTCCGGCCGCTGTGGACACTCGGGGAGTGAACCGGTGAGCGGGAGATCTCTATTTCTCCTTCTCTACCTTTTGCACAAATAAATCAATTTAAAAAATATTTTTAAAATGACACAACTCAGCCGGCGCCGCGGCTCAATAGGCTAATCCTCCGTCTTGCGGTGCCGGCACACCGGGTTCTAGTCCCGGTCGGGGCACCAGATTCTGTCCCGGTTGCTCCTCTTCCAGGCCAGCTCTCTGCTGTGGCCCGGGAGTGCAGTGGAGGATGGCCCAAGTGCTTGGGCCCTGCACCCCATGGGAGACCAGCAGAAGCACCTGGCTCCTGCCTTCGGATCAGCGGATCAGCGCGGTACGCTGGCCGCAGCAACGCCAGCCGCGGAGGCCATTGGAAGATGAACCAACGGCAAAAGGAAGACCTTTCTCTCTGTCTCTCTCTCTCACTGTCCACTCTGCCTGTCAAAAAAAAAAAAAATTACACAACTCAACAACTCATCTGCTTAACAGATAAAATTTTAATTGTGGTAAACCAGGTTCTCTCGCATGTTCCAGGAAAGTCAGACGCCAAAGTCTTCCCGCTTCGCCAGCTCAGAAACGCTAACGTTTTGGTCCCGGTTCCCGTTCGGAGCCCCACCTCACATCTTCCTGTGCCACCCAGTGGGGTTGTTACCAGAAAAATTGCAGGGTTCTTGTCTTTGTGCAAGAAAGAATTCAGGCGTGAGACAGAGAGTAGTGGGAGGTAAAACAGCAAGGTTTACTAGGGAAGGGACATCCGTAAGGACGGACGGGCACCTCTCCAGACAGAGCCTGAGAGAGAGTGCAGTTGCTTGGACAGGGGCGGGGGAAGGAGCGAGGTTACATGGTTGAGTGGAGAGTACACCTGACCAGGCAGGCAGGTGGTCAGCAGAGAGGCAGAGGGCTGAGCGCACAGTCCGGGTGAGGCGGGGGTGGGGTGTGGGGGAGGGGGTTAAGGAGATGGGTCTCTGTCTTCACACACTTCCTCCTGAAACAAAGGATTTTATGGCTGTAAATACTAAGAAGGGATCAGACAGGAGGAAGCCTAGCTGGCACCATCCTGGGTTCAGAGGAAGGGTGAGCAGGACCCCCTGGAGAATGGGGATCCGGAGCAGGGTGTTTGAAATCCAGATACTGGGCTGCATCTGGGAGATTGTGGAAGATTCATCAGGCAGAAGGGGCGGGACCTCCACCTGGCAGGTTATCTGGTAGAAGGGGGCAGGGCAGGATGCGAAGGCCGGGCTGCCCCGGAAACACTGTCAGGATGACTCTGAGATGCAGATGCGTATGCTGGACATAGACGTCTTCTCTTGAGGCCTTTACGTCACACACACATAAGCTCATAACTGACTTCCTACCTAACAGGATCAGCCTCCAGCCTAAGTCCTGGGTCCCTCGGCACAGCCAGGCCATTGACAGAGCCCGGCACCAACCACGGGCTCCCTGCCCCCTGCTATTCTGTGCCAGGGCTCTGCACCCCGGAATGCTGCAGCTCCTAGGGTGGCTAAGCAACCTTTGACCTGAGTGGCACTGCTTGGCCTGTTGAGCGCTGAGACACGGCTGCGGCCACTGCACCCTCCCCAAGGCCCACAGACCAGGCCTCAGCCGGCCACCCAGGGCACACCAAGCTGGCTGGGTGCGGGAAGGCACGCGGCTGGCGTGAGGCTTCCCGCACCCACCCAGTTCCCAGCCCGGGGAAGAGAAAGGAGGAAACGTGAGAGAGGGCGGCTCGGCTCAGGGAGAAGAGCAGAAATGGGGAAGTCGCCGCGCGCAGTGCGGGTCGGGCCGCTGCGCACCGCCTGCCCTGCGGGTTTTCTGCAGAAAGCTGCTGGAATGGGGGGGGGGGCAGACGCCCTTGACGCCCTGCCACCTGTCCCCGCTGCTTGGGGGCTGGGGGCTTGAGCGGGGGGTGTCCCTGCCACCTGTCCCCGCTGCTTGGGGGCTGGGGGCTTGAGCGGGGGGTGTCCCTGCCGCCCATCCCCCCTGGGGCCTGGGGGTGTCCCCGCCGCTTCGGGGCTGGGGGCTTGAGCGGGGGGTGCCCCTGCCGCCCATCCCCCCTGGGGGCTGGGGGCCCGAGCGCGGCCCCTGCCGCTGGCATCTGCCTGCCCTAGCAGTCACCGGGCCCGGGACGCGCCCGCCAGGGAGCGGCGCGGGCGGGGCCGGGGAGGCGATTCCCGCGCCCGTCGGGGAGGACAGCGCGGCGGGGGACGGTCACGCTCTGGGACTCACGCGCCTCGGGCCCCGCGCCTGCCCGGAGCGTGCACCTGCGGCGCGCACCTGCCCCGGCCCGCCCCGGCGTGCCTTGCGCCGCGGAGGGGCGGAAGCGGGCGTGGCGCGGCCGGGCGGGAGCGGCGGGCGGGACTTCCGGCGAGCGCGGAGCGGCTTCCGGGCGCGCGCGAGGGGGTCCGGCCGGCCTCCCTGACATGAAGGTGAGCCTGCGGCGGCCGGCGACTGCTGCTCCCGCGGCTCAGTTTCCCCGCGGCGAATGGGCATGGGGCGCCAGGGGCGCAGCAGGAGCGCGTGCGGAGGAGGGGGCGCAGCGCGCGTGAGAGAGCCCGAGTGTGCGCGAGCGGGAGAGTGAGTGTGTGAGGGAGAGTGAGAGAGCAGCTGTGCGGGAGATGAGTGTGAGGGAGAGCGTGTGAGGGAGTGTGCGTGATCAGTGAGAGAGCCTGAGTGTGTGAGCAGGTGTGAGGGAGAGGGAGGAGTGAGCCGATGAGGGCGACAGGAGTGCGAGCGAGCAGGTGTGAGGGAGGGAGTGAGCAGATGTGATGAGTGGGAGGGGGAGGGAGTGTGTGAGCAGGTGTGAGGGAGGGAGTGAGCAGATGTGATGAGTGTGAGGGGGAGGGAGTGTGTGAGCAGGTGTGAGGGAGGGAGGGAGCAGATGTGATGAGTGGGAGAGGGAGTGAGCGAGCAGGTGTGAGGGAGAGGGAGGAGTGAGCCGATGAGGGCCGACACGAGTGTGAGTGAGCAGGTGTGAGGAGTGGGAGTGTGTGCGGGCGTCAGGGACAGTGCGAGTGAGCACAGGCGGCCCGTGTGAGCGCTCATGCGGGTGCCCAGGAGCGTGTGCGTGCAGTGTAGGAAGACCGTGAGAGCCGGTGTGCCTGGCAGCGTGCTCGGGAGCACGTGCGAGCGAGAATGCGGAGCCCTGAGGGAGGCAGTGTGAGTGTGTGCCTGGGGTGGTGGGTGGGGGTGGCCGCGCGGGGCACGCGCAGCCAGGTGGGCGGCTGTCCTTGCGCCTGCACGCCACCTGCCGCGCCCACTCCTCACCCAGCGGTCATGAAGCGGGCCCACAGGTCGACCGCTCTGCCCTCGAGCCATCCGTGGCAGTCCCGTGTCCGTTGTGCTGTGGAATCGGTGTCACGCCGTGGCCGGTGCCGGTGCCCGGGCTTGTGGCGAGAAGTGCGTGAGCACAGCCCGGCACACCGCGTGTCGTGACCGTCCCGCCTCTCCCGGCAGCTTCGTGTTCAAGTGTACACGCACCCCTCACTGCAGGCACACGCTAGCTCCCAAAGCCCAGGTGGCAACCCCTGGCCTTAAGAACCGCATTTCTGGGCATTTCTGGGCACAGGAAAGTCAGCGCAGGGGCCCAGCTGGTGGCCTGGGACACTTCCGGCCGTGTTTCTCACTGTGGTGCCGAAGTGTGCCGTCTAGTAAAGCCCGCTCTGAGCAAGGCGTCGGTGCGTTACAGTCAGGCTGGCCCTGGACAGCACACGTTTGCACAACCTGGGTGCCGGGCTGTGGTGAGGGCGTTTCTCCTTGTGGCTCCATGAGAACGTGACAGCCCCTGCTGTGACTCGTGCCCCGTGAGACCAGGCTCCTGAGCTGCGGGACTTGGCCCTGGAAGGCTGGGTGCAGAGGGCACCTTCCAAGACCCCTGTGGGTGGCCAGAGTGGGGTCCACGCCCGGTCTCAACAGTAGCCCCTCCACTCAAAGGAGGGGCCTGGCGTCCGGAGGAACGTGCTTTGAAGCCAGAGCAGGGGCTGCGGGAGCCCACAGAGCTGTGCCACGGGAACAGCGTGCTGAGTTCATACTCCCAGCCTGGGGCAGCATGACCACCCCTCACACACCCACGTGTCACTCCCCGCCCCCAGCCTGGGCCGTTTCACAGCGGTCGGCGTGGCCCGGTGCCCGGGATCCAAGTGCTCATCCCAGAGCTGGCCGGCCAGGTGCAGGTGCTCAGTGGGCAGACAGACTGGCGAGCCTGGCTCCCTCCTCCACATGTTGCCACCTGGGGCTGTGGTCAGTACAGAGAAGAGAGGCTGGTGGGGCTGGGGGCCAGGGGCAGAGGGCAGCAACCTGGGCCAAGGTCTTGTGCCTGCGTTGACCCTCTGCAGCTGCCGTGGCTGTTTGACCACTCACGGGCTTCACCCCCCAGCTCCATGGGTCACCTCCGGGGTCGGGGAGCTTCCTGGTTAGCTCCAGGGCTGTGTTCTTACTGCCCCAAAGTGTGTTTCAGGTGCCAAAGCATGAGTGCTGCCCAGGGGAGCAGAGGGGGTGAAAGCAGGTGCCTGGCTAGGGGGTCGCCCCGTGGGAGGGGCCCTGCCACAGTCTAGAAGCTCCTCACAGGATACTGGGGTTCCTGGAGCCTCCTGAGCCCAGGCCGTGGTGTCCTGAGCGCTGCCCGCCTGCTGCGCAGTGGGCTGTGTGGCCCCCTCGATGGGTCTGGAGCAGCACACACTATCAGGCGTGAGACCAGGTGGCCGGGCTGCCTCGCAGTCAAGAACAGGCAGCCCCGCTGCGCCGGGCTTAGGCTCCGAGGCGGAGGACGGGCGGAGTGAGCTTGGGGAGCGGGGGCCGCTGGCACCCGAGTAACCACAGTCCGGGTGAAGCAGAAGGCGACGTGACCCAGGCCACCTGCTCATTCACGTTGCAGTTAGCTCCATGCACACTTCTGCCTGTGGGTTACACACAGGTGTATGGGACCAGGCTGCACAATTGTGTGTGTGTGTGTGTGTGTGTGTGTGTGTGTGTGTATGTTTAAGATTTATTTATTTACTGAAAGAGTTACACAGAGGAGAGGCAGAGAGAGAGAGGTCTTCCAACAGATGGTTCACTCCTCAGTTGGCCACAACAGCTGGAGCTGTGCCGATCCGAAGCCAGGAGCTTCTGGGTCTCCCACATGGGTGCAGGGGCCCCTGCTTCTACTGCTTTCCCAGGCCATAGCAGACAGCTGGATGTGGGACGCTGGCACTGCAGGCGGTAGCTTTACCCACTGCGCCACAGCGCCGGCCCCACAATTGCGGTTTTATGATTGAGTCAGCGGTGGTCGCCAGCACCATAGCGTCTGCTTTCCAGGGTCAGAAGTGCCAGCCCAGTGAGCATGCTCGCGTCTCCTACACATGTGAGAACCCCCACCCCGCAGAGGGGAGCTTGCAAAAGAAAGGGAATGGGGGGCGCAGTAGGACACTTGTATTTGTACTTCCCAACTTCCTCCACGAGCCGGAGTGGAGACGCTGTCCTCTGAGCTGGCGCAGCCAAGCTGCTTGTCTCTGGGGCTCTGGGAATCTGTTCTCTCTTCTTGTCCCCTTATTGTTGTAGTGGGATATTCTCATTTTTCTTTTTAAGTTTTTTTAAAATTTATTTTATTTTAATTTGAGAGGCAGAGTTACAGACAGAGTCAGAGAGAGAGGTCTTCCATCTGCTGGTTCACTCCCCAAATGGCCACAACGGCCAGAGCTGGGCCAATCTGAAGCCAGGAACCTGGAGCTTCACCCGGGTTTCCCAGGCAGACACAGAGGCCCAAGCATGTGGGCCCTCTTCCACTGCTTTCCCAGGCCATCGGCAGAGAACTGGATGGGAAGTGGAGCAGCCGGGACTCAAACCAGCACCTGCGTGGCATGAGGTGCCGCAGGCGGAGGGTTAGCCTGCTCCACCACAGTGCTGGCCCCGGGGTATCTTTACACTGGATTGTCTTATTGTAAGATTTCTCTGCTTATTTTCAGTAGTTGATATTCCAGATGCTTTTTCTGGTTTGTTGCCTTTCATTCCTTAAGTGGAAGCTTCACGTTTTCATGTGGCGCTTTGCCATAATCTCTCCTGCGGCTCCTCCACCTGAGGCTATGTGACAAGCGTCATGCTTTCTTCAGATCCTTGCGTGGCTCTGCTGTGTGCGTATGCCCTACTGTGACCCAGGATTTCCTTGGTGTCAGGGCCAGAGTGGGGCGCCGTTTCCTACGTGGCCGCCTGTGGTCAGGGCAGCCTTGGGCAGCTGGAAGGAGGGCTCCGTGCCTGGCACTGGGGAAAGTCCAGCCTGGGTGCTTGGAGGAACTGGCCATGGAGCTGGGGCGTGGCCAGCCGTGCGCACCTGGGCGCCACGTCCTGTCTCCCTGTGCTCTGCCCTCTGCAGCCCCTGAAGCCTAGGGCTGGACTCCGCTGACAGGCTGCCATGCAGCTGCTCCTGCTGGTCCTCTGGCTCGCTCTGGCGTGCGGCTCTGTTCACACCACCCTGTCGAAGTCGGACGCCAAAAAAGCTGCCTTGAAGACGCTGAGTGAGAAGGTAGGGGTCCCCCCCACTCCTCCCTCTGCCCTGGGGAGAGGGAGGGGCTGTGGCAGCCAAGACCTCTGAGTGAGGGGGGGCAGGGCTGTGGCAGCCGAGACCTCTGCGTGAGGCTCTGGACTTGGTTTCGAGGGTGGGCAGGCTCACTCTGGCGTCCCCGCCTGCCCATTCAGGCCATCTCCTTGACAACACCTGTACCCTCGTCCTGCTGCTGTTTCTTTACTGTGCTCAGCCATGAGCTGCCTCTGTGACATGGCCTTTGTGCTATTCTGGAACAGTCCCAAGGATGTAAATTCACGGTGGTTCCCCAGCACACCCCGCAGCCCTGTCAGTCGCCCTGCTGCTGGCCAGATCAACCTACTATCGCAGGCCCATTTCTGAGACCCTGTCCTGGACAGATGGGCCCTCTCTCCATCCACCCTGGGGCAGGTGGGCATCTCCGTCTGTCTCAGAGCCTGTGGAGCCAGGCCAGGGCATTGGCAGAGTCAAAGGGAGGCTGAGCTGAGCGTGGACAGGACAGGTGGGTCAAAGTGTGGGTTCACCTGCCCCGTGGGAGGCCTGCCTCCTGGTCAGAGCGCTGGTTGGAGTCCCAGCTCCTCTGCTTCTGATCCAGCTTCCCGCTGATGCTTCTAAGAAAGGCAGCAAGTGACGGCCAAGGCTTGGGTCTCTGCCACCCACTTGAGGCCCAGGTAGGCTGCTGGCTTTGGAGTTGATGTGAACCCCTAGAGGGACAATCTCTCTCCCTCCCTCCTTCCGTCTCCCTCTGTTGCTCTGCCTTTCAAATAAATAAATCTACCCCCAAAAAGGAAGAAAAACAAGCAAATGAAGAATACACGGGGAGCTTCCAGGAGCAGAGGTGGGGAGGGGTGCGTTCACAGGACACCAGAGGGCCCACGCTGAGGGCCTGGCGTGCGCTCATCCGTCCAGCAAGGGGTGGCTCCGAGGTGCCCACATGAGTGCACAGTGGCCTGAGCTGGGTGCAGGGAGCTATCCTTGGTCCTTGCCACCCCAGAGAAGGGTGGGAAGGGCCCCTCCCAGCTGTGGCCGTCTGCTCACTGCTGGCCAGAACCCAGAACTGTGCTGCCCGCGGGGGCCTCTGGCTGGCAGTGCAGTGTTGATCCCGGGACAGACCCTGGCTGGAAAGAGGACTCGTGCTGCTGCCACGGGCGATGCTGCGCTCCCACCCAGGATGGCCCCTGACGGCCTCCTTTGTCGCCCGTTTCGTTTTCTCAGACGCACTTGTCAGACAGGCCTGTCCAGGATCGGGGTCTGGTGGTGACGGACCCCAAAGCGGAGGACGTGGTCCTTGAACATCGCAGCTACTGTGCAGCCAAGGCCAGGGAGAGACACTTTGCTGGCGATGTCCTGGGCTACGTCACGCCAGTAAGTAGAGCTGTCGGGGAGTGGGGGCCCACGGCTCCACAGCTGACTCCTCTTGGCTGAACAGTGACAGGAGCCTGTGTTCCACCTCCCAGGCTGTTGCTCCTCCATGGCTGCGGTGGGGGCGCCGCCATCCTGGAGGCGGCACTGTGGAGGCACTGGGAGTCTGTGCTCTGCACAGCTGCAGGCGACCCTGTCGGTGCCCCCGAGGCCAAAGGTGGGCTCGCAGGCCTGAAGCAGCGTGTGTGCGCTGGCTCGTGGCCAGGGTCCCATGAGCTCTCCAGAGCAGGAGGGAGACCTCAGCCTGGACAAGAGCTGGCTGCAGGGCCGGCCTGGGGCGGCAGCACGTGGTGAGGCGGGGCCGCTCACCTGCTCACTGTCTGCTCCTCTTCCCTCTGCCAGTGGAACAGCCATGGCTACGAGATTGCCAAGGTCTTTGGGAGCAAGTTCACGCTCATCTCTCCAGTCTGGCTGCAGCTGAAGAGACGGGGCCGCGAGATGTTTGAGGTCACGGGCCTCCACGACATGGACCAAGGTTCCCACCCTCCCCGCTGGTCTGTGTGCATCCTGAGAACTAGAAGAGTGTGATAGAGTGCAGGGTGGTAGGAAGAGGGCAGGGCTGTCTGGAGGAGGTGGCCTGTGGTGCAGGGTGGTGTGCTGGGTGGTAGGAAGAGGGGCAGGGCTGTCTGGAGGAGGTGGCTCCTGAGATGGTCACTATGCTGGGACCGTCAGCGTGCCTGTGGGAGGTGAGGGTGTGACACAGAAGGTCAGGGCCTGGGGCCGGCGCTGTGGCCTAGTTGGTAAAGCCACCACCGACACCAGCATCCCATATGGGGTTCATGTCCCCGCTGCTCCACTTCCCATCTACCTCCCTGCTAATGTGCCTGGGAAAGCAGCGGAAGACAGCCCAAGTGTTTGGACCCTGCACCCTGTGGGAGACCCAGATGAAGCTCCTGGCTCCTGACTTCAGCCTGGCCCAGCCCTGGCTGTTGCAGACGTCTGTGGAGTGAGCCAGCAGATGGAAGATCTGTGTCTCTGTGTCTCTCCCTGTTTCTCTATAACTCTAACTTTCAAAATAAATTAATTAATTAAAAAATGGGGTCCTGGTGCCCTTAGCTCAGAGACAGCCTGACACTCCCTGGGCCCTTGGGTGGTAGCTCAGGACACAGCAGGCTGACCTCTGGTTGGCTGTGGGCTCTGAGTTGTCTCAGGATAGGGAGAGTAGGTTCAGAGCTGCTCTCTCGGGGCAGGGGGAGGTGGGTGCAGAACGCCGCTCCGCTGCCCAGAGCAAAGTGGGTCCTAGCCAGCTCCCCTCCCCTCAGTTCCCGTCGTGGGTGCCATGTCCTCCTCAGGGCTGGAGGGTGTGGCTGGGTCTCCTGGCTGAACGCTGACCTGTGCTGATGGTCCCCTCATGCCCACAGGGTGGATGCGAGCCATCAGGAAGCATGCCAAGGGCCTGCGCATTGGTGAGTCCAGCGGGCCTGGTAGCCGCGGCCGGAGCCCCAGCCACACAGCGTGGGGGCCCACGCTGGCACAGTTCCTCTGTGGGTGAACAGGTGGGCCCTTGGGGACCTGGCGTGTACTCTTATCCAGGCTGTGCTGCCTTCACTGCCCATAGTCCAGCCGGAGTCCTGGGCTCTCCCACCTCCAGGGCCATGGTCCATGACCAGCAGCTCCTTGGCCAGTGGCTCTGCCTGCACTGTCTTCTCCCACACACCCAACAAGTGCTATTGAGGTCCCAGGGACCAGTCCTTGAGGGTGATGCTGACCCTTCCCCAGCCTCGCCCCTAATAGCTCATGGCTGCTGAGGGAGGGACATGTGTCCCAGGGCAGTGGGGGCCTCGGGGACAGCAGAGTAGGGATGGAGGGTGCGGGGTGAGGGAAGCTCTCCCAGGAGGCTCGGGAGCAGTCACAGTCTGAACTGCTGCTGGGGGGATCCAGCAGGCAGGCTCAGAGGCCTCTGCAGGCCCGGGATGGATCTGTAGCTGGGGCGACAGCGCTGTTGGGTCAGAGGGAGACCATCCCACCCCGTGGGAGCCAGGCGGCCAGGAGCTGACCCTGAGGTTGGGCCCCCAGGGGGAAGGGAGGCTGGTGTGGGTACGAGGGGCGTCACCATCTCCTCGCTCCTCTTAGGCACATGGCTGCCTCAGTGACTTCCCCTGCCCAGCACTGGCCTGACTGCTCTTGGGGGCCCGTGAGACACCCTTGGGGAATCCAGCCAGAGGGGCCTCTCGGTCTTGTGGTCACAGACTGTGTCCCCTGCAGTGCCTCGGCTTCTGTTTGAGGACTGGACCTACGACGACTTCCGCAACGTCTTAGACAGCGAGGATGAGGTAGAGGAGCTCAGCAAGACTGTGGTGCAAGTGGCAAAGGTGAGGCCTGGGCTTCCCAGCCCCTCAGCACTCTGGGGGCTCTGTGAGCACAGTCCCCCAGCCCCACCTCCTCCCGGGTCCTGCCTCTCAGGCCCCGCCTCCCCAGGCCCTTCCCCTCCTCCCAGGCCCCGCCTTCCCACACCATCTCCCACCCCAGGCCCCGCCTCCACAGGCCCCTCCCTTCTTCCCAGGCCCTACCTCCCCAACACCATCTTCCATCCCTGGCCCCTTTCCTCCTCCCAGGCCCCACTTCCCCTCCTCCCAGGCCCAGTCTGCCCTCCCTGGCTGGGGTTCCCGCAAGGCACCAGTGGCTCCTTGCCTGGCACGTTGCTTGACCATAGGGATCCTCTGGGGACCAGGGGTTGTCTCTTGCTGCCCTCCTGTGGTCCCCACCCCTGCTGGCTGCCAGTCTGGGCTGTGGGAGTAAGGAAGAGGGGTGATCAGTCCCTCTGCCCCTGCCTCCTGTGGGACCCCTGTGCCGCACCCTTCTGAGAGCCGCCTCTGGGCGCACAGTGTGGGCTTGGGTGTGGCTTCATGAGTGACTAGGCTGTGGCCTTGCCAGGTGGGCAGGGGCAGGGGCTGCATCTCTCTCATCCCTTCTGGGTCCCTGGCCCCCCCTCCCACATGCTCCTGTTTCTTTTTTTCTTTTTTTTTTTTAAATTAATTTCTTTATTTGAAAGGCACTTAGAGAGTGGCAGAGGGAGAGAGAGAGAGGTCTTCCATCCACTGGTTCACTCCCCAGATGGCTGCAACAGCTAGAACTGCACCGATCCAAAGCCAGGAGCCAGAAGCTTCTTCTGGGTCTCCCACGCATGTGCAGGGGCCCGAGGACTGCCATTCTCCACTGCTTTCCCAGGCCATTAGCAGGGAGCTGGATCAGAAGTGGAGTGGCCAGGAATTGACCCAGTGCCCATGTGGGATGTGGGCACTGCAGGCGGCAGCTTTACCTGCTATGTCACAGCGCCGGCCCCTCCTGTTTGTTTTAGAACCAGCATTTTGATGGCTTTGTGGTAGAGGTCTGGAGCCAGCTGCTGAGCCAGAAGTACGGGTAAGTTGGCTGCAGCGGGCGGGTGGGGCTGCTCCTGCTTCCCTGGTGCTGGCAGAGCCAGAGAAGACCGAGGGGAGAGGGAGACAGGGTCTTTTGCCAGCAGTCTCTGCATCCGGGGTGGGGCAGGTCCGGCTCTGACCCCATGGCCAAGCCGGCCCCGAGGCCTTTCCCGGTGGTAAAGGGAACGCCAGGAGATGGCGACCCAGACAGCATGCCAGAGGCCAAGCTCAGGCCCAAGCAGAAGTTCCCTCTGACTGTGAGGTGCCATCCTGGGATGTGGAGAAGGGACCAGCTGAGCGTGGCCAACACCCGTGGAGTGGACAGCCAGACCACAGCATCCTCTGGGGAGTGGCTGCCCAGGCCCACGGGCTTTGCAGCAGTCCACTGGGAGGTGGCCTCATAGCTCCTCACTGTCACAGCCGCAGTAGCCACTGGGAGACCTGCGGGGTCCCACTGCCCGGGGCAGGGTGGGAGGGAGCACACTGGGAGACCTGCGGGGTCCCACTGCCCGGGGCAGGGTGGGAGGGAGCACACTGGGAGACCTGCGGGGTCCCACTGCCCGGGGCAGGGTGGGAGGGAGCAGTGCAGGTGCTGGCAGCCCCTCCTGATCCAGCACAGCCCTCCTTGGGCCACCTTCCCTGGCTCTGCCCCACAGATGGTGGAGGAGGGGCTCCAGAGGGAGGCCCGTTCATCCTAGACCTACCTACGAGGGGCTGATGTGGCCAACACAGTGCGTGTCGGAGTAGCCCTTCAGCCTCCTGAGCCAGCCATGGCTGCAGTCTGTTGTTGACCAACCCCTTCCCTTTCTTTTTTTCTAAAAAATGATGTATTAATTATTTATGTGAGAGGTAGTGTCACAGAGAGAGAGACAGAGGGAGGGGTCTTCCATCCAATGGTTCACTTCCCAAATGAACGCAACAACCAGAGCTGGGCCAATCAAAGCCAGGAGCCAGGAGCTTCTCCCAGGTCTCCCAAGGACTTGGGCCATCCTCCACTGCTTTCCCAGGCCATGGCAGAGAGCTGGACTGGAGGAGGAGTGGCTGGGACATGAACAGTATGGAATACCTGCACTGTAGACGGGGCTTAGCCTACTGTGCCACAGCGCCGCCTCAACCCCTGCCCTTTCTTGCCTCAGGGAATTCCAGGGGTGTTCTAAGGCCCAGCCCCGAGCAGCTGAGCCCCCTCCTTCCACACCACCCCGAGCTGGGGTCCTTGGCGCCCACGACCCTTCCATGTGGCTGCTGCAGGTGCGGGAGCTGCAGGTCTCCCTCTGCCCACATGGTGGCAGCGTCCCCTCACGGAGAGGGGCAGGTGGAGCAGGGAGGAGGTGAAAGGAGGGACGGGATTCTCCCCTGGTCTAGCCACGAGCCCCAGGCTGCCCAAGGTATAGCTGCCCCCACGCCCTCGCTGAGTGCTGGGGAGAGTGTGGCGTCCAGAGCAAGGCAGGGGCACCTCTGAGGTGCTGCCTGGAGCCCTGCTCCTCGGCCTCAACCAGGCCCTGCCTGCTCCACACTGGTGTTCTGGGGGCCCCTCCTCTGTCACCTCTCCCTGGGAGGGCCAATGGGAGGGCAGCAGACGGAGGACAGCCGGACTGAGTGGAGGGAGGACAGGATGGGCATTGCAGTGGGCTGAGGGTGCCCTGAGCCCAGAGGGCCTCCATCTGCAGGACCTCTGGGCACCCCCAAGCCTTGCGCTGGACCCTTGCTGTGCAGTGGCCAGGGGCCCTGACCTGGCATCTGAGGAGGGACAGGTTCACCAGGTCCCCTCCTGCCATGATGCCGAGGGAACGGATCCGTTATCAGAGGCTTGCCGGGTTTCGTTTCCATTTTAGAAGCACTTGAGTAGGCCGTGAGACACAAGTTCTTTGTGTCTGGCTCCTGAGGGGTTGTTAATATCAGGGTGGGGGATGGGGAGGTCGCCATGCCTGGGTGAGGGGCTGTGGCCAGGAGGGGGAAGGAGCAGCTGTGCGGTCCTTTGTGCTGGGGGACATTGAGGGCTGGTCTGAGGCTGCAGGGCAGGACCCCATTCCCGGGTAGCAGTGACCAGCTGGTGCAGCCATAGCTTTGCGTGTTCTGCAGCCCCGACGCACCTGGCCCCCTGTTCTGCCCCCACCCCTCGTGGGCCCCTTGCCAAGGTTCTGAGGGCCCATGTCCTTCCAGAAGTGCCAGGTCAGTGGGAAAGGCCACTTTGGCAAACCTAGGCAGGCACGTGCATGGTGGCTGGCCTTGGCCCACCATCTGCAGACACGGGCTCAGCTCCCCAGGAGGACAGGGAGGTGTCCAGGAGCCTCCTGACCAATCTGGGGGCTCCTCATCACTCCTGAGGGTGCCCCTTGTCTGCTCTGGTGTTTCAGGGATGTCAACCTCGAGGTGGCCGCTCTGGCACCCCTCAAGCATTCTTTTTTTTTTTTTTTTTTTTGACAAGCAGAATTAGACAGTGAGAGAGAGAGACAGAGAGAAAGGTCTTCCTTCATTTGGTTCACCCCCCAAATGGTCGCCACGGCCGGTGCACTGTGCCGATCTGAAGCCAGGAGCCAGGTGCTTCCTCCTGGTCTCTCATGTGGGTGTAGGGGCCCAAGCACTTGAGCCATCCTCCACTGCCTTCCCGGGCCACAGCAGAGAGCTGGACTGAAAGAGGAGCAACTGGGACAGAATCCGGCACCCATATGGGATGCCAGTGCCGCAGGCGGAAGATTAACCAAGTGACCCATGGCGCCGGCCCCTCAAGCGTTCTTGACACAGAGATGTAAGGGTGGCTTGTCTCCCAGTTTCTGTTCTGTGTGCCAGGGATGCTGGGTCTCAAGGGTCCTCCTTCGGTCGCTGGTGGCCAGAGTTCTCACCTAGGGTCCCGGTGCCCAGCCTGCAAAGTCGTGGCCTGATCTGGACCAGGTCAGGGAGACTGAGAATTGCCTGAGTGGGGTCCTGCACCATCGAGAGGACTAGGCCTTGGGGACCAGGGCCATGGACGTGGCAGCCCGGGTGTCCTGACCCAGCCACAGCCACAGTCCATCTGTTCCCCGGATGGGACAGCTTCACACGCACACAGGTGATGAGGCCCCCCAGAGTTTGCACCCCCCGGCCAGTCTCTGTGAAAACGTCCACCGGCATGGTGGACTTGGCACCGCCTCCTGCCACGGGCACTTGTTGGTAGATCACCTGCTGTCCATGCTGGCCGAGGGATAGGAGTGGGCCTGGGAATGCTGGCAGGTGCCCCAGGGCCATGTGGGGAGAGAAGCTGGGGTCTGTTCCTTGCAACACACTATCTGCCAGCTCCTAGCTGCCCTCCACCTCCAGGGGCCAGAGAAGGCCCACCTGCCACCTTCTCTTTGGGCTTCTCTGTCAGGTGGCCTGCACGCCCAGTGCCCTCCCAGGTGCTCTGACCTCGCCTTCCTTCCCCCGCCGGCACCTAGCTCAGCCCTGAGTGACCTGTGGTGTTTCACAGCTGACCAGACCACCCTGGGGTCTGCACTGGGTCCTCTGGGGTCCCGAGGCATGATGGGTATGTGGCTCTGTACTGCTTGAGCCATTTTCCGGGGTGCTCCTGGGCCTCTGCACAGACCCCCCCTGCTCTAGGGGGACCCTGAGTGTGATAAAAGGGAAGGGCTTAGCTGGGGTCCAGGCAGTCTTTGTCCCCGTCCCCTTCCCAGGGTCAGCAGGTCCCTGATGCTCACCCAGAGGCAGAGCCGGGAGCTTCCCGGAAGGCTGCCTGCCCTGGAGCAGGGTGCCCTGGTGGGGACCAGCCCACCTCACCTCCCAGAGGGTGGGCATGGAGCTCCCCAGGCACTCACGGTGACTGTGTCTCGGTCCTCTGCAGGGGCCTCATCCACATGCTGACCCACGTGGCTGAGGCGCTGCACCAGGCCCGGCTGCTGTCCATCCTGGTCATCCCTCCCGCCGTCACCCCTGGGTAAGTACTACTCTGCTAGGCGCAGGGCCAGGCAGGAGCCAGGCCCTCTGTGGTCCACAGGCACTGTGTCCACCCCGTGACCCTGGATGGGGGGGTCTCTTCACTGCTGGCCTCACATGCTCTTGCCTGTGAGCAGGGGACAACTGAGTCCATCAGTACAGATGTGTTTGAAGATCTGAGAATTGAGTCGTCTCCCTTGTTCTCAGTGGGGCCCTGGAGCTCCGAGTCGTCTGGTGTTTTAGGTCAGATCTACATGCAGGGGTGAAGCCAAGGCAGGGGCGGGGCTGTGCCATTGGACACTCTTCATCTGGGATGGAGTGGAATGGCCCGCTACTAGCTGTGGGAGCCAGGGCAGCCGATCCCTGTGTCCACCCTACCTAGAGCATCCTGCCCTGCGCTAGGTGCAGAGAAGGCTCCCAGACAAACTGGGCCCTGTGGGCAGGAGAAAGAGGCGGGGGCTGGGGAGGGCTGGGGCTGCAGAGCCCGTGTGGCCAGCCAGGGGCATCCAGCCATCAAGGTGGGAGTCCAGGGGCTCTGCCAGGGTACAGCCCCTGAGATAAACTGGGCTCCCAGGCCCACCGCTGTGGAAGTAGCTGCCAGCCCATCTCATGTCCTCTGCCCAGCAGGGCAGTGCGAGTGGGCCTCGAGGGTCCTCAGCCACCAGTGGGCCGTGGCTGGGTGGGCTTCCAGGCCTGTGGTTATGGTGCTGGTAGAGAGGTGTGCAGAAGACCCTGCAGCGCGCCTGGGCAGCTGAGGGCCTGCCGACCCAGCGCACGTCCCTGGGACAGCGCACGCCTGGCTGGCCACCTGCCCCGATCCCCCAGCACCACGGGTCTGCAGGTGTGGGCTCCAGGTGGCTCCCTGTCCTGACGCTGAGCGCCAAGGGTCACGTCTTGTGTGGCGTGGGCTTTCCCACGTATTCAGACATGCGTGTTCACGCGTGATACCTGGGGGTTAGGGGGGTTGCATTTCATTTGTCCTTGGTTTTTGCTCAGCGCTGTGGAGAGATGTGCCTCCTCCTGCCTGTTACTGAGCACTGGGGGTCCTGCAGAGCCCCTTCCATCCCTGGGACCTGTGGGCACTGCTGCCCCTGCCCTCCCCCGCTGTGCCACTGGCCTGACCTAAGTGAGGGACCGGGCAAGGGCTGAGCTGCTCTTCCTCAGTGGTGCCAGGCCAGCGTGCCGCAGCCCAGGGAGCCTTGGTCGCCAGCAGAGGGCCCAGGCCTGTGTCCTCCTGCAGGGGCACCATTCTGCTGTGACCTGAGCATTTATAGTGTCTGACCTGTCCCAGGGTTACCTGGGAGGTGACCAGTGGCTGCTGTGGGGACAGTCCTCCCTGAGCTGACAGGCGCGGGAGGTGGGCAAGAAGACGGGGGGCTACAGGCACTCCCCGGGGCTCCCTGAGCCTGGGTGCGAGCTGCCTGCATACCCTTACTTCCCAAGCCCCCAGGGTCTGTGGGTGGGTGGGGTGTGGCTAGCGTAGCTCGGGAGCTGCTCGTGGGAGGGTGCGGGCGCAGCTGTGGGGGGCAGCCTGCAAGCTCTGCCTAGGAATCTCTCCTGGGCCTCGGCAGGAAATGGTCATTCGGAGCTGGACACAGTCCCTGTCGGGTGGGACGGTCAGAGGGCGGCGTGGACAGGCGGGGCCTGCAGGGGAAGCAGGCCCGGAGCTGGCAGAGGGCCCGCTACTGCTGTGTGCGCTCCGCCTGCCCACTGGGCTGAACCTCCCGTTCCTGTCTGTCCTCCCACCCTTGGAGAGAGGCTGCGGAGGGGCTGCAGTGTGTCCGTCCGTCTGCATCTGCAGGGGGCGTCTCAGTTCACCCTGCACCTCACAGAGGCTCCCTCTCCGGGGCAGAACAGCAGCCAGGAGGGAGTTGAGTGAGCAGCAGCAGCCGGGACCCAGGAAGGGCCCCCGGCCTCAGCTCCACGGTGCCGCGGGGGCTGCTGCCTCTGTGCCTCTGCTTCCAAATAAAGAAATACGTCTCTAAGAAAAACAGCGCGTCCGTGGATTGGACTTGTGCGATGTCCATTGAAAGCAGAGCCACAGAGAGGCAGAGAGAAAGGTCTTCCATCCGCTGGTCCACTCCCCACCAGCCACAACAGCCGGAGCTGGGACAATCCAAAGCCAGCAGCCAGGAGATTCTTCTGGGTCTCCCACGTGGGTGCAGGGGCACGAGCACTTGGGCCATCTTCTGCTGCTTTCCTAGGCCATGGCAGAGAGCTGGATGGGAAGTGGAGCAGCTGGGACTTGAACTGGTGCCCATATGGGATGCTGGCACCGCCGGCAGCAGCTTTACACGCTGCGCTATAGCGCCCACTCTCTGTGCCTCTTGACTGTGCAGATCCCTCTCTTGTCCGATGCCGTGGGTCTCAGAGAACTCAGCCACAAGGTTCTCAGGAGGGGGACAGGGCCGGGGCACAGGCTGGGGCTGGGGAGTCCCAGCAGCGGCTTGCTCAAGTGTGGAACCCAAGGGGATGTGCAGAGCTAGAGCGAGGTGGGTCAGGCTGGGGGCACGCCGCCTCACTCCCCGGGCCGCCCCTGCCTGGCAGCGCTGGCCGAGCTCCTCTTTGCTCTGTCACACTCTTAGAAACGAAGCTGGCCGCTGCCTGGGGCCAGTCGGTGCCTGTGGCCTATGGCCTATGGCTGTTGGGCTGGCACGTGTCACATGTGCACAGGCCACACTGAGGGGCATGGCGCAGAGCCACCCATGCCGAGGGCACGACCGTCCTGCAGCTCGGGGACTGCGTGGGTCACGTCCTTGGAGGAGGTGTGGGGGCCTTCCCAGGTTTCTGCGCCACTTTCTGTGGTTAGTGGGAGTCACACCTGCCTGAGCCTCAGTGAGCGTGGCCCGCTGTGCCTGGCACACCTGGGGTGGGTTGGGCCACATGGTGGTGGGGAGTGCCCATGAGGGGGAGGGGACCCGGACGGAGGCTGCACGTACAGTAGGGACAGTGACGCTCCCGAGCCTCCTCTGCCAGGGCACCCTGCGCTTACGGGCTGGGCCCTGCCTGGGGGCAAGGGCTGGGCACGAACCAGGCTCTGTGTCTGTGGTGGAGCAGGGCTGAGCCCCAGCGACCCCACTGGGCCGTGTTCTCACATGTGGCCGGTCTGTCCAGGACTTCATCACCAGCCTGTGGCACCCAGCTGAGGTAGGAGGGCACCGGGCACCTTTGTTTTCTTTCATGACACATTATTTGAAATGCAGAGTTACAGAGAGAGAAGGAGAGAGAGACCTTCCATCCGCTGGTGCACTCCCCAGACGGCTGCGACAGCCGGGCTGCGCCTGCTCAAAACCAGGAGCTTCATCTGGGCCTCCTACCTGGGTGCAGGGCCCAAGCACTCAGGCCGTCTTCTGCTGCCTTCCCAGGTGCACTAGCAGAGAGCTGGACTGAAAGTGGAGCAGCCAGGACTTGACCTGGGGCCATATACGTTAGGGTCACAGGCAGCTTAACCGAGTGCGCCATAGCGCCGGCGCGGAGAGCGCTTCTGAAAGTGGTGGAGTTAGGGACCTGGAGAAGGCAGCTGTCCCGTTTTCCAGGACATTGGAACAGCGGGCACTTAATTCTCGTGATTTCCAAGGCCAGAAGCCTGAGACCTGTGTACCTGCAGCGTCGTCCTCTGGTGAGGGCCCTCCTGGCTGCAGAGGGCCTGCCTCTCGGTGTCCCCTCTCTCTGTCCCCTGTCTCCTCTCTCTCTGTGTCCCCTCTCTCTGTGTCCCCTCTTTCTCTGTGTCCCCCCCTGTGTCCCCTCTCTGTGTGTCCCCTCTCTGTGTCCCCTCTCTCTCTCTGTCCTCTCTCTCTCTGTCCCCTCTCTGTGTCCCCTCTCTTGCTCTGTGTCCCCCCTCTCTCTCTGTCCCCTCTCTCTCTGTGTCCCCTCTCTGTGTCCCCTCTCCCTCTGTGTGTCCCCTCTCTCTGTGTCCCCTCTCTCTGTATCCCCTCTCTCTCTGTGTCCCCTCTCTCTGTGTCCCCTCTCTCTGTGTGTGTCCTTTCTCTCTCTGTGTCCCTTCTCTGTATCTTCTCTCTGTGTCCCCCCTCCGTGTCCCCCCTCTCTCTCTCTGTGTCCCCTCTCTCTCTCTGTGTCCTCTGTGTGTCCTTTCTCTCTCTGTGTCCCTTCTCTGTATCTTCTCTCTCTCTGTCCTCTCTCTGTGTCCCCTCTCTGTGTCCCCTCTCTCTCTCTGTCCCCTCTCTCTCTCTGTGTCCCCTCTCTCTCTCTGTGTCCCCTCTCTGTATCCCCTCTCGATGTACTCAGCGGTGGGCTTTCCTGGTCTCCTTGCAAGGATAATCCCATCATGAGAGCTCCGCCCTCAGGAGCTCCTCTGACCTTGGTCACTTGCCCAAGGCCCCACCTCCTAGCACATGGGGGTCAGGGCCTCGGTGGGAGAACTCGGGGCACACACCCACCCGGTCTACGGTGATGTTTACTATAAACAGGTGGAAGTTGAGGAAGGCCTCTGGGTGCAGGGGGAGCCGCCTGTCCCCTGACCCCAGACAGAGGCCGAGGGAAGAGCAGTCTGTGCCCAAGCCAGCGGCTGGAAGGTCTGGGTCCCTGAGGGTGTGAGTGGCACCTGCAGTGAGAGGTGGCGGGGACTGTGCAGTGCCTTGGAGCCCCTCAGCCTCCCACCCTCTCCCAGAAAGGGGGTGTCTGGGCTCATTTTGCTGGGGCTCTTCCCCCTGGACTGCTGGTGCGTGCTGAGCCCCGAGCCCCAGCGTGGGGAGCTGTTCCTCCTGGGGGAGGGGCTGGGTTCAGCAGGGGACAGGGCCCCGGGACAGAGGGACAGAGACAATATGCTGTCCACAGGCCTGGGGGAGGGGCTCTGGCTGGAGCTGCCTGCTGCACTGGTCCCCAGCTGGACACAGTTCAGGACTGCCAGGCCCCTACCTGCCGCGGTGCCCTGCGGGCACCCCTGTCAGCTGCACAGAGCCTGGTTCCCTATCCTCTTGTTACCGGAGAAATTTGCAGGGTTCTTGTCTGGGGCATTGTGGCAGCTCCCGGCAGGTCTCTGGCATGGCCTGAGCCCCCACAGAGGGGCATCTTGGGGCTGTTCCACATTAGGTCCTGGCCGTATCTACGGCACTGGCAAGCTGAGTTCTGCTTAGGGCCCACTTGGGGGTGTGAGTGAGTTTCAGGGCGGCTGTGGGCAGAGCAGGTGGGCCTTCCTGGGTCCCCTGAGAGCAAGAACAGGCGCTCCAGCTGCGAGGCAGAGCCCAGGGAGGAGTGGTGTCCTGTGGGCTGCAGGGGCCTTGGGTGACTCTGGCCTGGCCCACGTCTGCCCACTCCTTTGGGATCGTCCTGCTGCACTGTGCAGCTCCCAGCCCTGCCCTGCAGAGGCCACCTCCTTGGCAAGCAGAGAGGGACACCTCTGTCCCGCCTGCCTGCAGCCCTGCCAGCCCCCAAACCGGTGCCCAGCCTCTGAGCAATTGCAGGCCAGCACTGTCAGGGGAAAAGTGACCCAGGACCCTCGCAGAGGGGAGGGCAGGGGGGACAGTGGGCCAGTAACCCCCACAGCTGCCTGGGATCCTGCTGGACCCTGGCAGCAGTGGAGCTGGGGCAGCCCCGGGAGAGGACCGAGGGCCACGCCCAGGAGCCCAGGTGGTCGTGCTGGTCTCTGCAGGACTGACCGGCTGGGCACGTTCACACACAAGGAGTTCGAGCAGCTTGCCCCCGTGATGGACGGCTTCAGCCTCATGACCTACGACTACTCCACGGCACAGCAGTGAGTGCACGTGCGGGGCCTCCACGAAGCTTCTGGCAGCGCCCTGGCCGCCCGGGCGGACACCCTCCCGGCTGTGGGCCCTGCCGCTCGCCACTGGAGGTCACCTCTGGAGGAAGCTGTGGCTCTGTGTCTCTCTCCCCTGCCTGTGAGAGGTGGTCTGGGGGCAGGGGTGGGGGGCTGTCCACCTGGGGGAGCTGTGAGAAACACGCAGCAGCTGTCCCGGAGGAAGGAGGCTGGAAGGCCGGGGTGTGCTGACCCCTGCCCACCCCGTGTCCGGGCCTGGCCTGTGCTCCAGGGAGGGGGAGGCTGCTCAGTGAGCACCCAGGTGCCCAGGAGCTGCCCGGGCCCCCTGCTGGCTGCCTGGTCTCTGGGGAGAAGTGCCCTCCGAGGTGACAACCTCAGGGACCAGGGTCAGGTGCGGGGCTCCCTGTCTGCGGCCGAAGTCCACTCCTTGTCGCTCCTGCAGGCCTGGCCCCAATGCCCCCCTGTCCTGGGTTCGAGCCTGTGTCCAGGTTCTGGACCCCAAGTCCGTGTGGCGCAGTAAGATCCTCCTGGGGCTCAACTTCTACGGCATGGACTACGCGGCCTCGAAGGACGCCCGCGAGCCCGTCACTGGGCCCAGGTGAGCTCAGGGCTGACCTTGCTGCACTTGGGGTGGGGTGTGGGCAACCAGGTTCCGCCAGGCTGTGAACCACAGGGCCGGAGACGAGCACTGGACGAGGGGCTCACGGTGTTCTGTCCCCTGCACTGGCCCAGGGCTC
Source organism: Sylvilagus bachmani (assembly GCA_015711505.1). Taxonomy (NCBI): domain Eukaryota; kingdom Metazoa; phylum Chordata; class Mammalia; order Lagomorpha; family Leporidae; genus Sylvilagus; species Sylvilagus bachmani. The sequence continues at coordinate 110,101,572 of CM027387.1, forward strand.
GTGTGTCCTCCAGCCGCCCTGCCCGGCCACATGGGCCAGGCTGGGCCCGCTCTCGTGGCCCTGCTTGGCCGGGCGGCGCTCACCTTGGGCCTGAGCCTCTGACGCTCCTGTGGGGCTCGCGCTGTACAGGCGCTGCCGCCGTCTTCCCACAGGCTTTGTTATCACCTGCTTTCCTCTGCGTTTTGTTTTGTTTTAAGAGTTACTTACTTGAAAGGCAGAATTACAGAGGGAGAGGGAGAGAGGGAGTTGGACGGGGGGGGGGGGGGGGAGGAATCATCCATCCACTAATTCCCTCCCCAAAAGGCTGCGATGGCCGGGGCTGGGCCAGGCGGGAGCCAGGAGCCAGGAGCTCCATCCTGGTCTCCCATGTGGATGACGCCCGGAAGGACGTGCGCTCTTGTCCACTGCCTGCCCCTGCAGATGGGGCATCTCAGGGCTGTCCCACATCTGAGGCGTGTTCCTGGGAGCTGGATTGGAGGTGGAACAACTGGGACTTGAACTGACGCTCCTAGAGGATTCTGGCTTTGCAGGCAGCACCTTAACTCGCTGTGCCACAGTGCTGGCCCCGCGCGTGGTTTTTCTGTTCCTTCCTGTTTTTCTCCTCCTCTGGGGTCCTGTGGTGAGGCCTGTGGGGCTGTCCCCCTGGGAACGGACGCCAGCTGTCGTGAGTTTGCCGGGCTCGGCGGCGCTGGGTGCGTGGCTTCCTCTGAGTCTTTGCCTCTTTGCTCTGGGTGCGGTCGTGTCCCGCCTCCTGGGAGCAGCTTGAGCCACTGTTTTCCTGGAGAGCGTGGTGCTCCTCGTGGGGTGATCTTCAGAGTCTGGGACTCTGGGGGCTACTCAGCTCAGCTTTGTGGGAACCTCTGGGGGTCCCCTAGCCTGCTGTCTGAGGGACGCTGCACCCGTTGTGAGGGCGGTGAGCTGAGGCTCAGCCACCTGCCCCAGGTCGATGGCGGTGGCCTGTGCTGGCCCCACTGCGGTGTCTCCCTGCAGGTGAGGAATGTGCTGGGCAGCTCTCCTGCCTGGCCTGAGGCCCCTCAGGGCGAGACTGCCCGCACGTCCGGCCGGCCATGCTCCCAGGTCAGGGCTGGCCATCGGGCAGACTGTCTCCCGCTCCATGTCCACAGTCCGCCGTGTGCACGACCGGCCCTGAGGTCTGGGGTCCAGCACAGGCCTGGGCCGCCTGCCTGTCTCCTGGGCCCTGGTGCTGGGTGTGCTGTGTCGCTGAGCCTGGGCCTGATGTGGGCGGGGACGGGGGACGGTCCGCTGGCTGAGGACGACCAGGGGAGGTGGCGTGTGTGGCACACGGGGCTGCAGTGGCCCGAGACTCCTGGCTGCCGTTGCCCAGTGGGTCAGGGAGTCAGCTAACAGCTGTGGTGCCGCGCTGGGAGACCTGGTGGGGCTGCCCGCAGGCCCCTCCCTTCCACCCCAGGGCCCCCGGTGTCCCTGCACCTCGGGGGCAGCGGGTGCTGAGGTGGAGGCCGGGTCAGTCCCTGGGTGTTCAGCCCAGGACCCTGCAGCACACAGTGAGGTGCTGGGTGCCCAGCCACCCTTCCTGTCTGTCCGTCCACCCCAGTCAGCACTGCTCAGCCCTCTGCTGCAGCCCCCCTTCCACAGCCATTCTCTCTCCTGGGATCTCAGGAAGGTCCTCCTGCTGCCCCCTCCCACGTCCCTGAAATGGCGCCTGCCGCAGGGGGGTGGACGGGGCTGTTGTCCACAGGATGCCTGGCCATGTGCCTGCTGACGCTGGCACAGCGCGGAGGATGCTTCCTCCTGCCGCAGAGGGAGCATTTCCCAGCCCAGAGCCAGGCGCCCCCTCAGGCCTTTGGAAGTCTGCCTTTGAGTTACCGTCCGTGCATGGGCTCGGGCAGGCGGCCACGCCACGCGTCCTGGGGGGCTGAGAGCTGGAGGCCACGTCCAGGTGTCCTGGTGTGCAGGACCGGCTGCTCCCGGGACCTCCGTCCAGGCAGCAGGTGCTCACATGGTCGCCCCTGGATGTCTGCATGCTCATCTCTTCTCAGAGGCTCCCTGGCTATGTGATCAGGGCCCCATGGCCTCCTTTTACCTTAGTCACCTCCAAGTGCAGTGCGTGTGAAGACACTCGGGCGGGGTGGGGCACCCTTGTTCTGCCAGGAGCCCTTGGGGACTTTTAGCATCCGCTGCAGATTGATTGGATCGCGAGTCCCACTTGCTGTTGCCTTCTTGGGGCCAGAAGAAATGGTCCCGTACGTTCCCCAACCCTGTCCTAGGGGCTTGGGGGGACACGACTCAGCCCCAGCACCCGCCATGGGGGGAGGAGCTGTGATTCGGGGAACACAGCCGCGCAGGAGCTGAAGTTCAGTTGTTGAAGCCTCCAGCCCCGCACGGCACGGCCGGCCCGCCCCCGGGTGCTCAGTGCTCTTCTGTTCTGAGGAGGGGCTGGGGCTGGGGGTCAGGGAGTTGTGATGATGAAGACATCCGCGAGTCTGGCTGCACGGACCTGTGCACCCGTGTGTTCATGCATATATGCACATACAGGTGACCGCACGGGCCGTCCTCAGGCCTCCTCCGCAGCCCTGCCCTGATAGGATTCTGGATGCCCCCAGCCAGGGAAGGGAGCTGCTGCTGTCCCGCCTCACCTCCCAGCTGGCCCTCCTCTCCCATCAGCTCCTTGCCAGGGGTGCAGGGGAGGGCCCTGGGCCCAGGAGGTTCAGGCCTGGACCAGACCCACAGGAGGGAGCAGTGGGCAGAGTGAGCGGAGCCACACTGGGTGGCCAGCAGCTCTGCCCTGTCTGACTGCAGTGGGCACTGCCCACCTGCCTCACCTCGGTCAGGACAGCAGCACAGACACCAGCTCAGCAGAGCGGCCTCCCATGAGGCCGGAGACTCACGTGTCACTCCTGTGGCCGCAGAGCTGGGCAGGAAGTGCTGGCAGCAAGGCTGGGTCTCCTCCCTCAAGGGCACAGCAGGGGCATGCGCCCTGCTGTGTTCTGGGCCAGTGTGGCTTGTCCTGCAGCCACAGGGACCGAGGGGACACAGTGGGGACGACAGGGAAGGTGCCCACAGCCGCCAGAGTCCTCGCAGGATGGCCCTGGCTCAGAGCCACGCCGGCTTTCCCTCCTCGAGTGGGCCATGCTCCCTGAATGTCTGAGGGGGAGGAGGAGCCACGTCCAGGGCCACGCACTCGCCCCTAGGCCAGAGGTCCTTAGAATGTTCATCCTGATGGCCCCAGGGACATCCGACCCCACAGTCTTGCCCTCACCGACTCGCTGTCCCCCGAGGTGCCTGAGGTTAGATGAGCTGCTTGCTCTCTTTCCCTCTTTTTTTTTTTTTTTTTAATATTTATTTGAAAGGCATTTATACAGAGAAAGAGAGTTGTCTTCCATCTACTGGTTCACTCCCCAAATGGTTGCGATGGGCAAGGCTGGGCCAGGCAGGAGCCAGGAGCTCCATCCCGATCTCCAGCAGGGGTGGTAGCAGGGACCCGAGCACTGGCCGTCTTCCACTGCCTCCCCAGGTGCATTAACGGGGCTGGGTTTTAAGATTTGTTTATTTATTTGAAAGAGCTACAGAGAAGGAGAGGCAAAAAGAGACAGATCTTCCATCAGCTTCATCCACATCTCTCGCGTGGGTGGCAGGGTCCCAAGCACTTGGGTCATCGTCCACTGCTTTTCCCAGGTGCATTAGAAGGGAGCTGGATCGGAACTGGAGCCACCAGACACTGCCCAGCACCCATGTGGGATGCCAGCACTGCAGGCCGAGGCTTTACCCACTACGCCACAGCACCGGCCCTGGTAGTTAATTTCTACCCTGCGCCTGGAATCCCCCAACAAGAAGCCCCCCGAGACAGTACCGATCGCGAGCTTGTGTCGTTGGAGAAGCAGTGACCTCACGAGCCCTATGACGAGGGCTTCGTCGTGTGGCTGCACCACTCAGGGCAGTGAGTGCAGTTTAGTGAGTGGTTGATTGGCTACCGAAAAGGCAGGACAGGGGCCGGTGTTGCGCTGTGGCATAGTGGCTGAGGCCACTGCCTGCGATGCGCATCCCATGTGGGTGCCAGTTCAAGTCCTGGATGCCCCACTTCCCATCCAGCTCTCTGCTATGGTCTAGGAAAGCAATGGAAGATGGCCCAAGTCCTTGGGCCCCTGCACCCACGTCGGAGACCCAGATGGGGCTCCTGGCCCCTGGCTTCGGCCTGGCCCAGCCCCAGCTGTTGCAGCTATATGGGGAGTGAACCAGTGGTTGGAAGATTTCTTTCTCAGTCTCCTCTCTTTCTTTCTGTAACTCTGCTTTTCAAATAAACAAATCTTAGAAAACAAACAAACAAAAAAACAGTGCCTGCAAGGACACTGAGCTAAGGAGGAGGCTGGTGTCACGCATCTGCGCCTCTGCATTCAGAGCTGTGTTCAGGGGCGCGGGTCCTGGAGCCTCCCCCGTCCCACACCGCAGCTTTGCTCCGCCCGCTCCCAGTAGTGAGTGGTCCACCTGGAGTGACCGCACCCTCCCTCCCATGGCTGGCCCTCGCCTACTGCCTGCCCTGGGAGACCCTGCATGGGTGAGGGTCCAGCACAGCCCCCACCCCGCCGCACGGGACCCGTCGGCTGCCTTTGTCCGCTGCCTGCCTGCTTTCTGCTGTCCTCTGGCCTGCAGAGGGGACCTGAGGGCCCTGGTTTCACGGGTCAGAACCGACCCTCCCAGGAGTCCCTTTGATGAGGGTGGGTCCACAGAGGGGCAGCCCCGTAGCAGCTCAGTTGCCGGGGCTCCTCTTCCTACACAGGTGTTGTTCGGACGCCCACTGCACCCCCCCTCCCCCCCAGCTTTCAGAATGAAGTTGGCAGCCTCTCCCAGGGTTTTCTGCCGTCCCTCTCAGCCTCCAGCACTGGAGCCTGGGCCTATCCACGGGTTGAGCACGGTCAGCCACCTCGCCATCTGCTCAGCGTAGGCGGAGCCAGAGCCCTGTGGTGCAGAAAGCCACCGGCTCACTCAGGCCAGTGGCTGTGCTGTATTCAGCCTGTGCCAGCCAGGCCAGCCATCTGTGCCTGCCCGAGGGGGCTCTATGAAGCAGTGTTCACTGGTCATGACCATGACCATGGTCAGGGCTCCTCAGGTCATGGCCAGGTCATTGCCCATCTCTAACGCAGTCTGGGCAGTGGGGAACATCCCAGAGGGGACTGCATCAGGCTTGACCTGGTTCCCTTCATTCCTGGGATGCATGTCCCTTGCAGGTGGGACTGGGTGCCGCTCTGTGGACCCCTGTGGCTGCCCCACTGCTCTGATGGACCCAGAAGTCCCTCCTGCCCAGAGGCTCTGCCCAGGCCTCAGCAGGGCCCCTCCAGAGGAGAGATGGCTGGTGGGGAGGAGATGCCGAGGAGGCCAGAGAGGCAGCTCTCGGCAGTGCCCCAATCCAGGGGCTGTTGGGGACACATGGCCCCAGCCCTCTGTGGAGGCCCCCATGGGAGGCACTGGTCTCTCTGCAGTGTGTCTGTGCCCCTGTTGGCACTAGCCCAGCAGGTGGGCACTGCTGTGGCGACACTGTCCTTGACCTGGCCTCCTTACCTCCTGCTGTGGAGATGACTGGGCGAGGGGCCTGGGTCTCACCAGAGGGGCTCCAGCCCTGCAGAACCTCTGCAGCACCAGCCAGGTGTTTGCCGGGCCTGCACGCTCATCAGCCTGCCTCCTTGGCCTCCGCCCGGCTCTGCCTCCCTGGCCCGGCCTTGCCTGCCGTGTGGTGTCCTGGGCCTCGCAGGAGTGCCCCGTTGCCCAGCCTTTCCGATGGGCCAGGGCCTGCAGCTGCCTCCTTTCCTGCCTCCTGGCCAGGGGCAGAACTGAAGGGAAAAGCGTTTTCTGGAGAGCTCTGCTCCTCACGCAGCCGCTGCGTGTCGTCGCCTGGGCTGCGGGCCCCGGCTTTGTCTCCGTCCTCCCTGCACGGTCCCCGGCCTGTCCTGCTGCCCCCGCTGGATGTGGCGATTCTGCTGTCCTGTCCAGAGCACTTTCTGCCAGTGTCCAGGTCCCTGCTCTCACCTGTGCCTTGAAGGGTTCCCCCGCTGGCGCCTTCAAAGTGGACAGGAGTATCTTGTCTGCTACCCCATGGGCCGGCTTTGTCCCATTGCTCTGCCCAAAGGTGCAAGTCCCAGGTTCCAGAGAGAGCTGTGTCCATCTTGCCTTGTGGCCCCCACCTGTGCAGCCCCGGGACTCCTCCCACGGTGCCCCACAGGGGAGGGGACCACACACTCCAGGCTGTGCCTGGGACCTCAGGTCATCCTAGGCATTTCACCCTGACAGGAGCAGCCGGGACTCGGGGTGGCCGTGCTGGTCTCTGGTGCAGCTGACCCCGCACAGGCCTGCTCTGGGCCCCCTGCTCTCTCCCCCTCTCCCAGTGACGGGTGGCATGCTGGTCTCTGGTGCAGCTGACCCCGCACAGGCCTGCTCTGGGCCCCCTGCTCACTCCCCCTCTCCCAGTGTACCTGCAGGTGGCGCCTGCTGGCTGTCCCAGGACCCAAGGTCTTTCCTAGTGGGCAGTGGCACCTGTCACTGGTGGGACAGAGCCAGGAAGCGTGTGGGAGCCTCCGGCCCTGGTCCTTGGGCTCACCCCTGGCTGTTCCAGGGGGCACAGGTGGTGGCCTCAGGTGCCCTGCACTGTTCCTGTCTGGTGACTGCCCCTGTCCCCTGGGAAGAAGCTCTGACAAGGCACAGGCACTGCCCCTTGGCACGGGTGAGGCGCAGGTGTGTGGCCGTCACCCCGCCCGCCCCACGTTTCCTCCATCCCTGTTGGCCTGGAGCGAGGGAGGGGTCTTCACACCTCTCCCTGTGAGATCCCGGCGCCGCCTTCTACCCCGCCTGGCTCCGTCCACGCTGGCTCTGCACGTGGGTCAAGATGCCGTAGACTATTCTGGGCTCTGCTCTTGCCCAGCCCTGCTCCTCAGGAGACCATTTGAGCAGAGCAAGGAGCGAGGCAGCCATCTGTGCCACCAGCGCCCCACATGCAACATCTGACACTGGCCTCAGGCCACGTCCTCCAGAGCTGCCGTGTGGCTCGGCTGCCAGGTGAGGGGCCCCCTGCTTCCGGGCTCTCAGGACGCCTGCCGCCCGCTGCCCTCCCAGGGCATCCCGAGCCCAGGTGCTCAGGCCAGCTCGGCAGCAGTGGCTTCTGCTGGGAGAGCGCCCAGCGCGGGCCAGTCCAGGTGGGCCCTCCCCAGCCGGTGTGCCTGGTTACGGGGCGTGGTTCAGGGCTGGCGTCTCCACCTTCCCTGGGCACCTGTGTCCTGTCTCTGCCTTTTCAGCCTAGGCCAGGCCCCATCCCTGATTCCTGCCTTTGTCCCACAGAAGCTTCCAGGCTGCTGTCCACACAGCGATCGCCAGAGCCCTGGGGGCCAGGAGCCCTGCTCTGCGGTGGTCGCTGTGTTTGGCATCTCTGTTCTCTCTTCTTCCTGACCCATTCATTGGCCCTTGCACTCCGAGACTGGTTACTTTTCCTAAGGGGGGAGGGGGAGAGTACAACTCGTGAACCTGAAATCCAGTGGCCTCCATCACCTGCGGCAGAAGTCCTGGCCCTTGCAGCAGTCGCCCCGCATCCCCTCCCCAGCTCTGCCCACTCTGGAGCTGCCTGCCTGGGCCGAGTGCCGGCCGCGCCTGCAGTTCCAGGTGAGGATGTGCTCGGTTATTGGCAGGGAGCCCCGTGCCCCTGAGTCCCCCTCTGGCTGCCTGGGGCGCCCTGCTGGCAGCTTCCTCCCAGGCAGCCCCTGCTCCCATGGAGGCACATGCGGCCCTCGCTGCCCCCCAGGGTCATGCTCAGGCCCGAGGGGAGGGGTCCAGGCCCAGGCCTTGCGTGCCTGGAGTTGGGGATGCTGCTGGGCGGGAAAGCACCAGTCTGGGCAGCTGCCCCCGCTCTGCTGGGCATCGTCTGTCCCGTGGCCTCTTGCAGACTGCCCGCCCTCGGCCATGTTCCTCTGTGTGGGGCCGGGAGGAAGGGTGAGCAGGAGCCCCTCTTGGGTCCCTTCCCAGGTTCCCGGGAGCAGGCTCACCCTGCCCAGCCCAGGACCCGTGTGTGGTGAGCAATCCATGGGGTCTGCACTCTGGTTGTGTCTGCCCCGAGTGAGGGACCTGGTACCCATGGGAGTCCTGGCTAAGACCCAAGCCTCAGCTCCAGGAGGCAGTGGATTCTGAGGAGGCGATATACACCCCGGGAGGAGGGCTGAGTGTGCCGTGTGGCCAGAGCTCCCCACGGGGCCGGGGTCATCTGCCTCCACCCTGCAAGGCTCAGGTTCCTCTCACAGAGCCATTAGCGGTCATCAGATCTGCACAAGGACCCCTCGAGGACAGCCCAGCACCTTCAGGTGGTCAGAGCTGGCGCTGGGCCAGGGCTGTCCCCTGGGCACCTGTGGCAGGGTCTAGTCTGAAGGGGCTTGTGGAAGGGACCAGGAAGGTCTGGGATGGGCTCAGAGAGAAAGCACGGCTGTGGCACCTCGGTGGCTGCAGCCTAAGCAGAAACTGCCACAGAACCATGCGTGGTCACTGACAGGGTGGACACAGAACCACGCGTGGTCACTCACAGGGTGGACACAGGGCCATGCATGGTCACTCAGGGTGGATGCGGGGTTGTGCGTGATCACTCACAGGGTGGACACAGGGCCACGCGTGGTCACTCACAGGGTGGATGCAGGGCCATGCATGGTCACTCACAGGGTGGATGTGGGGCTGTGCGTGATCACTCACGATAGATGTGGGGCTGTGACAGTGGACGTGGAGCCGTGTGTGGTCACTGACAGGGTGGACATGGGGCTATGTGTAGTCACAGTGGACACAGGGCTGTATGTGGTCACTCACAGGGTAGACGTGGGGCTGTGTGTGGTCACTGACAGTGGATATAGGGCCGTGTGTGGTCACTGACAAGGGTGGATGTGGAGTCGAGCATGGTCACCCACAGGATGGACATGGGTCTGTGCATGGTCACTGACAGTAGACATAGAGCCATGTGTGGTCACTGACAGGGTGGACGTGGGGCATGGGGCCATGCGTGGTCACTGACAGTGGATATGGGGCCATGTATGGTCATTCACAGGTTGGATGCGGGGCTGTGTGTGGTCACTCTCAGTAGATGTGGGGCTGTGTGTGGTCACTGACAGGGTGGACGTGGAGCCTTGCATTGTCACCCACAGGGTGGACGTGGGGCCATGCATGGTCACTGACAGGCTGGATGTGGGGCCGTGCGTGGTCAGTGACAGGGTGGACGCGGGGCCGTGTGTGGCCAGTGACAGTGGCCGCAGCTCATGCTCCGGGTCTTGGTGCTAGGCAGTGGGGTGCCCTTGTCCTGCACTAACCCAGCACTGGGCCCCACTGCTGCCCCTTCCCCAGCTCTCCCAGACCCCACAGCGTCCTGGCTGGCCGTGACCTGCACGTGCCCACTGGGGCATTCCATGAGCCGCAGGCTGGCTCATGATGGGCATGTGGGGGCAGGGCAGCTTGGCGCAGGAAGCTGGTGCTGTCACTCGCCCGCCTGTGCCTTTTCGGGGCTGGGAGGCCCTGATGCCGCAGAGCGGCCCCCAGCCAGGGCTTCCTGCAGGCCGTGCTGCCCTCGGGCGTTGCTGGACAAGGTGACCACCACTCTGGTCTGGAAGAGGCCCGGGGGGTGGGGGGCTGCCACCCGGCTCAGAACAAAGGCCCTCCCTGTTCTGGAGCCTGAGATCCTGCACCTCGGGGTCCCCGCAGTGAGGGGACCTGCTCTGTGCTGCAGGTGTCGGTCCTGGCTGGTCCTTGGCCACCCACCAAGCCACCTGTTCACACTGCCGACTCCACGGCCCCCGACACTGTGGTCTCACACGTGCAGTGAGATGGGTGAGGGCTTGGGTCCCCCACAAACCTCTGGAAGCCTCAGCCCTGGCCAGCACTTGGGGACTGAACCTGTCCTGGGGTGGGGACTCTGAAATCAGGCCCCTGGAGCGGAATGGGGCTGCGGTGTCCACGGCAGGGGTCCAGCCTCTGGCGGCTGGAAACCACCGCCCCCACGCCTGGGCCCAGGCAGCCTGTGGTCTCCAGCTGACCGCTCTCACTGGGCTCTGAGGAGAGTGTGTCCAGCAGCCACCCCAGGTCGGGCCATTATTGGGAGAACGCGGGGTGACTTCTCCCGAGGTTCTGCCTCCGGGGGTGCGAGGTAGGGCTTGGGGAGACTGTGGCTCCAGTCCCTGCCGCCCCCAGTGGCCCTGCACTTCTGCAATGGCCATGCCCACACCCTCGCCTCGGCCCTCCCAGGTACATCCAGACCCTGAAGGACCACAAGCCACGGCTGGTGTGGGACAGCCAGGCCGCAGAGCACGCCTTCGAGTACAAGAAGTGAGTGGGACGTGGGCAAGGGGGTGGCGGCTGGGCAGCCACTGCAGTGGGGCCTAGGGCAGGCGGAGGCACAGGGCAGCCGTGGGTCCTTCTGTCTTCCAGGAGCCGAGGTGGGAGGCACGTTGTCTTCTACCCCACCCTGCAGGTGAGTGCCCGCCGGGGACCCTCGCCCTCCGTGGGGCAGTGGGAGTGCACCCCGCGGCCCTGGAGTCCAGGCCACCATCCCTCACCTCTGTCTGCCCACAGTCTCTGCAGGTGCGGCTGGAGCTGGCCAGGGAGCTGGGCGTCGGGGTCTCCATCTGGGAGCTGGGTCAGGGTCTGGACTACTTCTACGACCTGCTCTAGGCAGGCAGGTGGCGCTGCTAAGCCGTGGAAGGCTGGGTGTGTAATACAGGCTGCGCTGTGTGCTGTGCGCCGTGACGCGTCTGTGGCTGCGACACCGCACCTCAGGGCCCCGCCCCCACAGGGACCTGCCCACCCCGCAGCCCCCCTCACAGGACCCCGCCCACCCCGTAGCCCTGCCTCAGAGGACCCCGCCCACCCCGCAGCCCCCCTCACGGGGCCCCGCCCACCTCGCAGCCGGCCCAGGCTCAGGTTTGCTCCTGTGGGGTCACACGGGGGTTGGAAGCTTTGGAGCAATCCAGGCTCCACACCTGGACTCTAGGGGCCCCATGTGAACCCAGGAGCTGGTGAGAGCAGAGCTGAGGCCCCTCTCACCCATCACAAACCTCCTGGCCTCCGGCACAGGCGTGTGCAGGTGCCGGACACCTGACAGCCACAGACACGGCCCCAGGAAGCCCAGCATGGCTGGGGTGGGGGGTCACACAGGACGTGGGACCCGAGATCCCAGCCCAGCTCTGCCTGGTCCCAGGCGGAACAGAGCAAGGGGCTGAGCCTGGGACAGGGGTCAGCCCCGGTGACAGCCCGGAGCAGGTGCCGGAGCTTCTGTCCATCCCTCCCACCCCTATGCAGTGGCTGCGGCCACAGGCCAAGCTCTACACCCTCAGAAACAGCTGGGACTTCTGTGTCGTGAGGCGAGGGATGGTTGACCCTCACTGCCCCCATCCTCCTCTCCCCTGGCCCTCTGCAGGCCTCCGGGCCATCAGTCTCCCCAGGGTGCTGTCTGTCCTGCTGACCCAGAGCAGGCGGAGCCTCTGCAGTCTGCGGACCATGAAGCCCCTAGGTCCCGGGTCCCGGGCTGGGGTGCAGGGCTCTTGGCCCACTCCCCAAGGGGGTGGGAATGGGAAAGGCTTTTAGGGGGTCTCTAGTTGGGGCCTAGACTGGCGAGCTAACAGCTGTGCCAGGTGGGAAGGAACTGTGGGGCAGGACAGGCCTTGACAACCTCCCCTTCCCAGTCCTGCAGGGCCCCAAGGGCCACGCTGGCCCCACTGGTTTGGGGGTCAGGGACTGGGACAAAGCCTCGCAGCTGCCAGGTGGGGCAGCACTGGGTTAAACAGGAAGATGGGGGTGTGGCTGGGGCCGGACCACTGGCCAGTCTATCTCCCTGGGGAGCTCAGCCCCCTCCCACAGGTGAGGGGGCGGGGGCAGGGGAGCCCACTGCACCCAGCACACCGGTGCCGAGGGCGGCAGAGCAGAACGTCCACATCCATGTGCTGGGGGAAGCAGAGGGCAGCTTCCCCCAGGGAATGCCCCAGGCACGTGGGCCGGAGGGGACTCCGGTGGGAGTGGTTGAGCCCTGCAGGGGCCCTGGGTCCTTGAGAGGCCCTGTGGGAGGGGGAGGCCCTGGGTTCTGGGACAGTCGCTGAGGGGCATGGAGAGGCTCACAGCTGGTAGATGGGGGCTCGGGGGTCTGGCCAGGAGCACCTGCACACAGGAAAACAGGCTGAGCGAGCCGTGGGACCCTGCCCGCCGCTTCCTCCCGGGCAGTGGCGCTGCCCTGACAGTGGGTCTGGCGTGTTACCACAGAGATCTCTGGGATCCTCTGGCCCCCTGGGGTCAGCAGGCCGTGTCTTGAGTCTCCCTGGCTCGCAGGGTGACAATCTGAGGGGGACCCCAGAGGCGGCAGGAATGGGGACGGCTGGAGCTCAAGACCGTGGGGTGCACCTGAGCTAACAGGGCTCTTGGGAAGGGTGCGAGAGCCCCCGCCCCCACCCCCCCGGACCCCTGTTGTCCCTGCGGCGAGCAGCTCCCCCAGCTGGGACCTGGCAGTGATCTCGTGAATCTCCCCGTTTCTGTAGTCCTGCGCCCTGGGATCCTCCGTGATTTACAGGAATCCACGGGGCAGAGCTCCTAGGAGCGAAACAGGAAGGGAGGGCGGGTGTGGATGCCAGGGCCAGCAGCCGCTGACCCTCTCCTGGGAGACAATGGGAGGCATTTGCTTAGCTGCCCTTGGTGGGCTCTGGGAGCCCTGTGGCTGGCACTGGACGCCGCAGCGGCCCTGGGTGGGTGTCCGGGCCTGGAGACGCGGGGCGGGGAGCCGCTCACACACTTTATTAAGATGCACCTGGGCCTGCGCCCGCTGTGGAATGTGATTAATGGGGTCAGGCCCCACCCGGAGCACCAAGACCAGTGGGCGGGCCTCCAAGGTGTCCGTGGGGGGCTGGGGACCCCACCAGTGTGAGCGCTGCCCTGGAGAATACATGGATATAAAAATGCCGGAAGCTCCTCCTGCCCCAGGCTGGACATTGCGGCCAGCACCTGTCCGCCCCTCCATCCGATCCAGAGACCCTTCAGCTGCTGGGGCTGGGCCCCCCAGGACAGGCTCCTGGGCGCTTGCTTCTCCTCCCCCGTGCCAGGTCCTGTGGCGGGAGAGTGCTGGGCCGTGGCTGGCTCCCTGGCAGGGGTGTCGGGCGGGCTACGCGCAGTAGGTGTCCGCCTTTACCACCTGGCAGTACATGGTCATGGCGAAGGTCAGGCCCAGAATCTGTGGGGGGGAGGGGCTGCTGTGGTCAAGGCCCCAACCCCCAAGGTCTGCCTGGCAGGCCCTGCCCACCAGAGATGGGGCGTCCACCACAGATGGGGCACCCACCACAGGTAGAGCGTTCACCAGACGGGGCGTGCCCAGTTGGTTTCCAGACCCCAGGGGTCCCTGGGCTCTGCTGGCAGCTCCCTGGGTCACAGCCCCCCACCCTCAGGCCAGGGCCCCCAGTGCCTGCCCCACTGTGACCACCCGAGTACATCCTGCGACCTGGCTGTGACCCCAGCTGTCCATCGGTGTGCCCCAGGCACGGAGCAGGCTGCCCTAGTGGGGGTGGTCTCTCTCTCACTCGTGCACGGAGCAGGCTGCCCTAGTGGGGGTGGTCTCTCACTCGTGCACGGAGCAGGCTGCCCTAGTGGGGGTGGTCTCTCACTCATGCTGGCATCAGGACGCAGGGTGGGGCCAGTCCTCTGACCACCAACCAGCACAGCCTGGCCCAGCCTCAGTCTCCCCACTGGACCTGGGCTCAGGAGCCAGGTTGTCCCCACCCAAAGCCCTCCCCTCCATCTGCCAGAAGCAGCCGTCTGTCCCGCCGTCCTCACGGCCTGCTCTGCCACCAGGAGGTCCCCTGGGGCCCAGGGACCTCCCAGCCCCGCCCCGCGTACCTGCACGAGCGCCGTGCACAGCCCAAAGATGCCCACGGCCAGCAGGTTCTCCTGGAGCCAGACCTTCACCGTCTCGTAGCAGGGCTGTGGGAGGCCGGGGTCAGGTCAGCGGACTGGGGAGGCCCCACCCAAGGCCTGCCCTGCACCCGGCCCGCCGCGCTCACCGCCTTCCACCAGGTGCCGGGTGCGTGTAGCCCACAACTCTCGCTGAACTCCAGGCAGCAGGAGTCAGGCACGCGCGTGGCGTTGTACACCTCAAACCAGTCGGTGTAGTTGGAGACGCCGCAGCAGCGGAACTGGGGGAGCCAAGCACAGGGCTGGGGCGGAGGGCACACGCCTGGGCCCCGCCCCATCCCCCTCCCACAGCCCCTCCCCCGCCGCGCCTCACGTCGGTCTGGATGATGCTCCAGGCGTTGGTAAGGCCCACGTTGCCCTTCGTGCCGAACAGGTGCAGGCCCTTCTTCAGGTCTTGCTGGGCGTACCTGTCAATCTGGGGGTGCCGCAGGGTCAGCAGGGCCCCCGACCGCGCCCTCCAGCCAGGCATGCCCTCCCTCACCCAGGCCCAGGCCAGTCCTCTCCCTGAAGTCCCTCCCTGAGCCCCCAGCCTCATGTCCCCCAGAAGCTCCCCCAGGGCCCAGGCCCCTCTCATCACCGTGCCCCATCCGTGGGGCCCATGCAATTGTCAGGACACACGCGTGTCTCCTTGGGGACAACCAGGCCCAGACCCCAGTCCATAAAACCAACTCCCCAGGAAGGAACCAGGCTCCTTGAGGAACCCCCTGCCGGGGCGGGAGAGGACCAAGAGGAGCCCGGGGTGTCCTGGGGGGCCAGAGAGGCTGTACTCTGAACAGGGAGGCCCCCCGTGGGGTGTGGCAGGAAGGCGGGGCCAGGAGGGGGCTCCCACAGCAGCGTGATGCCCCGCAAGTGAGCTGCTGTCATAGCAGGAACAGTTCAGCGTTGAGGGCAGCAAGAGCCAGACAGGACCTGGACAGCGGGGGTGCCCGTGGGCGGCCGTACCTGGTCCGTGTAGGCCAAGAACAGCACGGCGATGGTGGCTTCCAGAAGGAACACCAGCAGCAGCAGCACGAAGAACTGCGGGCAGCGGGGCTCGGTGAGGGCAGACAGGGACCCGACGCCACCCCAGGGCCGCCCCTCACCCCAGAACCCTCGGTGCCCTGCCCAGGCAACTGTGCACGGAGCCCAGCCCCTGTACCCCCCCCCCACCCCCTGGGACCACAGGAAGGAATCCCAGGCACGGCCAGTGCAGGGCTATGAAACCCCTGTGTAGGACAGGGGTCCCTAGGGCAGCCAGCGGCCAGCACGTCCTCAGACAAGACCATGGTGAGGGAACCAAGACCCCGAGCTGCAAAAGCCCCCCCCCGCCACCCAAGCCCTGCGGCCCAGGGGCAGCCGTGTCCAACCCAGCCCTGGGCGCTGCCGGCTGGGTCTGGCGTAGGGAGACCGCCTGAGCTCGCCATGCTCCCAGACCGGTCACTCCTGTGTGTGGGCAGACGGTGCACAGGAGCCAAGACAGATCAGGGGCCCTGGCAGAGGGGGCGTGAGCAGGGCAGGGCCAGGTGGCCTGTGAGCGGGCACTATCGCGTTTGGGGTTCCCTTCCAGCCTTGCTGCCCCCAGGGCCTGCACACGAAGCTTCCTCGGCTGTCAGGAGCTCTGAGCCCTGGCTGAGGGGCGGAGAGGCCCTGCAGGAGGGACAGAGGGACTCAGGCCCAGGGGCCACTCGGAGCTTCCTGATCGGAGACCTGCGGTGCCCCAGGTCCGGGGGCCTCACCCAGAACCCGCCCCCTCTGTAACCACTGTGACTCCTGGGCCCACATCCCGCGGTGGTCGGAAGGACTCAGCAGCCCAGCAAAGCTGCTCATGCGTGGGGCGTGCCTGCTCACACGTGCGCACGTCCCACTGGGGTAGGCCCCAAGCCCTAGCGCGTTTCCTAACATCAGCGCCTCCTGCACTCAGGGCCCGGGGGCTGCCACCCCAGCCTCGCCCTCCAGCCAAGGCCCCCAGGTCAGGCACGGGGCCCCCGGCCGTCACTCACGGTGAGCAGGAGGCACTTATTCTCCTTGATGGCTCCGATGCAGCCCACGAAGCCGATGGCCATGACGAAGGTGCCGGTGGCAATGAGCAGGTTGGCGGCCGACAGGGACGGGAAGGAGGAGGACAGGGTGGCGAAGTTCCCCTGTGTGGCGGCCAGCCAGATGCCGACGCCGAGGACGCCGCAGCCTCCCAGCTGGGACCGAGGCACAAAGGGCTGAGGGGCCGGCCAGGACAGAGCCCGAGGCTGCACCGACACCAGCCTGAGCCCCCCAGGCAGGCCCCTGCCCACCCCGGCCGCCCAGTGGGCCCTCAGGGGTGTCAGGGGTCACCAGAGCTGGACACCCGCCCAGTCTTATCCTGAGTCTTGGGCCGGTGTCCCCTTCTGCACAGCCCACAGCCACAGAAGGCGATGACCTACAGGGACCCCGACCCCCACCCCCTCACCTGCAGTGGACAGGCCCGGGGCTCCAGAGCCTGGCCTGCACCCTCCCCAGCAGGAGTGCCTGCAGCCGCCAGGGGTACCTGCCTGCTCCCCTCAGGCCACTTGGTCCCAAGGACCCCACACACCAGGTGCCCTGCCCCTCCCCCGCAGCCTCTTCACCACTGGTGGGGGCTCCCCGGAGACCGGACGCTTGGTGCCCCACCCCTGCCATCAGGGTTCAGGATGACAGGACTCCAGGCAGTGGGCACAGGCCCCGGGGAACGGCTGGGCAGTCCCGGACCCCAGGCTAGAGGAGCTCACACAGCACCCACCAGAGCCACCACAAGCCCCACGTCACCCCCACAAAGGCCTCCCTACCCCGAGGCTGGACTCAACCCCCACCTTCCCCACAAGAAACTCCGGCTGGGAGAGGGACAGCCCCCAGCCCCCGCCCACCACAGCAGCCCCGGGCCTGAGGTCATCACCCCCACAGGGCGCCAGGACCCTGGCAGCCCCAGGAGGCCGGGTGGGGAGGAGGCCACCCCTCCCCCCACCAGCAGCCCGGGTGAGCTGGTGGCCGCTGACTGCCCGGAAACACCATGCCATGGTCAGGGGAGCGGGGCAGCCCCCAGCCCAAGGGCAGCAGCTGCCCCAGGCCCCTGGGACCAAACCTTGCCGAGAGGGAAAAGCCGCCCCACCTTCGCGTCCACTCTGCCACTCTGGATGCTGCGGCTGCAGGAGGAGGTGGGGGCCTGGGGCTCCTGAGCAAACCCGTCAAACCCAGAGAGGCCACTAGGGGAGGGCTGTGAGCCTGGGCGGCACAGGCACCGGTGACACGCCTCAGCAGCGACTGTCTCCCAGCCCCGGGTGGGGCGAGGGTCTCCAGCTCCGCAGATGCCCGCCTCCCCATGGGACACCGACTGTTTGGTGGGCATAGCACTGTCCACGGTGCTGACTGGGTGAGGCCGTGGGCAGGGGCGGTGCCTGGGGCGCCCACGCCCGCCTTCAGGGAGGGACACTCCCTCACTTGAGGGAGAACAGAGGCTGGACAGGTGCTGGGCAGAGGCCGGCCTGACCCTGCGGGGGGCCCATGGGGGAGCAAGGGGCAGATTCTCACGGCCTTGCCCAGCTGCTGCCCTCGGGACTGGGGCAGGGGGACAGCAGGGGGTGCCCCCACAGGGATGGGCAGAGCCCTGGGCTGACACAGGCTCTGAACAGGTCCTGCTGCAGAGGAAACAAGCTGTCCTGGGGCGCAGTGGGCCCCTCCCGGGGGGCACTCCTCTGAGCTGAGTGCCCCTGTCATGCACCGGCCAGAGAGGGACATCAGGTGCTGGTGTCGGGGGCAGATCAACATTTAAAACCCAAGCTTCCTGTGCAGTGCCCGCCCACCCCAAGGTCGCAGCCGGCTCCATCAGCATCTGCGAGGACGCGTGTGAGGCAGCCGGCGCCACAGAGGTGGGGGCCCGGGAGGGGAGGCACCTTCCAGCCCAGCCCCGCCCCTCCCCAACTGTGGGCGGAAATTGATGCTCCTGCAGCCAGCCAGGGAAGGAGACCCCCGTCCCCCGCACTGCCACACAGCCAGCCTGGCCTGTGACCTGCCGCTCCCCCGGGCCCTGCGTGATCTTGCAGATCAGCCACGTGCAAACTCGCACATGTGCCCGCTCGCCGCGTGAACAACATTACCTGTAATTTTGAAAATGCTTCTGTGCACGCAGCTTTTAAAACATTGTGGCAGGAAAATTACAGCCTCCAAGCGCAGGGGGAGTGGGCCCATCAGAGACGGGCTTCAGAGGCAGGGTGCGGCGACTGGAGCCACCCGACCCCAACACCTGCTCCCTGCCCCCCCCCCCCGCTGCCGCACCCCAGCTAGGCAGAAGCCCGCAGGAGGCTCCTCCCAGGAGAGAGTCCACCCTGCTGCCCAGGTCCTCCACCCTGGGCTCAGCTCTGTCCACCGGTCAGCCCCTGCCTCGGACCAGCTCACCAAAGGGCTCACCCTTTGCCCCGTCTGCCCAGCACACACGGGCCCGCTCAGCCCCGTCTCTTTCACTTGGACCTCAGCGGTGACCGCTCAAGCCTGCAGTGAGGTGACAGCCCTCAGGAGCCCTAAGTGGGAGGCAGGACGAGCCCCAGCCCAGCGCCCGCCACCACTGACCCCTCAGCCGTGCACTTCCTGGGCCCCACAAAGCCTGGTGACTGCGGGGGCAGTGCCAGCTGGCCCTCTGCCCAAGGCCCCTCCAGCCACACGGCTCAGAGTGGCAGATGGCCGGGCAGATGGCCACGTCCTGGGAGCGGGGGAGAGGGCTGGGTCCCCACGGGGGGCCAAGGCTCTTGTCCAGAAGCCCCCCTCCTGCCTGGCAGGGACCCTGTGGCTGGCGGAAATGCTTGGGTCTCTCCTGGCTGGGATGTTGGCTCCGTGAGCAGAATGAGCCCGTCCACTTACAGTTCTGTCTTCTTGAACATGCCAGGCTCACCCAGGGCAGTGGCAGAGCTGCCAGGAGCCCACAGAGGGCAGGCGTGCCCCACAGACCCCTGGCTGCCAGCCCTCCCGCCAGTCTCTGGGAGCCAGGAGCTCCGCCCAGCAGAGCACAGGTGCTGCCGGCAGCCAAGGGAGCCGTGGGGCTGCACACAGCTGTGGCCATCCTCGGGCTCCCTCCCCCTCCGGTCTCAGGGCACCCAGCTCACCACAGAGGCGGACCTGTGCCTCTGCCCTGGGGGTCTGCAGCCCAAGAGCGGGCGCTGAAGCTGTGAGGCTCAGGGGATGGGCCCTGGTCCACTGGACTCTCACACTGCCCTTCCTCCAAGGGGTTCCACATGGGGCCAGCACAGATCAACCAGGCAGGAGCTGGGGGTGCCCGCACCTCCGTCCACCTCCCGTGCCAGGCCAGTCTGCAGTACGACAGGGAAACTGAGCCCAGAGAACAACTTGCTCTGGCCATCCCGAGCCTGACTGCACCCCTCGGGAACCAGTCCCTGCTGGGACCAGGAGGGGCACCTGCCAGGGGGCCAGCACAGTGGAGGCCCTGAGCTCGGCCACGTCCATGTCTGGGAGGAGCTGGGCAGGCACCAGGCCACGGCAGAGCCACGGAGCCTTCACCCTGCCAGAGAGCTCGGGTCCCTCTTCCTCCCTGGACCACCCGTGGGGCGGAGAGACCCCCAGCACAGGGCAGGGAGGTGGGGTGCAGGGGAGTGACCCGCCCTCTCCCTCCCCAAAGGGCTTCAACTTCCATTAGCGGAAAAGCTCAGGGGGCGGAGGCCCAGCTGTTGATGCAGCCACAAAGGGCTGACAGCAGAGGTTCTGGGGCTGCACAGCCCCCGACACAGGCCCCACACCCAGCCCCCCGACACAGGCCCCAGGCCCAACCCACACCCAGCCCCCCGACACAGGCCCCACGCCCACATCCCTACACCTAGCCCTCTGACACCCAGCCCCCCAACACAGGCCCCACACTCACCCCCCACATCCAGCCCTCCCCCATACCCAGCCCTCTCACACAGGCCCCATGCCCACCCCTCCACACTCAGCCCCCCAACACAGGCCCCATGTCCACCCCCCACAGCCAGCCTCCTGACACAGGCCCCATGCCCACTCCCCTATACCCAACCTCTCTGACACCCAGCCCCCCAACACAGGCCCCACGCCCACCCCCCACCCCCAGCCCCCGACACAGGCTCCATGCCCAGTCCCTGCACTGGGTCCCGGGCCTGCACAGCCCCCCCACTGGCCGCGTGCCCCTGTTCCTCGGCTCCCAGGCCCTGCACAGTCCTCACTCAAGCGGGCAGGGCTCCAGGATGCACCCCAGGCCCATCACAGGGACCAAGGCCCCAACCTGACCCCACCTGTGCAGACCCCAACAGAGCTGCCCTTACCCAGTAAAGGAGGGTGGACATGGCCCCAAGAGCCCCCCAACACCTCATGAGAGACGCCCCTGCATCCTGCCTCCCACGGGACCCAAGACCCTTGCTGGCAGCCCCACCCTCACCCCATCAAGCACCGGCAGCGAAAGCCGCTCAAACCAGCCCCCTGCAACCCCCTCCCCCCAGCCCCAAGGGCTACCTCGGGGCCTCAGGCACCCGGTCCTGCAGTGGGGCTGCTGGGGGGTCCGGCCTCAGCCTAGGAAGCAGGTGCCGGCCTAAGGGCCCCGGGGGACTGGGGACTCAGAGGCGGGTCCCAGGCGGAGCCAGGAGGGAGGGGTCAGCCGGCGAGCAGAGGAAGCCGCACAGGTCACTTCCGCCTCCCTCCCTGGAGCAGGCGCACCGCCCACTCGGAAGCACAGCAGACGGGCACTGCTGCCCAGGTGCCACCCCTCCACCTCCACAGGGCGACTTCCAGCCCTGCGGGCCCCAGCGCGCACAGGCCGGGCCGGGCAGGGGTGCAACTGGGCACAACAGGGCATTGGCTGTTGCAGCCCAGGAGGCCACCTGGGGTGGAGGCATCGTCCAGGGACAGGGGGCCTCTGTGAGGTCACGGCTCTTCCTGGGGACCCGTTAAGTGGGCTGCTCCGAGCAGACAGACGCCCTTGAGGGGCCCCCTCTCCCAGCAGGCAGGTGTCCAGGTCACCAGGAGGCAGGGGAGGGGAGAAGAGCACCCAGCCCCTGCCCCACGCCCCATTCCCACCTACACTGGCTGGGAGCTCCACCCTCACAGCCACCCCGAGGCATGGGACCCTGCCCACCTCTGCCACCCCCTCCCGGGTCCCGGGCCTCAGTGCCCACCCAAGTGACCACCCCTGAAGGTGGCCATGAGGGGCAGGAGCCCCCTCGGGTCACTCCCCACGGAGGCCCAAGCTGGCTGCGCTCCCAGTGACCCCCGGCCCCTGCCCCGAGCCGAGGAGACCAGGCCAGGGCAGGGGCAGCAAAGGGTTTGCCAGGCCCCGGCCGTCACAGGACCACACGCAGCTGCCAGGCAGGGCTGGCGCCAGACCCCATCCCAGCACAGGGGCCGGGGGGCTGGAGTGACTGTGGACAGGACTCCTCCGCCAAGCTCCCTCCCCCCCAGCCAGGGGAGCCCCGAGTGCAGGCCCCGAGCAGGTCAGGAGGGTCAGCCCCAGGGCCAGGCCTGGAAAGTTCTCCCAGGGGTCAGGTGTGAGACGTCCCCGGCCACCTCCACACACAGGTCCCACCTGGATGCCCCTCCCCCGGGTCTGAGCAAACCCCAGGCTCCCACAGACAGCAAAAGTTCAGGAAGCCAGGGCCCCCCACCTCCTCACCACAGCACTGCCTGGTGTCCCGGGCAGGCCCACCAGCCCTCTTCCATCCCCTGGTGCCTCTGGGCAACAGAGAAACCCCTGGCCTCGGGAGTCCCGGGGGCTGGCAGGGCTGAGGCCAGGACGGAGGGGACGCAGGGGGCGCACGTGCCGCCCAGCACACTGCTGGCCCCCAACTGGCCTCCGGGTCTGGGAGTGGTGCAGTGCCCAGGCGGCCCTGTCCAGCACACGCGCCTGTGCGGAAGCCCGCTGGACACCGCGCGGTGGCGGCATCGTCCCGCCCCGGGCACCTGCCGGTGCGCGCGCACTCACCCAGAAGAGCAGGTTGAAGGCGAACATCAGGTACTTGACGCCCTGCAGGCAGCCGCGCGCCATGCTGCAGCGCTTCAGCTCTAGGAGGAAGATGAAGGAGAGGTCCAGGTAGAAGACCACGTACTTGCTGCCCTTGGGCGACGTGGAGCGCGCCTGGGCCGCCTTGGGGCCGAAGAAGGCGCCCGCGCCCGCGCACCCGCCCAGGCTGCTGCCGCGCCGGAAGGGGCCGCCGCGCGCGAAGCCCGGCTCCTTGCCCTCGGGCGACGGACTGCGCCGGTACGCGGACTCGTCCGTGCTGGAGCGCCGCATGGTGCCGGCGGCCGGGGGGCCCGGAGCGCTCAGCGCCGCGCGCCCGCCACCCCGGAACGCCCCATCCCGCCGGCCCCGCGGCGGCCGCGGGCGCGCGGCTGCTCGGACCCGCCGGGCCCCAGACCCCTGCCCCGCCGGCCGCGGCGCCTCCGCCCGCCCGCGCGCAACCAATCCGAGGCGGCCCCGCCCCGCGCGGACCCCCCCTCCCGCCCCGCCGGCCAATCGTGGCGCCGCGCCCCCTCCCCGCGGCCCGCCCACCTGCGAATGCGGGCGACCGGCGCAGCGCGGTGCAAACCCAGAAGCGACCCAGTTGCGGTCGCCGCTGCTCGGGGTGGGGGCGGACGCAAGGCAGGGGGCGTGGGGGCCTGGAGGCTTTCGGGTGCACCAAAGGGTCCGGAACACGGGTCCCCAGGCCCGGCTTCGAGGGCAGCCACCCAGCGCCCAGCCGGCGCCAAGCCGCCGTCAGCACTTTCAAGTGCTGGTCACTTGGGACAAGGGGCTCGGTGTTTCCTGGAGCGCCAGTCCACAGGAGGGCCCCCACGCCTCCCCGACCCAGGCAAAGGCACAGGGGACATGCGCCGGTGACCCTTGGAGTCGTGCGTGTGCACGTTGATTCTCAGACGAGGCTGGGGGGCAAGGGCCCAGTGGTGGGGGTACACGACCGGGTGACCCGCAGCACCGAGCACGGGGAGGGCTGGGAAGCCCCACGCTCAGGGGGCAGCCCGGCTGGCATGGCCTTCCTGGTCAGCATGGCGGGAGGCTGGGAGTGCCCACCCCTTGGTACAGCCCCCAGAATACAGTCCAAAGAGGAAGGGACACACTCAAGGTCCCCGGTGGTCGGGCAGCAGAGCCCGTGAGCCACGGCCACTAGCACAGCCGTCCAGCCCTGGAGACCTGAGGGGTGCCCCGAGTGACTGCCCAGGAGGTGTCGGGGTGGCAGGGTCGGGAGGGGCTGCAGCTGCGGGCTGAACCTCTGAGTGCCCGAGGGCCACCTGCTCTCTGCTGCCCCCCACGGCTCCGTGGAGAACTGCAGTCCCAGCCCCCAAGGCGGTGGACAACTCCCTCCCGAGGTCCAGCCCGGCCCACGTGGCCCTTGTGCCTGCGTCAGCCGAGGGCTCTTTGGCGTGCGTGGGCCTCAGGAAAGGAGGGGAAGCGCCATCCACGGCTCTTCCCAGGGAGCAAGTGCAGCCATGGGGCCTGGAGACCCCTGCGGCCCCCAGCCCCAGCTGGCCTCCCCGCTCGGTGCCTGTGGGCCCGCTAAGGGGGAGGAATCACAGGGGCCAAGGGGGGGACCAGAGCTGACCCCTCCGGCCGCCTCACCACGCACAGCAGCCTCACCCTCCTGGACCACCTGGCGGGGGGGGCGGTGGAGCGGGGATGGAGCTGCTGGCGGGGGCTGCCCCAGAGCCACCCCTACACAGGGACGGCC
The DNA here is from genome assembly GCA_015711505.1 of Sylvilagus bachmani. Classification (NCBI taxonomy): domain Eukaryota; kingdom Metazoa; phylum Chordata; class Mammalia; order Lagomorpha; family Leporidae; genus Sylvilagus; species Sylvilagus bachmani. The sequence goes on from CM027387.1 coordinate 110,125,145, forward strand.
GAGGCTGAGATGGGGCAGTGACGGGGGAAAGACTGAGTAGAGGGCAGCCTGACAGGACACCTGCCCAGGATGCCACCAGGGTGTCCCTCAAAACCCTGTGCCCACCCCCACCTGCAGATCCCTGCACACACCACCCCCACGGAGCAGAGGGCACAGCCAGGGTGACAGCCTCCAGCCCCTCCCCCACAGGAGTCCCCTCCCCAGGGAGACGGGCTCAGGAGGTCCAGCACCAGGCCTGGCTCGTGGGGGAGAGCTGAAGGCAGGTCCACACACGGCAGGAAGGAGGCCAGCAGGGAGTGTGCAGCTGGACGCGAGGGCACAGGGACAGCTCTGTCCCCTCCCCAGCTCAGAGGGGGCCTCAGGGGCAAGCCTTGACCCTAGGCTCATCCACCTGCGGTCTGTCCGGCCAGCAGGGGCTCTGCGCTCCCCTGCCCCCAGGACTGCTCACCTGGGGCTTCTCCCAGCCCTGCCGGCTGCACAGTGTCCTGGCCATGTACCCTCACACACAAGGGCTCCAATTCCCCCGGGAGTTCAAGGCCGCAGCCCTGTAGGGGTGCACGAGGGAAGCAGGGGACAGGGACACCCCCCTGGCCAGGCCGCTCAGACAGGGCCCCCCAGATGGCGAGACGGAGACCCCCGGCGGCTGGCAGCCTCAGCTCGGCCAGCCCGCCGCGGAGGCCCCAGGCTGAGCCGGCTCAGGGGCCGCTTGGAGGAGGCGGGCAAGCGCCTCCAACACAAACAGACTAAGGTGTCCACTCCAGGCCCTCAGGGGCGGGCACCACCAACCCGGGGCCCGGCGGCCTGGCGCCCGCACACAGAGGCTGCACACATGGCCTGGGCGGGACCCGGCCCGTCTGGAGGCTGAGACGCCTCTGCCACCGCCCGTCCCACGGGAGGCCAGCTCCTGGCTCAGCACCCTGGATCACACGGGAGTGGGGGAAGGGCGGGTCTGCCCCCCACGCCTCCTGGCCCAGGCAGCTCACACATCTGCTGGCGCCACAGCGCAGGGCTGTGAGGGCTGCGAGGGGCTCTCAGCAGGCAGCACGTGTGAGCTGTCCACACCCGTGTTCCTGGCCCCGTGTGGGCAGCATGCACACAGCACAGTGCGGGGGCGGAGGCTGGGGTCCCGGCATAAGCGTCACCACCCCCCTCGGTCAAAGTCTTACAGACGTGGAAACTGAGGCTGCGTCCTGGGGACGAGGGGCAGGGTCTGCGAATCCCGCCCGGCCCCTGCGCACTGCCCCTGGCTGCCCAGCACCCACCCCGGCCCTGCCGCTGGCCCGTTTCCAGGGCAACGCCCGGGGGGCGGGGCTTGGCAGCTGAAACCTGTCACGAGCTTCCCCCAGTCCCCTGCCCTGAGGTGACCCCCTCCTCTGGCCAGTAGCACCAGGAAAGCCCCCCATCCTCCCCAGAGAGGCCCAGCTGCTGCCCCCACGCCACCGGCCACCACGGGCCAGGCCAGGGCTGACCCCTCGAGGCTCCCCAGCACGGGCAAGTGCAGAGGGGGGCGGGGCGCGCTGGGGGACATCCGTGGGGGGACGCCTGCCCCCCCACCCCAGGTCGGCACACACTCGGAATCCCAGGAATGCCGCCTTGGCCAGGGCCCCCGCCGGGGAGGGAGGCTCACTCCCCCCACTCTCCCACAGTAAACAGCGGAGCCCAGTGGGAGCAGGGGCGGGGCAGGCCCCTGACCCCTCCCCCAGAAGGCCCCACTCACGCACTGGGCGCCCACCGGGCTGGCCTCTCCTCCACAGCCGCGGCCGCCGAGCCTGGGTCTGACCCCAGGCCACGGTGACTCACGGCCCCATCCTGCCCCTCTGGCCAGGGCAGGATGTGCGTCCGCTCAGCCTGGGGGAGGGAGGCAGAGAAGGGAAGTGGACAGGGCTCGTGGCTCCGCACGTGGCCGCGAGGGCACTAACCCTGGCTGGGCAGTGGCTCTGGGCAGCCCCACTCCGGACCTGAGACCCTTCGTCCCCGTCCCTGTCCAGCGTCTGCCCTGAGCGGGCACTCAGCAGATGCCAGGGTGCCGCGTGAGGACCCCACCCCAGCCACACATCCAAGGCCAGCAAACCCGGCCAGAGCCCCGCGGGGGCCACAGCCAACACCCCCAGAGCCCTGCGGCTCCCCAGCCCGCCTGGGACAGCCCGGGCACCAGGCTCAGCCCGGTCCACCCGGAAGGCAGCAGCCCCGCCCATGGAGCCCCTGAGGGGGACACACAGCTGGGGCTGCCCCTACGCGGGGGCCCTGGCCTTCGAGGGTCAGCTCAAAGGGGCTGACCACACGCCCAGCCCCAGGCCCGGGAAAGAGCGAACAAGACGCCGACAGACTGCCGTCGGGGCTCCCAGCAACTCCCCGCGGGGACCCGAGCCTCGGGCAGGGCTCGAGGGACAGCGACCGGGTCCAGGCCGGGTCGGGCCGGGAGGCGGGAAGGTCCGTCCGAGGCCTCCCGCCCCGGGGCCAGACCCTCTCGCCCGGCCCCACTTGTTGCTGCGACCGGCCTGGGGCTCCGCACTGGAGGTGGAGCTCGCGGGCCGCGGCTGATGTCCGCGTCCGGGTCCAGCCGGCGCCCGCGGTGTACCTGGGCCGCCGCCTCCCGCCGCTCACACCGCGCCGTCCGCTCCCGCCGCGCAGCTGTCAGTCAAGCGGACACGAGAAACGCGAACCGTCGCCGCCGGGCCCTTTTGGCCGAGCCCAGTCGCCGTAGCGCGGCACGTACCAAACGGACGGACGGGGGGGCGCCGCCGGACGCGGCCTCCAATCGGCGCCGAGGAGCCCCGCGCCAGTGGGCGCGCCCGGGGCGGGGCCTGCAGCGCCGCGGGACCCGGCCGGGCAGTGCGCGGGGCCGCCGCGGAGTGCGCGCCGCCATGATCATCCCGGTGCGCTGTTTCACGTGCGGCAAGATCGTCGGCAACAAGTGGGAGGCCTACCTGGGGCTGCTGCAGGCGGAGTACACCGAGGGGTGAGGCGCCGGGCGCGTGGGGGCCCGGGGGCGGGCGGGGCAGGGCCCACCGCGCCTCCTGTCCCGCGCCGCGGGCTGACGCGGGGCTCGGCGGCGGGGCGGAGGGGCAGGGGCTGCTTTGCCGCAGGCCCCCGGTCGCGCCTTCTCACTCCCAAGCCGCCGCCTCCGCCCCCGGAGCCAACGCTGCAGTTTTCTGGAAGCTTCTCGTTGGTTTCCGGAAGTAGAAGGGTGGCTCCCTGAAGAGTGGGGGTCCCGCGGGGCTGGGGGCGCGGGGGCTGCCCTGGCCACCGTGAGCCCAGGCTGGGAGAGGGCGCGCCGGGGCTGGGCCGGGAGGCTGGAGCCCCTGGGCGGGGAAGGGGCGCCCTGGGGGCGAGCCCGGCGCAGGCCGCCTCACTGCTCTCTGATCGCAGGGACGCGCTGGACGCCCTGGGCCTGAAGCGCTACTGCTGCCGCCGCATGCTGCTGGCCCACGTGGACCTGATCGAGAAGCTGCTCAACTATGCGCCCCTGGAGAAGTAGCCCCGCCGCCGCCATGGCCCCCGGGGGCAGAGGCCGGCCGCGCGCACGCATGTCGCCAGCCGCGCAGTAAAGTCTTGCACAAGCACCACTGGTCTCCTCCTTGGCCTCGCTGCGCGCCCCCTCCCGAGTCCACCCGGCCCAGCTGTCTCGGGGGTCCTGGTCCCCGCCCACCCCGTGCTGGCATCCTGGGCCCTGTGTCTGCACAGAGGCGGACGCCAGCCAGGGCACCGGGAAGGCACCGGCATGGCTGCTCGCCCGAGCCGAGAACCAGGCTGAGGGCCAGGGAGCAGCTGCTCCCAGAACCCCACACGGGAGGCCCGAGCCCGCGGTCAGCTGGGGACGGGGGCCGAGCTGCTGCCGTCGCCAGGGTGTCGGCATCGCACAGCTGCCCCGGCTCCTGGCAGACCTGCAGGCCCCTCGTCTGCTCACTGCCTGTGCCACAGTGACCACAGCGGGCCCAGGGCCAGCTGGAGACACCAGCACGCCTGCGCTCAGGCCGAGCCCCACTCACACCGGCCCCCAGCAGTGCCCCCGTCCTGCGAGCCGGGTCCACCCCTGCTGGCCTGCGAGTGCCTGGGGCAGGAGCTTCACTGTCCACTCCGAGAACTTTATTAAGCCCCTGTCACGTGACAGACCCGGGTGCAGCAGCGAGTGAACAGCAGGCCCCCCCCACACACAGGGACCTCCTGGGGGAGGGGCAGAGGAGGGCCCGGGCAGGCTCACTCCAGACCCAACACAGGCATCACAGAATCCCCCAAGACCTGTGGGAGGGGGCGCTGGCAGAGCCGCCGCAGCCCCCCCCACCCCCCGGCAGAAAGCTGTACAGTTAAAGGCACTTGGCTGGCCTCTGGGGTGTGGCTGGCACGGGAGGGGGCAGAGGCGTGGCTTCCTCAGGGTCAGTAGTCAGTAGTCTCCACTCCACAGTGGGGGGTGGGAGCCCAGGCCCCCCAAGCAGAAAGCTGAGCAGTGAAAGGCACTGGGGGTCCGGGGATGGGCGTGGCTTCCTCCGGGTCAGTAGTGGGAGGCAGGGAGCCCAAGCCCCCAAACAGTAGAGCAGTGGCAGGGGTGTGGCCGGCGCGGTGGGGGTCCAGGGAAGGGCGTGGTGGGGCGTGGCTTCCTCCCGGTCAGTAGTGTCCACTCAGCAGCGCGACGCGGGGCGTCCAGGCCCCCTCAGTAGTGCTCGAGCTTCAGGCTCCGGTACAGGCAGCAGGTGAAGAACATGCCGAAGACCTACGGAGCCGGGCTGTGAGCAGGCGCCGGGGCCACAGCCGCGTCCCCCGCCACAGCCCTGGCAGGCCCGCACCTGCACACAGGCGATGCCCACGCCCACCGCGCCGATGACCCGCAGGTGCTCCTGGATGAAGGTCTCCAGCTTGGTGATGCAGCCGCCCTGGGGGTGGGGACGGGCGCTGAGGGTGGGCCGGGGCCCCGCCCACCTCCACCTGGTAGATGGTGGGGGCGTGGTCCCGCGCCACCCCGCCCACCTCCTCCTGGTAGGTGGGGGCGTGGTCCCGCTCGCCAATCCGCGCCCGCCCACCCCGCCGGGGCCCGCCTACCTCCACCTTGTAGATGTTGGAGGCGTGGTCCCGCTGCCCGCAGTTGGGCACCACGGTCTTGCAGCAGCTGTCGGGGACCACGCGGCCCCCGGCCTCGCCCGAGCGGATCCACTCGCTCTCCCGCCAGTCCCGCGAGCTGTTGCTGCCGCAGCAGTGGAACTGCAGGGCCGAGAGCGGGGTCGGCTGAGCCGCCACGCCCGCCCCGGGCCAGGCCCTCCCTGGGCTCCCACCCACCTCCTGCTGCAGCTTGTCCACCGCGCTGGTCACTCCCTCGTGGCCCGGCTGCCGGTACTGCCTGGTCATGGTATCCTTGAGGTTCTCCTTCAGCTCTGCGTTCAGCTGGGGGGGCAGCTCGGCCAGGTTAGGCTGGCGGCTGGGGCTGGGGCTGGACGCCTGCCCCCCGCCCTCCAGGCCTGCGGTGAGCAGCAGGGCTGCCTCGCCCCCGCCCGGCCCTCACCTGCTGGTAGTAGACGTAGGCCAGGATGCCCGCGATGATCTCCAGCAGGAAGATGAGCAGCAGCAAGATGAAGTACTAGGGGACAGACACCCCCGTTCTGGGCGGACCCCGCGGGCGCAGCCCCCCACCCCACCTCCAGGGGCCCCACCGCTGACCAGGCGCAGCAGGTTCCTCCGCTCCTTGAAGGTGGCGCAGCAGCCAAGCACGCCAGTAACCATGACCACGACGCCGGCCACCACCAGGATGTAGGCTGTGGCCAGGTACGTGCTGGAGGCCAGCAGGCTGATGTAGTCACTCTTGAGGGCCAGCGTCCAGACCCCCACGGCCATGACGGCCAGGCCGGCCAGCTGCGGACGGCGTGCAGAGTCAGGCCCAGCCGCGGGCCGGGGGCGGGGGGCGCGGGCAGCCCCTCCCTGCTCACCCAGAAGCAGCAGTTGTAGGTGAACAGCAGGTACTTGAGGCAGACGGTGCCACACGTGGCCTTCTTCTCACTGAACTCGTCCATCCTGGGCTGGCGGGGAAGGGTCGGAGGCCCAGAGCACACGCCTGGCCAGGGCACCCAGAGATGCCCGGGCGCAGGGGGCAGACAGGACATGAGTCACTTCCCAGGGAGAACCCGGCGTGGGCTCCCGCTGACTCATTCCCACCGCACGGGCTGCGGGCCCAGGCCAGGGGTCTGCAGAGGCACCCAGGGGCGGGGGGACAGGGCTCTGCTCGCCCTCACCGAGGCTCAGGAGCTGGAGGGTCGGCAGAAAGGCAGGCGGGGCAGGTGTTCCTGGGGGCGGGGGGGGGGCAGGCCTCGGGCAGGCTGGGGCTGGGTGCCCAGGGCCAGGTTTCCAGACAGGCAGCCCAGCTGCACTTTCCCCTCCAGCCCCGCCCAGCGCTCACCTGCCGGCGGGAACAACCTCTGGGACAGGTGGACGGAAGTTCCCAAGATGCTAGGCTGCAGGACAGGTAACAGGTTACTGGCCTGGCTCCCACGGACAGGCAGAACCCTGCCCCAGCCTCCTAGCCACCAAGGCCGTGGCCAGGGCCCCCGGGAAAACTGGCCAGCAGTGGCCAGGCCCGGTATTTTTGTCTGGACAAGGGTGGGGCAGAAAAGGCATCCGGACAGTCCGATCCTGGGAGGGGCTTCGCCCCACCCCTGCTCTCCGCTCATGAGAGAGCAGCTAGCGGGGCACAACCCCCCAAGTTCCACCCACATCGCTGGGGAACTCAGACTCCCCGCACCAACTCGCGGGGCCACGCACAGCTGTGCCCCTGGGGCTGGCTCAGAGGCCCCAGGCTTTGTGAGGTTACTGGGGTTGGCCCGGATCCCCGCCACCACCCGGCCAGGCAGGGTGGCCCCTCCAGGAACGGCTGATGGCCGTGAGCCCCGGGGGACGGGAGCGTGGGAGCCTGGGTGGCCAGAAATAGATACAGCGGCCGCGCGCAGAGCCGTCCCGGGCCTCTCCCGCGCCCCAGTGCGGGGGCTCCGGAGCTCTGCAGCAGGCGGGTTCGGGTGCAGTCTGCGGTGAGGTCACCGCTGCCGCCGGGGCCCGCCCATTTGCACGGGGTAGGGGTGGGCCTGCGGGCGGAGGGAAGGGGCCGGGGTCGGAGACAATGCGTGGGGCGCTCAGGCTGGCAGTTTCAGGGCTCCGCGCACGGCGGGGACGCCCGCCCGTCCCAGGGTCCGGGAGGCGCCTCCCCCACCCCGGCCGCCTGGCGCCGGGCTCCCCCGGAAGGGCCTGAGGCCGCGTCCGGCGGGCGTAGCCTCCCGCGCACAAACGCCGGACCCCGCGACCAGGCGCGCAGGGGCTGCGGGCCACCGGCTTCGCCCGTCCGGCCCGGCTCGGCCGTGCACTCACCAGCCACGCGTCGGAGTCGGCCCGGGCGGCGGCGGCGGCGACTGCGGGGGCGGCGGCTCCAGCGGAGAATGCGCGGCGGGGCCGCCGGCGAGACGCCCCGCCCCCGACACGAGTCTCGGCCCCGCCCACAGCGCCAGGTCCCGCCCCTGGACGGAGCCACGCCCGCGGCCCGCAGACAGCGCCAGGCAGGTCTGAACCAGCTTCGCGAAGTGCGGGGCTGCGGAGGGGCTGTAGAGGGGGCAGCGACCACCGCGCGGAGGTCCCGGACAGCGGCGAGATCCGGCGGCCTCCCCGCGCTTAGGGGGTCGGCAGAACCGAGGCCGGCCCGGGGCGGGGGAGGGTTAGGGGGCTTCGCGCCGGTGCGCCTGGGCCCCCACCCCCGGGGGCCTGTCAGTCTGTTGGTTCGGTTGGCAGGGCTGCGTGCGGGGGGCCGGGAAACGCACTCGGGGTTGGCTGGTAAGCGTGGGAACCTCCACACTGGCCGCCTGGTCCCACGGAAGGTACAGTGAGGGCTCGGGTGACGACCCGCGGCCGGAAGCCCCCCGCCCCGCACCAGGGCCACGTGCCCCGCACAGGTACCGCGCACTTGCACGAGGCCGAGGACGAGGCAGTGCAGTCCCTGGACTTTATTTGGCAGAGTTTTTATGATTTTTTCCCCGCTGGACACCGATGCTGACAGGAGGAAGACGCCCCACTGCCGCTCAATCCCTACTCGGCCCCTGCGCCCGCAGGGCTTCAAGGCGTGCCCTGTCCAGCTAACGCCCTGTGCGTGGCTCGGGCCGGTCACCGTGCACTGGGAAGGTGGCCGGAGCCACGTCTCGGGGGACGAGTCCAGCCGCCGAGCGTGGGCCCAGGCGGGCAGGCGGTGGCTTTCCTGCGGCCGGGGCCCAGCAGCCGGGCCTCACAGGCGTCCCTCGCGTCGCGGAGCCGCGTGTTCAGCTCCCTGGGGAAGGCAGAAGGCGAGGTCGGAGGGGTCCCTGCCCCCCCGGAGGGGCCGGGGCTGCGTGGCGCCCGCCCGCACCTGAGCAGCTCCAGCTGCCGCAGCAAGCTGCGTTTCTCCTTCTGCATGTTCCTGGACACCGCGACCACGTCTCTGCGGGCGGGGAGGGGCGGCCTGGATGCGGCGGACCGCTGGGGAGACCCCTCCGCTGCCCCGCAGGTCCTGGGGGTGGAAGTGGCCCGGGCCGGGGCCGGGGCCGCGCCTGCCCCGCCCGCCGCACCTTTGCGTTTGCTCCTGGCGACCCCGCGCGTCACCCTCCAGTCTGCGAAGCTGCTCCTGCGCCCCCTCGAGCTGCGCCCGCAGCGCCTCGTGGGCGCGCCACAGCTGGGCGTTCTGGGCCTGCGCCTCCAGCTGCTCCGCGACCCGGGCCTGCAACTGCTGCTCCAGCTGCGGGAGTCGGGGACGGAGGCTGGCGAGGAAGACCCGCTGCTTCCCGGGGAGCCGCGCCCGCCCGTTCCGGGGCAGAGCCTGGAGCGAGGGCTGCGCGCTCACCTCCCGCTGCCGCAGCCCCGCGCGCTCCAGCTCCTGCTCGCAGCTCTGCAGCTCCACCTCCAGGCGGCCCCTCCACTCCTCCGGCGGCGGGTTCTGGAACGCACCGGGCACCTGAGCCTGCGCTGGCCACGTGGTGCGCGGTGGGCGGGGCGGGGCGACGCGGGCGTGTCGGGGACCCCGGGAGGGACGGGGCGCGCGCCCACCTGCGTGCGAAGGCGCTGGCGCTGCTGGCGAAGCTGCAGCTCCAGCTCCTCGTGCAGACTGCACACCTCCCTCTCGTGCTCTCTTTCCCGCCTTGGGGACGGGGCCGAACAGCGATGAGAACGTGCGGGCGCTGCGGCCCCCGCCCGCTGCTCCCGGGAGCCCTTCCGCCCGGCTCCCAGCCCTCACCGCCGCAGCGCCTGCTCCAGGCCGTCGCGCTCCCGGGCCGCCTCCTTCAGGCAGGCAGTCGCGCTCATCAGCACGTCCTCGAAAGAGCCCAGCAGCTCCGGCCGCTCGCGCTGCAGCCTGGCCCAGAGCCCGCGCACAGCGCGCTGCCTAGAGGGAGCGGGTGGGGACAGGAGCTGGAGCGCCGAGTGCCACTGGCCAGCCCCACCCTCGCCCCTGCGCCCAGGACGGCGAAGGCGCGTGTGCCGTGCGCGGGGCTCCCCTCCCGCGGGTGCTCTGGGAGCCACGCCTGTGCTGTGGCTGCGGGGCCTCCAGTATTCCCGGGCTGTGCCCCGCCGCCCCTCCTCCCTGCAGCCGCCTCCTGGAATGCAAATTCTGCGGGGGGTGGTGGTGGAGAAATCTCGGTGCCTCCCAGCTGTGGGAGAGGCTGGGCCTGACAGCCAGGGACCCAGTGTGGGAGCAGTGGTCAGGGTTGGCCCCGAAGGGACAGAAGGGGGTGGGCAGGTGCGAGTGCCCCAGGAGATAGAAGAGGGGACAAGGGGCCCGCTGCACTCACCCCCCCAGGGCGGGGGCCACCCCCAGCTGCTCCAGCAGGGCTGAGATTTGCTCCTGGCCCTCCTCCTCCTCCTCCTCTTCCTCCTCTCCGTCCTCCAGAGAGCCCCTGGCGCCCCACGCATCTGACCAGCCTGACTCAAAGGTTTCCTCTGGAGCTCGGGAAGGGGCCGTGCCCTGGGCGGGCTCCACCCCCACAAACTTCCCTGTGGGCGCGAGGGGGGACAGCAGGACCAGGGTCATCACCCCGCTGGCCCGCTCCCCTCCCGCACACGTCCTGCCCACTCTCAGGGCCGAGTTTCCTGTTTTCCTTCCTCCTCCTGGTCCTATTGGCCCCGGCTCCACCTGGGGCTGCCAGGGAGGGGCTGGGGGCAGGAAGGCCAGCTCTCCAGTCGCCTGTGCGCCTGCAGGGGCCCTGTGAGTTGGGCAGGCTCAGGAGGGCTGGCAGGGCCCGGGGCTCACCCAGGCCAAGGCAGAACTCCCGGGCGGTGAGGAAGCCGGCATGGGCCTGGTCGAGACTCTCAAACACAGCTTCCAGCTGCTCGGGCGTGAGGGGCAGGTCGCTCTGCAGGCCCTGCTCGGGCAGGGACAGCAGGGATGAGCGCGGGCAGCCCTGGACGGGCCGGCCTCCGGGCTGGGGGCTGGGGCTGGGCTCACCTGCAGGTCGAGCCGGGTGATGAAGCCCTTGGCCTCCTTGTCGCAGAGCAGAAAGAGCTCCCGGGCCTGCTGCAGCACGGAAGCCCGCCGCCCTGCCGGGGGCCCCTCCTCCTCCCCCTCCTCCTGGGCCTCCCCAGCCCCAGGCTGCCCGGGGCTGGCCATGGGAGCAGGGGCTCCGCTGCACTGTGAAGCCAGGAGGGGAGGGGAGGTGAGCTGGGGACCAAGTGGAGGGACCTGCCCAGCACCAGGTGACAAGGCAGGTGGCAGCGGAGTGCCGCCCCATGGTGTCACTGGGGTGGGTGAGGCAGGCTAGGGCCTGTGGGGGCTGCCCAGGGTGGCACTGGCCAATAGAGAGCAGAGGGAGCCAGTGCGGGGTGGGGGTGGCAATCTCAGGGGCCTCTTGTGTGTAGAAGAGGGATCAGCAGAGAAGCCCACCAGAGCCTGGAGCCAGGGGTACCCGTTAGGTTTGACCCCTGCGAAGACCCAGCCATTCCTGGCCAAGCCCCAGGCCTCTGCACTGGACCCATTCCAGCCCTGGCCCCTGACAGCTGGCAGACAGGGCCAGGCCCTCCCTCCTGGGGCCAGGCCCCACCAGGCACAGGTACAAGGTCCCATGGCGCACCAGAGCCTCCCATGGCTTTTCTATGAAGGCCTCCAAAATTCTGGGTTTCCTATCCCTTCCCCCTGGAGTGGCCCCTTTCATGTCTTGGGGCCTCGGTCCTCACCTGAGTGCCCCACCCCCTAATCAGAGCCACCTGCCTGGCCCCCAGCCTGCACCAGCGCCCCCCCCAACCTGGGACCCTCCCCCAACCCATATGTCTGGAGAAGGGGGTGAACTCCAAAGAGGCAAGTCTCAGGAAGCGGTGGGCGAGGGCGGGTCAGCAGGGATCGAGGCATCGCGGCCAAAACCGAACCGCTGCCTCCGCCTGGCAAGGCTGCCACCCCGCCGGCGACTGCCACTCCGCGGGACTGAGGTCCGTCCCAGCCGGAAGCTGCGCGGCGGCCGGCCCCGGGAGCCCGGAGGAAAAGCTGGCGGGGTGGGGCTGCGAGCCGCCTCCGCTCCCCGCACCCCAGCCCCCGCCCCGGTGCCCCCCGGGCACGACTGCAGCCCCCGACGAGGCGGCGGGCGGGCGGGGACCAGGCGAGCGCAGCGGAGGGACCCGGGCGGCTGGACCTGCGAGCGCTTACCTGGGACGGCGCCGCTGCACCTGCCGCGCGCCAGAGCAGCTCCTCCCGGAAACGCGGCGTGCCCCGCCCCTGCTCAGACCCCGACCGCCTACCGCGGGGCGCAGGGCCCCGAGCCGCCCCTACTGCCCCGCAGACACCGAGACCCCAGCAAGGCCCGGTCCCGGGCGGAGTCGCCGCGCGGTGTCCCCGCCTCTCGGCGCTGCCCTGGACGGCCCGACCCCCGGAGGGCGCGAATGGCCAGCGATATGCCCCGGAGGGAGACCTGGCGACCCCCTGTAGAAGGGTCACAGCGCTGCAGGGCCGGGGGTGCAGACGCGGGAGTGTGGCGAGAAGGACCCCCGTCCCCAAGGATCTGATGCCGGTCCCCGCGCGGGTGTGCAGGAAGCCGGCAGGCAGGAAACAGCGACTGCTTTCCGCGCCAGCGCTCTCTCTGGCGCCTTGCAATCTGGGCTCTCGGATGGCAAGCGCCAGGCTGGGCCACTGGCAGCACCAAGTGCAGGCGGGGCGGGGTGGAGGGAGGACCCCTCCACCTTTTGGGGCACCCCCACCTGCACCTACCTGGAGGGCTCCTCTCCCCTCACCAGCAGTACCTGGGGCTCCTGGGTGTCTCTCTGGACAGTCCAACCACAGCAGGCTGGGCCCCAGAACGACCTTGACAGGGACAGGGGGGCGGCCCCTGGCACAGGGCACCTGGTACCTGCCTGGCCGGCTCGCCCAGTCTTGTGGCCCCAGGTCTAGGACCAACCGTTATTGTTGGCTGGGGGGTGCTGCCACAGCCACCCCCCACCTTCTGGGAGGGGCAAGCAGGGGTGAGCACACTGGAGAGGCACCCAAGCCCACAGCCCTTCTCCTGTTCCCCTGGGGCCAAGGGGTGCTGGCCTTGTCCCCTCAGGTCGCCAGCCCTGGGCTGAGTTCCCGGCACCCGGGAACGGCCCTGCTTCCAGACTGCAGACCCCTGTGGTCTCCCCTGGCGCTGGCAGGAGGCGGAGTGTGAGGGAAGGCAGGCCTGGGGCGCCAGAGAGGACCAGGCAATGCCCAAGGTGCAACCGGACCCGGAGCGGCCCCACGCCCCCGCCGCGTCACCCTGAGCCGGGAGTGCCATCGCCGCCTTCTGTAAACATTCTGGTTTTATTTAGCAAGCAAGGATCCTGAGCGGAACGTTCCCAGTGGCTCTCGGGAAGCTGTGCCCTCTTGTGGACCACACAGATATGGGTCCTAGCCAGAGGCCTGGGTGGCGCTCCTGAGTGCCCACAGCGGGGGCAGCAGGCTCTGTGCACCTCGGGACACGTGGAAGCGAAGTGGCCGAAGCCAAGCTGTGCCATTTATTACGTCTGCCTTGGCGAAAATAAATAATTCTTCACACAGTTCTGTGAACCGGGAAAAGCCAGCAAGGAGGCGCAGGTGCAGGGTTCTCAGGGGGGGGTGGGAGGGGCCCAGGCGCCAGGGAGGCTGCTCTGCCCCCCGCCCACTCGGTGTGGCCAGCAAGAGGCTGTGGGGGCTTCACAGCACAACTCCCGCATGGCGCTCTGGAGGAGGCAGCTCCGGGAGCGCCGGCTCAGCAAGGGGGCAGGGGCAGGCCGGGGGCGCTCAGAGAGGGCTCGGGGTCCGCGGGCTCGGGGGCAGGCCCCGCGGGCTCGCGCAGGCGCAGGGCGTCGGGCGGGAAGGCCACGTTGGTGCAGAAGAGCCCGAGCAGCAGCTGGCGCTGGCACTCCTCCCACTTGGCCAGCGCGTCCCCCAGCGAGAGGTTGTAGCGCATCCAGCGGGGCAGCGCCTGGCTGCAGGACAGCGGCACGGAGGGCAGGGACTGTGCGCGGCGCAGCTCCGCCTGCTCCGCCAGCCTGCGGGGGGGGGGGGGCACTTCAGTGGGGCCGCGAGGCGGCAGCGGGCCCACGGGGCGCTCACGGCGGCTCACCTGGCGGGCAGGTGGCTGCCCAGCTTCCTCTTGGCGCGCATCATCAGGTACTGGCAGATGCTGCCCGTCTGCTCCTTCATCCACCGGATGTCCTCGGGGACGTCGGGCAGCCACTCCAGCAGGCTGCGGAGGGGCGAGGGGCTGCGTCAGTGCCCCTGCGGCCGCCCACCCGCCCTCCCACAGTACGGTGCCCGGCGCCCCCTCGTGTGACCCCGCGCCCGGCCACCCACCGGATGGTGAAGGAGACGGCGCTCTCCAGCGGCAGCGTGTAGGGCACCATCATGGCGGTGGCCAGGCGCACGGGCAGCATGTTGGACAGCGTGGCCATTAGGTCCTTGGGCTCCACGCAGGCCTCCAGCAGGGCTGAGGTGGGGGGTAGGAGGTGGGCGCGGGTCGGAAGGCAGAGCCCCGCCCAGCGTGCGCGCGCCTCGGGCCTCGGTTCCCTGCCGGCCAACTGGGCCCTCTATGCCCGCGCCCCTGCCTGCGCGCACGCGCATGCGCACCCTCATTGAGCCGTGCAGGCAGGTGCTCCAGGATGTGATCCTCCTCCCCCCGCGGCGGCAAGGGGGCCTCTCCTCGGGGCGTCTCCTCGGCTGGCTCGGGGTCTCGGGGCTGGGAGGCGGGCAGCGCCAGCAAGGGGTTGGGCCGGTTCAAGAGGCCTGCGGTGAGGGAGGGGGATGGCAGGGCTGACCAGCAGGGCCACCGCCGCTGCCAGCCGGCAGGGGGCAGCACCAGCCCGGTACAGGCACCGACCCCGCACCCCGCACCCCGCACCCGGGCCGCGCGCACGCACCGTTCCGCCGCAGGAAGCGCAGGCCATCTCTGTAGCCCTGTTTGCACATCTCCCGCAGCACCTGTGGCGGGGCAAAGTGAGCACGCGCGCTCCGGCCCCCCCCCCCCCCCCGCCCCGCACATGGGCGCGGCTCACCAGGGGCTCTGGCGGGAAGAGCGCCTTGGACAGGCGGTAGAGGTTGCGCAGGTTGAACTGGATGCTGGTGTTGGTGACCCTGAGCTCGTGGATGTTGGTGGAGCTGTCCTGGGGGCAGATGTCGCTCTCGCCCGAGAACGGCGACACGGTGATGGTGTTCCTGAGCTCGTACAGCGGCAGGTTGTCCGAGATGCCGCCGTCCACGTAGCGCTTTGGCGGCGACACACGCACAGTCACAGGTGCCCGCCCCGCCCCGCCCGGGCAGCGGCAGAGGCACGGACAGCTGGGGGTGGGGGTAGGGGTGGTGCAGCCACCGGAAGTGCGGCTCCTTGAGTAAGGCAAGGGGGGGCACCCTGCGCCCTTGCCGCCCCTCCCCAGGGCCCCGGGCAGGGGCACTCACCACGCCTTGCAGGGCAGGAGGGATGAGGCCACAGTACACCGGGATGAACGTGCTGCACACGTTGGCCTACAGGGCAGGGCAGGGCCGGGTCGTGAGCTGGGGCCGGGACCGCCCCGCCCCCCCCGCCCGCCCCCCCGCAGGGCCCACCTGGATGAGCTCCTCCTTGGAGCTGAAGTGGGACAGAATGACGTTCTGGCCGTCGGAGACGCGGGTCAGTGAGATGCCCAGGCGCCCGCTGGCACGTTCATGGCCGTCGTCGGGCAGGGTCTTCAGCAGGCAGCCGCGGATGGTCTTCACCAGGTTGAAGGAGGGGTGCAGGGGCCCCAGGAACCGCTTCCGGGCCTCCTTGGACACTTCGATGATGTTGGCACCTGCCTCACCTGGACACCAAGGCCAGGGTCAGGGGGCCCCGCCGGGACGCCCGTCACCACCCCTGGGTGGCCAGCAGCGACCAGGACTTGCCCTCTGCCTGGTATTTCCCAACCGCCCGTCCCCGTGAGTCACGGCTCCAAGGTGGCAGCCAGCCCAGGACAGGGGACAGGGCACGGGCTTCACCCACTTGGCCGGGCCCAGACTGCAAAGTCCAGCACAGCCCGGGGCAGGGGCCCCAGACATCAGGCTGACGTGTGGGGCCCCGGTGGGGAAGGCAGCCCAAGGACAGCCCTGGGGTGAGGCCAGTCTCTCCAGGGAGCAGGGCTGAAGACCTTCCTGGACACGCGTGGGCCCTCCCTGCCAGGCAGGGGGCTCTGCCCACTCAGGGACAGCCTCTGCTCCAGGAGTGTTTGGGGGTTGCTGGGGGACACTCATTGGAAATGGCACCCCCAACAGGGGAACCAGCAGGCGGGCTGAGCCACCCTGGCCCTGTGGCCTGTGTCAGTGGGAGGAGGCAGGACTGGGGGGGCCAGTGAGCCTTCCACCGCACGCCATCCAGGCAAAGGTTCAGGAGGGGTCAAGGAGAACCCTGGACATGCGCCTGCTTGGCATGGCACCCAGGCTGGGGACCTTGTGGTCCTGGCGGGCTGGGGGCTGGGCAGCAGCCCCCGGGAACTCCTGAAATGGCCTTGTGCAGTAAACAGGGCTCCCAACGTGGCAGCCGGAAGTACGTGTGTGGACAGGCCACTAGGGTACTGCTGACCGCAGGGCTCCAGAGTCCAGAAACACCCCAGGGAGTCCAGTACACGGTAAGCAAGAGCAGGAAGAAGCGCCGGCCCTGCCCACCAGACCCGCTGACCCCTCCCCCAAGGTCCCCGGGGCAGAGCGGGGCCACACCAGGGCCCAGCCACGCAGCCTGGACCCGCACAGCCCCAGGACGCAGTGACCGCTGGCCCTGAGACCGAGGGACTGGAGGGGGGTGGACCCGAGTTCCTCCTCCCCCGCCGAGGCCCCGCCCCCGAGTTCCCTTCCCTTTCCAATGGAACAGCTCGGGCTGCACCTGCCGGCCGGGCCCTCCCCAGTGGAGCCCCGCACCGTCCGAGCAAAACAAACCAGGCCCCGCCCACAGACCGGCACCCCGCACACCCTGCGCCCGCCGCGGGGCCGGCTTCTCGCGCACGGAGGGCGCCGCCCGCCCGCGGGTCCCCGCTCACCCAGACAGGCACCCGTGACGAGCGCGGTGGCCGTGAGCGCCCCGGCCGAGGCGCCGTAGATGTGCGTGGCGTTGGCCACCAGGAAGGGCGCGTGCTCGCGGAGGCAGGAGGCCACGCCGACGTGGTAGACGCCCAGGAAGCCGCAGCCCGCGAACGAGATGTTCCACTTGCTCTCCCGCGGGAACATCGCGGCGGGCGGCCGGCCGTGCGGGGCTCGGCTCCGGGTCTCCGCCGGCGGAGGCGGGGGCGCTGCCGAGGGTGGCGCGGAAGGCGCTTTTAGTGCGGGGCGGGGCGGGGCCGGCGCGCGCGGCCAATGGGGGCGCGCGGGGAACGGCCGCGCCCCGGGGCCCCGCCCCCGGCGCCGAGATGCCCGCAACCCGCTGGAGCCGGCGGCGGGACCCGACGAAAGCCCGGACCCGCGGGGGTCGCGGCGCGGGCGGCACAGGCCGGGGGCACTCTCGGGAGCCTGGTGCGGGGCCGGGCGCCGCGCGGAGCGGCCTCCTCCTCCGGGCCCGCCCCCGACACCGCCCCGGAAGCCGAGGAGCGCGGCTCGGGCAGGAGCCGGGCCCCGCTGCCCAACTCAGAGCCGCGCCGAGCCGGTCTCTGGTCCGAGGACCCACACGTCCCGCGGCGAGCCGCGCAGACTCCGCCCGGGCCCACGCGCCCACCTGGGTCCGTGCCGGGGTCCTACTGAGGCTCCTCCGGCCGCCTGGTCCACCTGGGGGTGACTGGCCCCCGCCCCTGCCCCGCCCGCGGTGGGCCCGGGGGCGGAGCGCTTCCGGGCGCTGTGCCTCCCGCCCCTTTCCGCATTTTTCTCCGTGATCGTGGCCGGCTGGGCTGGCCGGGGCCCAAGATCAGTGCAGGGGCCCCTCCAGGCTGGGGCTGTGGCAGGTCGTGGACACCTGGCCCTCTGAGAACTCGGCGGGGATGCACACAAGGGATCGTGCCCCTATCCTGGGGACCAGAGCTACTGAGCCCGAGGCTTGCTGGACGGGCCGGCCGGCCCCAAAGGGCCTGAGCAACAAGCCGGGTCACAGGTGCAGGAGGGCTCCCCTGAGGCGGTGACTGCCCAGGGTGAGCAGGAAAGGGGTTCAGGGTTGAGCCTGGTCCTGGAGCAGAACGGAGCCCGACTAGGAGGTGGGAGGGTGTGGCCAGGGAGGGCCAGGAGACCCTCAGAGGGAGGGGTCAGCTCCCCAGGCCTCGGCCCTCAACACCTCTGACCCGGTTTCCACAGCACGAGGGCCATTCTGGGGACAGACCCCTCCTCCAGGAGGCTGGAAGCCAGGGACAGGGCGGGTGATTCCTGGAATCCTGGCCAGGGCTGAGAGCCGTGCTCCCTGGAGGCCCGGGTCACCCCTGCCCCCACAGCCCCCGGTGAGCTGACCCTGGCCCCTCCGCCTCCACTAAGAGGCTTTCCAGGGGGGCTGCCCTGGGACCCGTGCCCCTGCCATCAGTTCGCCCCCACCCAGCCGACCCAGGGCGCAGCCAAGCACCGACTCCCAGAGACTCCTTCCCTGCCCAAAGCCGGTCAGAGCCACCGCCCCCAGGGGCTCCAGCTGCTCCACTGCACCGTGCTAACGCGTCAAAGTGCCTGGGCCCCCGCACCCGTGGGAGACGTGGACGCAGCTCGGGGCGCTGGCCGCGGCCTGGCTCAGCTCGTCCTCGCGGCCGTCTGGGGAGTGACCAGCGGATGGAGGCCCTGCCCCCCTCAGCCTTTCACACACAGCTTAATAGAAAACAGGCAGAGAAATCTCGGGGTTCCGCGGCCCGCAGGGGGCGCCCCACAGCCCCTCCCCCGCACAGAGGCTCAGATGCACAAGGTACAAAGGCTTTATTGGGGGCGCGGGGCTAGTCGAACAGGCCGAATCCCATGTCGTCGTCCGACTCCTCGGACTCCTCCTTCTTCTCCTCCTTCTTCTCCTCGGCTGCGGGGACAAAGGCAGTGAGCGGCCGCCCGCGGAGACCCCAGCCCGCACCCCGGCTCCCCGCCCACTCACCTGCAGCGGGCGCCGAGCCGGCAGCGGGGGCCGCGGAGCCCGGGGCGGCAGAGACGGCCACAGCCGTGCCGGCGGGCACACTGGCCAGCTTGCCGGTACCTGCGGGGTGAGTGGAGCGATGCCGGAGGACCCCCGCCCACCCTTGCGCCTCCAGCGCCGGACTGCGGGGCTCCGGGTCGCACGCCCGGGGCCAGGAGCCCCCCCTGCAGCGGACCCGCCCGCTCCCCGCTGTGGCCTGGGAAGGCAGCGGGAGGCTCTTGGCTCAGGCGTGGCCGGCGCAGCCCCAGGGCAGAGACCCCGTCTGCTAAGTCGGCCTTAAATTACCAAGTCTCAGCACCGCGCGCCACGCGCTCCGACCACACCGCGGCCCGCACTGCGCGCGGGAGCAGATGTAGGAGCGCCACGCCGGGACCACCCCGACGCCGACCCCGACGCCGGCGCCCACGCCGCTCCGCCGTGCTCTGGTCCACAAGCGAACCCTGGCGGGCCACGAGCCGGCCGGCAGGGATTAGGATGGACCCCGGCCCGCAGCCCGCGCCCCCCGCTCACCCTGCGCGATCACGTCCTCGATGTTCTTCCCGTTCAGCTCGCTGATGACCTGGCGGGGACACGCGCGGGGCGCTCAGCGCGGGGGCGGGGGCCCGCACCCTCGCGGCGGCGTGACCGGCCCAGCCCTCCCGCGCCCCCACCTTGTTCAGCCGGTCGTCATCCGCCTCGATGCCCACGCTGTCCAGGATCTTCTTGATGTCTTTGGCGCTGGGCGAGGAGTTGCCCCCGAGGGCGGCCAGCAGGTAGGAGGCCACGTAGCGCATGCTGCGGGCGGCGACGGCGTTACCGCGGCGGCCCCCGCGCGCAGGCCGCGCGCCGCCCGGGGAGGCCCCAGCCCCGCACCCCCGCCGACCCCGCGCCCGCCCCCGCGGCCCGGCGCTCCACTCACGCGGCGGCGGCGGCGGACGGGCCTCACGCGTGCGACCTCGGCGGCGTCCGGGGCGGAAAGGAAGGCGCCGGCGCAGTGGGCGGGGGTAAACCGCTACCCAGAAGCCACTGCGCCGGAATGCGAGGCGCCTCCGGATGACGTCCGCGGCGCGCAGCCAATGACGGCAGGAGAGGCGCCATCGTCCGCTGCCTACCCAGGCGGTCGCTGTGGCAAAAGCGAAAGATTGTTCCGGGACTGGCTTCCCGTATACCGTGGGGGCGAAGGTCCCTCGATATGGGCGGGGCGACGGGCGAAGGAAGGCCGACCGTGACTTCGTCTGCCTTCCGCGCCTCCCGCTCCCAGCATGCCACGCGGCGCCTACAGCGCCCAGCATGCAGCGCGGCCACCACGCGCGTGCGCATCTCGAGCCGCGAACCACGAGTCCCATGGTGCACCGCTGCCGGCGGTCGCGGCCCCTGGCCGGCCTAGAGCGGCCGCACGTGGGCGCGGCGGGGTTTGCGCGTCCAGCCGCCTCGCCGGGGCCCCGCGCGCGACACGCGGTCTGCGTGACCGGGCGATGGCGTCCGTGTTGCTGGCCGTGCGTCCCGGCACGTGTGGCTCAGTCACCCTCTCGGGCCCGCGGCCCTGCGTTCATGGCGGCCCCACCCTTGCTGGAGAAAGACGGGCCTTGGGCGGCCTGGGGAAGCGTCCCTGAGCTGAGAGGGGACAGGGGGCCAGCCCGGCGCGCGTCCTGATGGGCTCCAACCGGAGCGCAAGCCCCCGCGCGTGGGTCAGGGCCCAGTGTGAGCGCGCCCCGCCCCCGAGCCCCCGCGCGTGGGTCAGGACCCGGTGTGTGAGCGCGCCGCGTCCCTGAGCTCCCGCTTAGGGCGTCAGGACCCGGTGTGTGAGCGCACCCCGATCCCCCGCGCGTGGGGTCAGGAGCCCGTGTGTGAGCTTGGACCGCAGGCCGCCCCCTCTAATGCAGGAGGACCCTGGGCACGCAGGAAGCGGGAGGCCAAGTCCTGGCGAGGGCCGGCTCCCGTGCAGTCCCAGAAGCAGCTGTCTGATGCTTCACGCAGAGATGGGTGCGTTTCTGGGTTTTTGGTGACCGTAGTAAGGAGTTTCCCATCTCAACCTTTCTGAACCGTGCAGTTCGCGGAGGCCGCATCACCGCTGTGGCCTCACAGCCCCGCCTGGTCCCTGGGGCTGCACCCCCAGACTTGGTGACCCCCATACACTCACAGCAGAGCTACAGAGCGAGGGAGAGACAGAGGGAGGTCTTCATCTGCTGGTTCACGCCTCAAATGGCCACAACTGCTGGGGCTGAGCCAGGCTGAAGCCGGGGGCCTGGAGCTCCATCCGGGTCTCCCATGGGTGCAGGGGCCCAGGAGCTTGGGCCATCTTCTGCACCGCGCCAGCCCCCTGGGTCTCTGTGTGTTGTTTTAAATCCGTACTTATATGGAAAGCAGAGTGACATGGAGACAGCCATGTCTGCCACCCGCTGGTCCATTCTCCACATGGCTGCCGCGGGGATCCAGGCACTCTGAGTCCCCTGTGCGGGGCAGGGCCCGGAGCACTGGGGGGAGCTGCATGGGAGGTGGAGCAGCCAGGACCCAGCCAGCCCTCCTGGAGGGCACACCTGCTGCCGCAGGCTGCCTGCCCTGTTCCTCTATCCAATGGATTTGAAAGGCAGAGAGGGGCGGGCGCTATGGCTGAGCAGTGATGCTGTCGCCTCAAAAAGTAGGTGGCCCATATGGGCACCAGTTCCAGTCCCGGCTGCTCCACTTCCAATCCAGCTCTGCTGTGGCCTGGGAAAGCAGTGGAAGATGGCCCAGATCCTTGGGTCCCTGCACGTGCGTGGGAGACCCGGGAGAAACTCCTGACTTCGATTGGCACAGCTCCGGCCGTTGCAGCCATCTGGGGTGTGAACCAGCAGATGGAAGACCTCTCTCTCTCTTTCTCCCCCCCCCTTCTCTCCTCTCTTTCTCCTTCTCTCTCTGTGTAACTCTGAATTTCAAATAAATGAATATATGTTTTAAAAAAATAAAAGAAAGGCAGAGAGAGATCCATGAACTGGGTCAGTCCCCCAGCTCAGAACAGCCAGGGCAGGGCCAGGCCAAAGCCGGGAGCCTGCAGCTCCGTCCAGGTCTCGGGGGCGGGGACACCCGCATTCTCCCGGCTGCAGCTGGGCCGGGGAACAGAGCTGGGGCTGGTGTCTGTGGGGGCTTCCTGTGGGTGGGGCCCCTCGTCCAAGCTTCCTTCCCTAGCACCATCACTTTCACCCCTCTCTCTTTTTTTTCCAGAGTGGTTGTTTTATTTTTAAATTTCTGTTTTCATTTTATTTGAAAGAGACTGAGATGTTCCAGAGACAGGTTCACTCCGCAAACTCCCAAACAGCCAGGACTGGGCCAGACCAAACGAGGAGCCTGGAACTCAGTGGGTGCCCCCTCGTGGGGGGCAGGGGCCCAGTGCTTCAGGCATCTCTGCAGCCCCCAGGGTGCACAGAGCCAGGACCCTAAGCAGCCTCTCAAAGGGTACACCGAATGCCCACCCCAAATACACTCCATGAGGCTCAGAAGTACCCCCGATTGGGCCTATGGAGGATCCCCCTTCCAAACGGCAGGCACTAGGAGGGAGGCCTGGCGGGAGCCGCGGGTCCACCTCGGGGCGGGGAGGGGCGGCGCGGGGAGGGCGCACAGGCCTGGCTGGGAGCACCCAGGCACCTGTTCTGCTGGTTGACAACAGCCCCGCGTGCGGTGGACGGGGGGCGTGTCCGGAGGGGCGGGGCCCAGAGTCTCCGCCTGCCCGCCCGGAAACGCGCGGGCGGGAAGCGGGAAGCGGGAAGCCGGGCGGGTGCCTGGACCCCGGTGCGCGGCGCCGCGAGCCGGCCGGGGTGTGCAGCTGCCCCCGACCGCCCGGGACTGGGCTCCTTCCCTAGCGGCGGGGGCGGCGGAGCGCGGGCTCTCAGGGCTGAGCCGCGCGGTAGGTGCGGGTCCTAGGCACCCCGGTCCAAGCCGATGCGCGCAAGGGTCGAAGGTGGGCTCTTAACCCCAGGGCTGGGGCAGACTGGGCTCCCCACCCCAGGCAGGGCTGTCCACGCTCGGTGCCCCTCAGACGCTGGACCACGGCCCCCAACAGTGACCCTGCAGAGCCCAGGCTGATGGGGAGGGGGAGGGGGGAGAGACCCAGCCCCCATCACACTCACTCATCTCCCCGCCTCTGCAGCTTCCCAGGGCCTGCCTGAGCAGGCCTGCCCTGCGAGCTGGGACATGCCTGGCCCCCAGGGACGGCCGGGGGGTGACGATGGCCACAGTGGCGGAGGGGCTGGAGCCCGAGGCAGCTGCCACGGGAGATGCTGCAGGAGCAGCGGTGGATGCCGGGCCCGGGGCGGCTCCTCTCCTGGCGGGGAAGCAGCTGAACTTGGACCTGTACCCCGCGGGCTGCCAGCGACTGCTGCACCTGTGCACCCAGCAGCCGTCGCAGCTGCTGCAGGTGGAGTTCCTGCGGCTGAGCACCCACGAAGACCCTGGGCTGCTGGAGGCAGCCCTGGCCCGGGTGCCTGCACGCCTGCCCCGCCTCCGCTCCCTGGTCCTCAAAGGTGAGCCCAGCTGCCTTGTCTGACCCTCTCCCCATCCCTCCCTGCTGCCCTGCCTCAGGCCCCACCCGCACCCATCACCTGGGCTCTGGCAAGCTGAGGCTGGCTGGGCCCCAGCTCCTGGAGCCTGGCTCCCCCGGGGGAGTCCCTGAGCAGATCCAGTGTGGATGCCGCTCCTGGGGTAGGAGTGGGTGGCGCTGCCTGGGGGCTGAGCCATGGCTCCATCCCTGTGCCCTGCGCCTGCAGCACCTAGCCGTCGTCTGCCTGTCCCAGGTGCGGGGGCCAGCAGGGCCGAGCTGGCAGCCAGGGCCCTGGCTCTGAAGGCCACGTCTGCCCCTCCCCGTCCCAGGAGGGCAACGCCGGGACATGCTAGGTGCCTGCCTCCTGGGCACCCTGACCACGCTGCCGGCCGGCCTGAGTGGCCTGGGCCGCCTGGCCCACCTGGACCTAAGCTTCAACAGCCTGCAGATGCTGCCAGCCTGCGTCCCACACATCCGCAGCCTGGACGCTCTCCTGCTATCCCATAACCGCCTCTCGGAGCTGCCCGAGGCCCTGGGAGCCCTCCCTGCCCTCACCTTCCTCACTGTCACGCACAACCAGCTCCGGGCGCTGCCCGCGGCGCTGGGGGCACTGTCCACCCTGCAGCGCCTCGACCTGTCTGAGAACCTGCTGGACTCCCTGCCCGCCGCCATCGGGGGCCTGAGCCGCCTCTCTGAGCTCAACCTGGCCTCCAACGCACTGCAGAGCGTCCCGGCCTCCCTCGGTGAGTGGCAGTGGAGGCCCTGGGCTCCTGGGGCAGCACCCTGCAGCCTCAAATGGGGCTCTGGCCCCTCTCCGCTTCTGTAGGGGCCCCTGCACCCGCAGCCTGCCCTCAGCCCAGCCTTCAAGGCCTCCATGAGGCCCACTGAGTCCGCCAAGGGGCGGTGTCCACGAGGGTGGCCCCCAGCGGGCCCTTCCTCCCCGGCGCTAAGCTGGCCCCTGCCTGCCTGCAGCCCGCCTCCGGTGCCTGCGGCTCCTGGTTCTGCACAGCAACCGCCTCACCTCCGTGCCCGCTGACCTGGCCGGCCTCCCGCTGCTCGCCCAGCTTGACCTGAGGGACAACCAGCTGCGGACCGTGC
This sequence comes from Sylvilagus bachmani, assembly GCA_015711505.1. NCBI lineage: Eukaryota > Metazoa > Chordata > Mammalia > Lagomorpha > Leporidae > Sylvilagus > Sylvilagus bachmani. Next base: position 110,149,211 of record CM027387.1, read on the forward strand.
CCCCTGAGCTCCTGGACGCCCCCTTCGTGTGCCTGCAGGGGAACCCCCTGGGCGAGGCCCCAGCAGCCTCCCCGAGTCCCCCAGGTAGGCCTGTTGCCGGGGAGGGGCACCACAGGGGAGACGCGGGTGGTGGCACCCCCCCAGGATCCATCTGCCCCTCCCGTAGGGACCCCCATGGATCTGGAGATGCCTAGGCTGCACCTGACCTCGGACGCGGGCAGGTACCAGGCAGGGCTGGAGGAGCGGCCAGGACGTGCCCTGGGGGTTCTGGCGTCCACGGGGGCCCTGTGTGTGTGACTGACACTCCTCCACCCTCAGCTTTCCTGTCACCCCGTGGGGCTGCTCCGTGACACTGGCCCGTGGTGTCCGCCTGCTGTTCCCGGCCGGGGCCGCCACCGCCCCCGTCACCATCCACTACCAGCTATGGCTGCCACGGCCAGGCCTCGTCTCGCTGGGCCCTCACGACTCCCTGCTCAGCAGTGTCCTGGAGCTGCGGCCCCACGGGCTGACCTTCCGGCAGGCATGGCCAAGGCAGGTGTGGGGTGGGCGTGGAGCCCCCAGGCCCGGCCCTGGCCCTCACATGGCCCCCTGCCCGGCAGGATGTGAGCCTGTGGCTGCTTGTTGTCCCCCCACGGACCCGGCTTTGCCGTGAGGTGGTGGTCAGGACCCGGAGCGACGGCAGCTGGAGCGACCTGGAGACCTTTCTGGAGGAAGAGGCACCCAAAGTGAGAGCTGCCCAGGCCTGGCCTGGTGCTGTCCACCCCTGCCCGCTGTTTCTGCCTGGACCCCCGGCCTGACTCAGCCTCTCCTCTGACCCCTTCCCTGTCCCAGCGGCTCTGGGCCTGCTGCCAGGTGCCCCACTTCTCGTGGTTCCTCGTAGTTCTGCGCCCTGTGTCCAATGCCTGCCTGGTGCCGCCAGAGGGGACCCTACTCTGCTCCTCAGGTCACCCTGGGGTCAAGGTCACCTTCCCCCCGGGAGCCACCGAGGAGCCTCGTCACGTGTCCATGCAGGTACAGCCAGCATAGGGCCATGGGCAGCTGGGGTGCCTCTGCGCACGGTGGACGCTCAGGAGGCCCGTCCGCCCCAGGTGCTGCGCATGGCCGGCCGGGAGCTGCGAGCCCTGCTCGGGGAGCCCGGGGCCGCCGTGAGCCCCCTGCTGCACCTCTCGCAGAGCGGCCCCACGCCCTTCCTGCGGCCGGTCACCGTGCAGCTGCCCTTGCCCCCTGGCCTCACAGGTAAGAGGCGGCTGTGTGGCCCCCGGGCCGGTGGCCTGCAGGGCAGCCCTGCAGCAGGGCCTCAGCCTGCTGTCCCGTCCTGTCCAGGCCTCGACCTGGACCGTTCCCACCTGCACCTGCTGCACAGGGCTCCTCCTGAGGCCACGTGGGATGACATCACGGCTGCAGTGTCGCTGGAGGTCACCCACCTGTATGCACGCTTCCAGGTCACACACTTCTCCTGGTCAGTGCCCCCCGCACCCTCAGCCCCATCCCTGTGTGCCCAGCCCCTGGTCATTCACTGCCCCTGGTCAGCCCCCCAGTCCCAGGTCACTCACTGGCCCTGGTCAGCCCCCCCAGCCCCTGGTCACTGCTCCTGGTCAGCCCCCCCAGCCCTTCCTTGGTCACTGCTCCTGGTCAGCCCCCCCAGCCCTGGTCACTGCTCCTGGTCAGCGCCCCCAACCCTGGTCACTGCTCCTGGTCAGCCCCTCCAGCCCCTGGTCACTGCTCCTGGTCAGCCCCCCCAGCCCCTGGTCACTGCTCCTGGTCAGCCCCTCCAGCCCCTGGTCACTGCTCCTGGTCAGCCCCCCAGCCCCTGGTACTGCTCCTGGCCAGCCCCCAGCCCCTTCAGCCCCGCCCCCGTCTGCCCAGC
>CM027387.1:110151177-110171668 GCA_015711505.1 Sylvilagus bachmani
CGTGGGGGACCTGGCCCGCAAGGCCTGGGAGCGGCTGCGGCTGCACCGCGTGAACCTCATCGCACTGCAGAGGCGCCGGGACCCCGAGCAGGTCCTGCTGCAGTGCCTGCCCCGGAACAAGGTGGGGCCGCGGAGGGGGGCGGGCATATGTGGGGGCATGGCACAGGCCTGGGGCTGCAGCGCGCCGCCGGTGCCCGCAGGTGGACGCCACCCTGCAGCGGCTGCTGGAGCGATACCGCGGCCCCGAGCCCTCCGACACCGTGGAGATGTTCGAGGGCGAGAAGTTCTTTGCAGCCTTCGAACGGGGCATCGAGGTGGACGCTGGTAGGCTCTGTGCCCCGGGGAGGGCGGGTCCCTGGGTGTGCCCCTTGCTGAGCCCCCTGGCCCTCAGACCGCCCCGACTGCGTGGAGGGCAGGATCTGCTTCGTCTTCTACTCACACCTGAAGAACGTGAAGGAGGTATACGTGACCACCGCCCTGGACCGGGAGGCTCAGGCCGTGCGAGGACAGGTGTGCCGGGGCAGGGGCAGCGGTAGGGCCCCGGGCTGCCCGGACACCCGCTGGAGCTCTGAACCCCGCCTGACCTCCCAGGTGTCCTTCTACCGGGGCTCGGTGCCCACGGAGGTGCCCGAGGAGGCCGAGGCCGCCCGGCAGAGGAAAGGCGCGGACGCCCTCTGGATGGCCACTCTGCCCCTCAAGCTGCCGGTGAGGGCAGGGGCAGGGCGTGGCCCGGGGGTGAGGGGTGTGGGGTGGCATTAGGGGCTCACTGCACACTCTCCTTGCCACAGAGACTGCGGGCGCCCAAGGGGCGGGGGCAGGGTGCCAGCCTCTCCCTGGCACCTCTGAACCTGGGTGACGCTGAGAATGGCTTCCTGACTCAGGCCAACTTGCTGAGCGTGGCCGGGCGCCTGGGTCCCGACTGGCCCACGGTGGCCCTGCACCTGGGCCTGCCCTACGGGGAGCTGCAGCGCATCCGCCACGCCTTCCGGTGAGGGGAGCAGGGTGGGGCCAGCGCCAGGCTGGGAAGGGAGGGTGCCGCCGTCTGGGGCCCAGGCAGTACGGTGCCAGCGTCTCTCTGCCCCCTCCAAGGGATGACCTGGACGGGCAGATCCGCCACATGCTGTTCTCCTGGGCGGAGCGCCAGGCCGGGCAGCCGGGGGCTGCAGGGATGCTGGTGAGGGCGCTGGAGCAGAGCGACCGGCGGGACGTGGCTGAAGAAGTCCGGGCGGTCTTGGACCTCGGCCACCGCAAGTACCAGGACAGCATCCGGCGCACAGGCCTGGCCCCCGAGGACCCCCCGCTGCCGGGGCCTCCAGCGTCACAGGCCCTGGCCTAGGCCTGGCCGGCTTGGGCTGGGCAGAGCCCCCAGCGCCCGGCCTCTCAGTGATCGTGTGTGCAACAAATACAGACGGTTCCATCTGCTTCCCGGAGCTCCGTTCATTTGTGGGGTGGAGGGGGCTGGCAGGCAAGGGTGGCCGGGTGCCCCGAAGCCGGCAGTGGCTGCCCCGCAGGGGCGCTGTGTGCCTTGGCTGCGCGTCTCCCCAGGGAGCCGGAGGAGCCTCTGCTACAAAGTACCCGCAGTGGCCGACCGGATACAAAGTTGCCCTGTGGCTGAGCGGTGTGTCGCTTGGCCAGTGGTCCCCAAGCGCGCCCACGTGTCTGGCCTGGGACCCCCTCCCCTTCCACAGCACCCCCACCCGCGGCGTGAAGAAGCCGCTGCCTTGAGGGCCCGACTCCGAGCTCCCAGGTGCCGGCGGGCGCGGGGCGGCGGCCTGGCTGGGCGCAGTGGCCCCGGCGGCCGGGAGGGGGAGCCGAAGCCCGCGTGCGGGCCGGGGCCGGGGCCGGGGGCGGAGCGCGCGCGGCGCCGAGCGGACGCGCCTCCCCGCCTAGGTGCAGGCGGGCGCGCGGCGGGGAGGCGAGCGCGGCGCGGCGCGGCGGAGCGCGGTGAGTGCCCGGAGCGGCCGCGTGCGCCCACTGGGGCGCGGCCGGGGCGCCTCGGCGCGGGGAGGTGACAGCGGCCGGCCAGGGCGCAGGGCAGCCGTGGCAGGGCCTGAACTGGCGGATGCTGCGGCCGCTCCGCCGCCCGGGTGTGGGAGGCCGTGCTCGGCCCCGGCGGTGCCGGGCGCGCTCCCCGTGCACACGTGTCCTGGAGGGTGGGAGCCTGGCGCCTGAGCTAAGGAGTGGCCGGGCCAGGGGCGCGCTCGCGGCCCCCCCGCGGACATGTGTGGACACGTGCGTGGCCGGAGTCCCGGCAGGGCCTGAGCCGGCAGCGGGCGCCCCCGACCGCTTCTCCTTTGTCCGCCGATCGGGGCGCGGCGCCATGGGAGACCCTGTCCCAGCCTCTCCTGCCGCGGGACAGAGTGATTGAATGGGGAGGCAGCGGCCCGCCCGGGCTCCGAGCCTCACCCCCCTCTGCCTTTCTTGGGAGTAGGAGGAGCCGGCAGCCTCCTCCGTGGGAGAATTCACCCTGCGGGCCCGGGAGAAGCAGCGCCGGCCCGGGCTCTGCTGCTGTCCCCAGCCGGCCGGCCCGGGGCCTCGGTTTACCCAGCGGGGAGGGAGTGAACAGCGAGGGCTGGCTTAGCCCTGGGGCCTTTGTGGTCCGGCCGGGACCTCTGGGTTTCTGAGGCAACTTGGGTGTCCCTGGAGGGCCTGTGGCAGCTGTCTCTCCCCAGGGCTGGGAGCCTCCGTGGAGGCAGGAGGAGGGGGATGAGTCCCGGAGGCTGCTCTTTGCTCCCTGTCCCAGGGCAGAGAGCCTCCTTCGCTCTGCTGAGGACTGGCCCCTGCCTTGTGGGTGCCCCCACCCCAGATGGGACCGGAGGGCTAGGCCCGACCTCTCCCCAGAAGGCCTCAGGGCAGCTGGAAGAACCGGGTGGGGCTGGGGGAAGGGAGAGATCGGGTTGAAGTTCAGAGGTCAGCAGGAGGCCCTGGGTGGGGCTGAGCCAGGTGGGGGGGGGCTCAGTGACACTCAGCCAGCCCTGCCTTCCCTGCTAACCCTGTGTGCTCCTGCCCCTAAGGGACACAAAGGCACGGGTGGGCACCGACTCATCTCCCCACGGAGCACAGGGAGAGACCACCCTCCCAGGGGCTCTGGATGGATTCAGGGTGGGAGGCGTGCTGCACTTGGCCCAAAGCCACAGACAGGACCTCCCCCCCCCGCCCCCCCCCCCGCCTTCCGTGGCTGGGGGTGTGGTAGCCGGGGGCTGCAGCCCTGGGGGTGGGTCGGACCACTTCCTCCAGCCTTGGGCACCCAGGCCCTGCTGGGCTCAGAGAAATGTCCCACCTCCTCTTCCCTTAGCCAAACGCTGCAGGGAGCCCCAGCTCGCCCAAAGTGAAAGAGAAAGTTGCCCCCCCACAGGCCCGCCCCACCCCGCCCCTCGGCCAATCCCTGAGCCCCCCTCGCCTCCTCCCCCAGCCTCCTGGCTGCCGGCTTTATCTGCCAGGGGAGGCGGCTCTCTGGAGTGCTGGAGGATCCAGTGCCGGCACCTCAGCGCGGGGGCTGGGGCGCGAGATTTCCGAGGCGCCTTGGGTGCGAGCCAGCGAGCGACCCCGGGCGGCAGGCTGTGGTGTGAGTCTGTGATAGCTGACCACCAACGGGGCGGGGGTGGGGGTGACACGGGAGAGGGTCCAGGGCTCCAGGACCCCCCCATTTCACGTCTGATGGCTGCCCTCCATGGGAAGCCCCTGAGGCTGGCTCTGGCCCTGCTGCTGATGGGAGACGCCCCTTCTTTCTCACCTGCAGAGGATGGGGGGCCCAACTATGGGGAGCCCCAGGCCAGCCCCCCCCCCGACTGCCCACTTCCAAGGCCCCCGGAGGTCCTGGTGGCCACGGCCCTCTTGGCAGCCCTGAGTCAGGTGCTGGTGGGGCTCCTGGGGCACTAGCCCCCATCCTGGAGAGGCCGATGCCAACGTGTCTGCTCAAGGGCAGGGTAGAGGTGACGGTCACCACAGCCGGGTCGGTCCAGGGGTCAAGGTGCATGGGCAGCCACGCTGACCCGTACCACTGTCCCCCAGAGCTGCCTGGCCCTTTAAAAGCTGGAGCTCAGCCCGTGTGCACGTGAGCGCCAGCGTGTGCGTGTGGGAGGCCAGCCGGGAGGACACGGGTGGAGGGGTGAGGGGGCAGACACGCTGGTGGCTGCAGCCCGGGGTGGGGGTGAGGGGCAGACGCTGCCTCCCTCCCCTCTCCAGGCCCTGCTCTGATGCCTGCTCCTCCCCCCTGCAGCACCGAAGCAGCACAGAAGCGCAGTGGCAGGCGCCTACACAGTCCCTGCAGGTGGGAGGCCAGCACCTCCCCCTCAGCCACCGCGACACCGCCTCCCCTCCCCCTGTCTCCAGCTCCTACCTGGCTGTGCCGGAGTTAAATGGCTGAGAAACAGATCAGGTCAGTGGCAACCCCCAGCCCGTGTCTGAGTCACCTCCCCCACCCCTGCCCCAGGCCCACGTGTGGTCGGGGCCGTCCTGACGGCCCCCTGCCCGCACAGCCTGCCCGCCAAGCTCATCAACGGCGGCATCGCCGGCCTGATCGGGGTCACCTGCGTGTTCCCCATCGACCTGGCCAAGACGCGGCTGCAGAACCAGCAAAATGGCCAGCGCATGTACTCCAGCATGTGAGTGCCCTGCGGCCGGGGGGCAGCTCCGCCCACACCCGCGTTCTTGGAAAGGGAGAACCCTCCTGGGGCAGGGCAGGGGCCCCAGGTCACCCCCCCCCTTGGCTGCAGGTCCGACTGCCTCATCAAGACTCTCCGCTCTGAGGGCTACTTCGGGATGTACCGGGGTGAGGCTCGGGACGCTTGGGACGGGGCAGCGTGCTGTGAGTGGTGTGTCCCCTGGGGCTGGCTGCACCTGCTGCTGGCAGTGGAGACTGGGATGAGGGAGGGGCCGGCCCGGGTTTATGGTGAGTGGCGGCTTCCTGCCACTCACCTAGGTCTTACCCCCACCTGCCCTTGGTGCTGGCACCCCCCCGCCCTCTGGCACAGGCCGGAGCCCATCTGTGCCTAGAAACAAGGGGGGGCTGTGGCTGCAAAGCAGCTTAGGGCACAATCGGAGCTGGGATTTGCCCAGAAACCATGCAGCCCTGAGCCTGTGGCACTGCCGCATGGCCTCCCCCGGGTTCTGCCCTCGTGGACCTGGACCTGTGTCCTACCCATGCTAGCACCCGTGTTCCCCATGGAGGCCTCCCGGTGGGCTCTGGGCTCCCTGCTTCACTGCCCCGTAGCAGAGAGACCAGAGCCAGATGAGGGGGGCTAGCGGAACGCCTGGCCCTGTCCCCACCAGTGCCGTACCTGGCACAACCCAGGCTCAAATGTGGGTGAGAGGGCAGGAGACAGCCGAGAGCGGCTGGGATGGGGCTGTGCCAGCCGGAAGGCCACGCTGGCTGCCAGCTCCCAGCCCAGGCCACCGAGCGTGTCCACTGCGCCCCACCCGGTCTGAGCCCCGCGCGCCCACAGGAGCTGCTGTGAACCTGACCTTGGTCACCCCTGAGAAGGCCATCAAGCTAGCGGCCAACGACTTCTTCCGTTACCAGCTCTCCAAAGACGGGTGAGGGGCTTGGATGCCAGGGGACATAGGAGGACAGGGCTGAGGTCAGTGTAGCCAGCTGGGTGCCCTCCATCCGCCTGCAGGCCTCACCTGGACTGTTTGACCTTGTGGGGGCAGCCCCCCCACACACACACAGGGGCCCAGGGCACCGCCCTCAGCCCCCACGGCAGCCGCACCTGCAGTAGGAGGGACACTCGGCACCCCAGCTCCCTGCACGGGGCGTGTCCGTGGCTCAGTACCCCTCTCTGCCCCTGTGGCAGCAGCGTCTGTCTCACCTCTGGGGTGGGGGGCCTCCCCCTCCTCACTGGGCCCCGCCCCTGCGTGACAGGCAGCCGCTGACCCTGCCTAAAGAGATGCTGGCGGGCTGTGGGGCCGGCACCTGCCAGGTGATCGTGACCACGCCCATGGAGATGCTGAAGATCCAACTGCAGGACGCAGGACGCCTCGGTGAGGGCGGGGCTTGCGTGGGGTGGGGGGCAGGGCGGCCGCGGGAGCCCCTCCTCCTCCCAAGGAGACTCAGCCGCCCCTGTGCCACCAGCCGCCCAGAGGAAGCTTCTGGCCGCCCAGGCGCAGCTCTCGGTGGAGGCCCAGGCTGCGCCCCGGCCCACGGCCATGCAGCTCACCCGGGACCTGCTGCGGACCCGCGGCATCGCAGGCCTCTACAAGGGACTGGGGGCCACGCTGCTCAGGTTGGGGGCCGGGCTGGTGGGAGGTGGCAGGGCCCCGCCCCCAGCCACTTGCCCCCGCCGCCAGCTCACTGCCTCTCGACAGGGACGTCCCTTTCTCCGTCGTCTACTTCCCTCTCTTTGCCAACCTGAACCAGCTGGGCCGCCCGGCGACCGAGGAGAAGTCGCCCTTCTACGTGTCCTTCCTGGCCGGCTGCGTGGCCGGGAGCGCGGCCGCCGTGGCCGTCAACCCCTGCGATGGTCAGTAGGGGCCAGGGCGGGGTGCGCGGGCTCCCGGGTGGGCGGGGCTCCGACGCTCACCCCCGCCTCTCCTAGTGGTGAAGACGCGGCTGCAGTCGCTCCAGCGCGGCCTGAACGAGGACACCTACTCGGGCTTCCTGGACTGCGCCAGGTGCGCGGGGCGGGAGAGGGGCGGGGGGGGGGCGGGGGGGCAGCTCCTGCCCTTGTCCTGACCTCCCCTCCCCCCCCAGGAAGATCTGGCGGCACGAGGGCCCCTCGGCCTTCCTGAAGGGCGCCTACTGCCGCGCGCTAGTCATCGCCCCCCTGTTCGGCATCGCGCAGGTGGTGTACTTCCTGGGCATCGCCGAGTCTCTGCTGGGGCTGCTGCAGCGTCCCCAACCCTGAGGCCCCCCTCTGTAGTGGGGGGGCTGGGAGGGGATACAGGGTCCACGTGGGTGGCACACACCCAGGGCTTCCCCTGCCCAACCTTTGGGATCAACGTCTTATTTATGTAGAAAATGCGGAGATTCTTACATTCCTCAAGCCAGCCCTGCCCCAGTCCTGTGCGGCCTGAATGCCCCCAGGGACGGAGCTGGTCTCTGGGCTGGGGGTTCCCAGGCCTGGGCTGGGCAGACTGGACCCCACCCCCTCCAGTCCACCGCCTCTCATCTCTGAGGCCCTCCTGGTCCACGGAGGGGATCCATACAAACCTATTTATTGAGTCTGCTGCGCCCACGTGGCTCTGCCATCTTCCCGTCCGTCCGTCTGTCCGTCCGTCCGTCCGTCCATCCGGCCTGCTCACCTCGGCCGGGACTCAGTCGATCCCCCTCCTGGCCAGCATTGCGGGGGGAGCCACACCCCCCTGTGGGACCCACACATTGTGAGGGGTGGTGTTTGGGGAGCAGCTCCCGCCCTCCAGCCGTCAGCTGGGCACCGGGCGTCATCACGCGTGGGGGGCCGTATGCTGTCAGGCCCCTCTTGCTGCATCTCCTGCAGACCTCTCCCGAGACACCCTGTCCTGCCCTGGGATTGGTCGGCCGGAGAGCAAGCAGGAAGACCAGCGCGAGCCTGGGACGCCCTGCCCTGCTCCAGGCGGCCGGGCTGCCCCTCCCCCAGGGTCCACTGTTCTTGGGACCTCTGCCGGAGGCCCCTGGCCACCCCCAGACCCCCGGGCGCTGGGTGGAGGCCTCTCCCCGCCCGTCCCTGCCATGTGAATGTGTTGGTGATTGATCTGACGTGCTGGTGCTGTGTCCCCAGACTGGGCGCCCCGAGGCCCCCCCAACACTACCTGGGCTCAGCTCTCGGTGTCCCTGTCACGTCCGTACCTTGGAAGCTGTGCTGCTGCTTACAGAATTATATTTTTTTTCCTTTGAAGAGTTTTAAAAGTAATTTTTTGTGTCTTGTCATGTAAGAGGATAAATAAATATTCTACCTAGATGCCTCTCTGGAAGTCTGTTTCGGGGAGGGGTGGGGGTGCTGGGCAGCTGCCCAGGCTGGGGGCGGAGCCGCGGTGGCCGCTAGAGGCCGGCGCGGAGCCTGCGGCCCCGCCCCCTGCTGGTCCTTTGCCGGGCGCGGTGCATTGTGGGCATCTCCCAGGCTCTCTGCATCGCATCGCATCGCATCGCCTCGGCGTCCGCCGCTCGCCATCCAGAGGGAACGCAGCGCCGCGGTGTGAGGCCCGAAGGACGGCGTAAGGCGGCGGGGCTCGCGGGTGGGCAGGGGCCGAGGTGGTGCCTGGGGGTGCAAGCCTGCCTGCTGCTCTCCTGAGCACCGAGGCTCTGGGAGGGGGAAGAAGCAGCTGGGAGGTGAGAGGGCTCAGAAATAAGGGAGGGAGAGACCACCTGCCTGCTGCACAGTGATGCCCAGTGGCTGGGACCTGCTGCCGGGGGTGCTGGGGGAGAAAGGGAGGCCCTTGCTCCCTGGGATGTGGGGCAGTAGCTGGACACCCTCCTCACATGGTGACCTTCAGATGACCTTCAGTGAGGTCACTGCACCAGGCCCGGGGTGTGGAACCTGAGCGGCAGCTTCCGCACTGGCTCCCTCTTCCTTCCCAGCTGGGGGACCCCTCAGCCTTCCCCCAGGGGCGACAGGTGGCCTCAGGTCTCCAGGGCGGCTGGGCCTGGGGTGCTGTCCCCGCCCTCACCTGGGCCGCTGAGAATCTGGGCCAGGCCCGGCCCATCCTCCACCGGCCTGCAGGCTTGTTCCAGGGATTCCTGCTGTCCCCCAGGCCAGCACTGCCTGGAGGCAGCAAGGACTCAGTGTCCTTGAGCTGCTGCAGAGGGGACCCTGGCCCTGGAGGCCTCCAGGAAGCAGTCTCAGTGTCACCTCCAGGTCCTTGCAGTCCCACTCCCAACCCCAGCAGCCACCAGCAGCCGGCCCCGCCCTGCCCTTCCCCAGCTGGGCTGAGTGCTCCCTGCCCTGGGCCAGCGGCAGGGGCGTAGCCCAGATCTGCAGGAGGGCCCTGTCTGCCCACTGCGTCCAGCCAGAGGGCAGGAGCCGGTGGAGGCCAGGCCAGAAAGAGGAGGGTCTGACACCCACAGGAAGCTCCTTAGACGGGACTCCTGGGGGGAACATGAGCTGGGCGGGGGCGGGGGGTGCCCAAGAGCGGAGCCCTTGCCCACCACCTCCCTGGTGTCTGCCTGCAGGCCCATATCATGCCCAGGGACCAGCTGCGCTGACCATCTGCCTGTCCCACACGCCCAGCAGCCCCACCCGCCATGGAGTCCAGAGGGAAGGGAACCAACAGCCCCAAGCCCGACACGAAGGTGCCCCAGGCTGCCACTGAGGCCAAGGCCCCCCCAGCCACCGACGGAAAAGCTCCCTCTGCCAAGCCCATGAAGAAGGAGGCCCAGACGGAGAGGCAGGAGCGGCCGGCAGCCCCTGCCCCCGCGCCATCCAAGGCAGACCCCGCCCTCCTCAACAACCACAGCAACCTGAAGCCGGCCCCCGCGGCCCCCACGGCCCCCGCGGCCCCCGGCAGTCCTGACGCAGCCCCAGAGCCCAAGGGTCCCGGGGATGGGGCCGAAGAGCACGCATCCACCTGTGGGGGCCCTGGGGGCCGGGGGCCCTGGCCATTGGAGAACTTGACCCCCTTGCTGGTGGCCGGGGGTGTGGCCGTGGCAGCCGTGGCCCTGGTTCTTGGAGTGGTCTTTTGGGCCCGGAAAAAATGATGCCTGGTGCCCAGCTCGGGGCCAGGAGCCACTTTCTGTACAGAGCTGGAGAGCAGTGCATGCAGGCCTCACCGTCACACATCCGCGTACACACGCACACACACGCACGAACACTCCCCAGCCCCGCCCCCGGCTGCACAGCCCTAGGGCCGTGGAGAAGGATGGGGCATTAAAGGGCGTGGTGTCTCATTCTCCCCACTCCTGCTCTTTGTGTGCAGCTGGGCGGGACACGGGGGGCTGACCACCTGCAAAGGCCGCCTCCGCCAGTCCCCGCCGGGCTCTGCCCAGTGCACCTCTCCCCGCTTGTGCCCGGGGAGCCCCTGGGGCTGGGGCCGTCTCACCCCCTGCCCAGAGTGGCGACTGTCCTGGGGGCAGCCGAGAGCCCCAGGGAGGGGAGGACCCTGAGGACCCCGCCCCCAGCTCCAGGAGGGCCCCTTCCCGTCTGCTTCCAGCGCCCCCTGTCTAACAAGCGTATAAATGCAATAATACCGGTAGAGTAGAACTGTGTGGTGGGCGGGCGACACCCGTGCTCGGCCCCATCCTGCCTACAGGGAGACTCTGGCCCTTGGCCCTGTGGCAGAGGGCTGGCTCTGTGGGAGCGAGGTGTGCCCACACCTGGGTGGTGGCCGTGGGCACCCGGGGCCCGAGGAGAGGCCGAGTCTGAAATAAACTCTGTTATCCGAAGGCTGGGCTGGCGTCTCACCCTGCACTCAGCTTGGGGGGAGGGGGAGGGGGGCCGTGAGGCCTAGGTGGGGGCGTCTCACCTGCACTGGGAGGGGCGGGGCTTCCATGGGGGAAGGCACAGATGCCCATGCTGGGCTTTCCAGGGACAGGTGGGGAGCCCCAGGTCCCCTGGCCGGCCCCCTGCCACCCCTATGCCCCTGAGCCTGATGGGCTGACTCGCAGACCCTCAGCCTTCCCGGGAGCCCTCACACCAGATAGACACTGAGCAGTGGGGCCATGGGATCGGGAACTGTGGCCTCATTCCAGGAGGGGCCCTGCTGTCGGGCTCTCAGCACCCCTCCCTGGAGGCACGCAGGCCCCGAGCCCCCCGCGCAGCCTCCGGCTGACCAGGCCTCCATGTAGCCGCAGAAGTGCTGTGGACTCTCCTCCTGCGCACCTTCCCCCAGACCTGCTCTACTGCCTGCGGGCCCTGCTTGTGCCCACCCCCACCCAGAGACACAGCCCACGTCCGTCTCTGGACCCCCAACCCAGGCCCAGATGGGGTCAGCGCCCATGGTGCACCCGCTGTCCCATCCCAGAACACCCCTCCAAACCTCCATTTTTGTACAAAGACTTATTTGAGAAACAGAGTTAGAGAGAGAGAGAGAGAGAGAGAGAGAGATCTTCTATCTGCTTGTTCACTCCACAAAAACGGCCACAGCAGCCAGGCTGGGCCAGGTCGAAGCCAGGAGCCAGGAGCCTCCTCCGGGTCCCCCACGCAGGTGCAGGGGCCCAGGGACCTGGGCTGTGCTCCACTGCTTTCCCAGGCCAGAGCAGAGAGCTGGATCGGAAGTGGAGCAGCCGGGACTCAGACTGGTGCCCATGTGGGATGCCAGTGCCGCGGTCAGAGGCTTGACTCACTACACCACAGCGCCAGTCCCTGTCCATATGTTTTTTAAGATTTATTTTAAGCCGGCGCTGCGGCTCACTAGGCTAATCCTCCGCCTGCAGCGCCGGCACCCCAGGTTCTAGTCCCGGTCAGGGCGCCGGATTCTGTCCCAGTTGCCCCTCTTCCAGGCCAGCTCTCTGCTGTGGCCAGGGAGTGCAGTGGAGGATGGCCCAGGTGCTTGGGCCCTGCACCCCATGGGAGACCAGGAGAAGCACCTGGCTCTTGCCATCGGATCAGCGCAGCGCGCCGGCCGCGGTGGCCATTGGAGGGTGAACCAACGGCAAAGGAAGACCTTTCTCTCTGTCTCTCTCTCACTGTCGACTCTGCCTGTCAAAAAAAAAAAAAAAGATTTATTTTATTTATTTGAGAGACAAAGAGAGATCTTCCACCCACTGGTTCATTCCCCAAACGCATCAGCCAGGGCTGTGCCAGGCCGAAACCTGGAGCCAGGAGCTCCTTCCGGGTCCCTCACGTGGGTGCAGGGGCCCGAGCGCTGGCCGTCATCGGCTGCCTTCCCAGGCCACCAGCAGGGAGCTGGACTGGAACAGGTGCTCTGGTTGGGATGCCGGTTCACAAGCAGTGGGGTCACCTGCTGCACCTTCGCGCTGGCCGCTGCAGCCTCTTAACCTCTGCACCCCTGCCACTGGCAAGTCCAGGAGACCGCTGGCCGCGCAGGGCGCAGGGCGCAGGGCGCATGTGTGGCTCCAGCTCGCCAGCCTCGCCCTGCTGCCCTGCAGCCCCTCCTAATTCTGCCATCCCGGCCGGCAGGCAGACAAGCCATTGCTGGATGTCTGGAGGGAGAGGGGGCTGCTAAGTCCCCTGGCAGCCGGGCCTGGACGCTGCAGCCCTGGCCGAGTCTGAAGGGCGCTGAGGCTGTGCCGGCCTCGCGGGGCCCCTGCAGCACTGGGAGCAGAACAGCACTTCTTTTGTTTATTTTTGTCTCCTAATTGTTCACCCACCTGAGAAAGTTTCGCCGGCTGGCTCACTCCCCAAATGCCTGCAAAGGCTGCGGCTGGGCCAGGACTCGAACCCGGCACTTGGGAGCAGCACAGGCTCCAGCCTGGCCCCTGCACCAACACCTGCCCGCTCCCCTCCTTTTTAGGGCTGAAGAAAGCAACACCCCAGGAAGAATGGGGAGGGGGTGCCCGTTCACGTCCCAGATGCAGGGACGCGTGCTCAGCCTCCCATCCACCCTGCACTCACACGGACTGCCTGCCGCCTGGGCCGGGACTTCGTCTTTCTTGCCAGGACGCCCCAGGGCCCCGTGCACCCCCCGCCCGGACACGGGTCCCATCCCCTGCCTCCTGGCACGGCCCACCCTGAGCCGGCCGCCTGCCCCTGCCCGAGACCCCTTCCTCACGTCACTGCGTAGAAGCCTTGTTTCTCCAACTTGGCCTCATTCCCAGAGACTCTCCTAAGAGGGTCTTGCGGTCGCCCAGGGCTTTTTGGGTTTTTTAAAGGATTTATTTAGGGGCCTGTGTCGTAGCACAGCAGTCAAGCTGCCACCAGGACACTCGCACCCCACATGGGCGCCGGTTCCGATCCAGCTCCCTGCTGATGGCCTGGGAAAGCAGTGGAAGATGGGACAAGGGCTTGGCCCCTGTGCCCGCGTGGGAGACCGGATGGAGCTCCTGGCTTTGGCCTGGCCTGGCCCTGGCCGCTGTGGTCATCTGGGCAGTGGGCCAGTGGATGGAAGGCTGCCTGGTCCCAGGCCTGCCTCCACATTTTTTTTAAGCAGGGAGCTGGATTGAGGCGGCCAGGGCTCACACGGGGCCGGCCCTCAAACAAGTGTTTTAATTATTCTATCCCAGAACTACTCACGGGTAAGGTCTAAACAAGTGTCAATGAAAAAGCCCCCAGTGCTTAAAGCAGAGAGGGGTCCTGGCAGCAGCTGCACCCCCACCCGGCCCCCTGCCTCCTCCTCACACCCACCCTTCCCCACACCCGGGCACTTGCCCCAGTGCTCAGGCCCTGCCCCTGCCCTGGCCCAGGGCAAGACCCACGTGTGGGGCTGCCACTCACTGCCTGGTGTCCCCGCCCTGGGCAGCCCTGCCCCTGCCTGAACCCATCCACACGTCACCCCCACCCCACCCTGCCTGATCCCGTCCACAAGGCACCCCCACCCCGCCTGATCCTGTCCACACGGCACCCCCACCCCCACCCCACCACGACACAGGCCCGGGGAGGACTCTCCTCTCCCGGTCCAGGTGCCCACATCTGGGATACCTGGTTGCTAAACCATCTCGGTGAGGGGATGTTCCTGGGAAGGCGGCGCTGGGCGGACAGTGCCTACTGCTGCCCAGGGGCTCTGAGGGAGGGCGAGGAGCAGGCAGGGGCCCCCGGTCCAGGGAGGCCTCACCCAGAGACTGAGGTGCTCCCCAGCCCTGGATCCCAGCACAGCAAGGGCGAGAGACAGAAACCAGACCACACAGCCTCTGGTGCAAGACCCCTTGGCCCTGACACAGCAGAACCCTGGTGCCCCCGCCCAAACCTGATCCAGCACCCAGGTCCGGAGTAGCCCGCAGATGACCCCAGCCCCACACTGGGTCCTGAGTAGCCCGTGGATGACCCCAGCCCCCACACCCCAGTCCTGAGTAGCCGCGGATGACCCCAGCCCCACGCCGGGTCCTGAGTAGCCCGTGGATGACCCCAGCCCCCACACCCCAGTCCTTAGTAGCCCGTGGATGACCCCCAGTCCCCACACCAGGGGCCTGAGCAGCCCGCGGATGACCCCAGCCCCCACACCCCAGTCCTGAGTAGCCCGTGGATGACCCTCAGTCCCCACACCAGGGGCCTGAGCAGCCCGCGGATGACCCCAGCCCCCACACCCCAGTCCTGAGTAGCCTGCGGATGACCCCAGCCCCCCGCCGGGTCCTGGCGGAGGACTGCCCAGTAGGTGCAGGCCTTCATCACCCAGACCCAGGACTCTTCCCAAGAGGCGCCCCCCAGGGCTGGGTCTCTGGCTGCAGACCTGTGTGGGCCCAAGGAGCCCTGCTGTGCTTTGCCCAGCTGCCCAGAGCAGACCTGGTTATGTCCAGGTGTGTCCAGTCACTTGGCCCTAAGCAGCACCTGCTCCTCACCCCGGGAGCAGGGGGTACGGGGCCGGCCACCAGAATGGGAGGGAGGGGCCCCTGCCTGCAGCTGCTGGGGCCAGTGCACTCCAGGGCTTGCCCAGGCCTCTCCCCAGGGCCAACGCTCTGCCCCTTCTGTGCGGGGTCACAAGATCTCCGAGGGCTGCAGCAGAGGCCGCTGGGACCTCCAAGCCCCCAGCATGGTCCTCAGAGCCCCTTGGCCTCCTCAGCCCCCCCCAGCCCCCCCCAGGACGTCCTGAATGCCGGTTAGCCGGCTGAACTCCTCACCCAGCAGCTTCAGATCCGCCTGGCCCCAAACCCAGACCCTTGACGCGGGACGCCCCCAGCAGCCCGGCCAGAACCCGGTCGTCTGCCCACTGTCCTGGGAGGCGGAGCCCACCCGCCCCTGCCCACCCCCCTGGGCGCCTGCGGAAAAAGCCCCTACCCACAGGTGCACAACCTGCGGTTACCTGCCCAGACCCAGGAGGCGCCCCCGGGGCAGGGACCCGCGCCCACGGGAAAGGACCATCGTGCACGGGGCAGGCACCCCTGCCCGGCGCTGGCTGGGGGAGCCCATGGCCAAGTTAGGGACAGGAAAGGGGGAACAGAGCTCCCGGAGTGACCAGCACCAGGTGCGGGCCGGGGTCTCCTCGGGTCTGCGGGCATCCGGCCGGGGAGCGCTCTCTCGCCGCTCTTCGGAGCAATCTCCGCCCCCAAGCCAGGGCAGCCGCGGGCCCTCGGGGCCACGGGGCCACGGAGCCACGGAGAGAGCCGCCCGCCAGGTGCCCAGACCCCCAGCCCCAGGACGGACACCGCCCCGCGAAGAAGGCGATGGCGCATGCGCCCAGCCGCGGCCCCGCCCCGCAGTCGCATCCTTCCGGGAGCGCGCGCCCGAGCGCCCCGCCCCTCGGCGCATGCGCACGCACGCGCCTGCCGCCATGGCTGCCGAGAGGCTTCCGAGCCGGCCCGCTTGTCTTCTCGTGGCCAGCGGAGCCGCGGAAGGTGGGGTCCCGGGCAGCGGGCGGTCGCTCGCTGGGAGGCGCGGGCCGGGGTCCTGGGGGCGGCCCTCTGCGGCCATGCTGCCCGCGCCTGAGGGGTCTCCCGGGAAAGGCCCCCGGCGGCCGCAGCGTCGGTGGCCAGCGCTGGGCGGGCCTGGTCCCCGGGCGTCCGGGCCGCCCAGGCTACCCGAGCCCCTCGTCCTGCAGGTGTGTCCGCCCAGTCCTTCCTCCACTGCTTCTCGCTGGCCAGCGCCGCCTTCAACCTGCAGGTGGCCACGCCCGGGGTGAGTTCCGCCAGCGCCCGGGGGTCCGGGCCCCAGGCGTCACCCTGGGGCGCCCCCGCGGCTGGGGTGACCCCAGGGCGCTGGCTCCGAGGGCACCTCTGTTGCTTTTCTGTTGCCTGTGGGGGCGGGCGTGGTCGTGGCCCTCAGGCGTGGACAGCTCCTAGGAGGGCCGGTTGTGCGTTTGTGGCTGAGCAGGCTGGGACCGAGGACTGTGAGGTCAGGGGTGTGGCAGAGCCCACGGGACCCTGGGCTGTGTCCACTCGCGTGTGGGACTGCCCTGGGCTGCCACACACAGGGTCCACCTCCCGGTCCCCTCTGCCTGAGGGCCTCAGCCGACCCGGGATGACCAGTGCTCGCCTTGCGTGGGCAGGGGAAGGCCGTGGACTTCGTGGACGTGACCGAGAGCAACGCACGCTGGGTGCAGGACTTCCGCCTCAAGGCCTACGCCAGCCCTGCCAAACTCGAGTCCATCGACGGTGGGCAGAGGGCGTCCCCCAGAGCCGGCCCCGACCCACCCCGGGGGGAGGGAAGCGAGGGGAGCCTGGCCCTGGCCCCCCGGCAGCCATGCTGGGCCTGACCGTGGTCTCCTCCCAGGCGCCAGGTACCACGCCCTGCTGATCCCCAGCTGTCCTGGGGCCCTGGCCGACCTGGCCAGCAGCGGGTCCCTGGCCCGCATCCTACAGCATTTCCACTCTGAGAGCAGTAAGTGGCCCCGGGGGCTGGGCGGGTGACAGGGTGGCCTTGGGAGCGACCCCGCCCGGGCTCGGTGGGGCTTGGGGTCGTCTGAGGTGAGCTGTCTCTGGCCGGGGCTGGCACTCATGACAGTGTGAAGGCTGTGGGGCCTCCCACGGTGTCCCTGCAGCACCTGGGGTTGGCAAATAGGCCCCGACCCCTGCGGCCCACCAGACTCCCGCAGCCTCCCCGCAGCCCCCTGGACCCCCGCGGTCCCCCTATACTCCCACTGGCCCCCCTGGACCCCCGAAACTTCCCGGGACCCCCAGCCCCCCCTCTGGCCTCCCTGGATCCCTGCAGCCTCCTGGGGCCCACAGGCCCCCTAGACCCCCGTGGCCTCCCAGCCCCTTGTGACCTACTGGACACTCACAGCTTCCTGGGACCTCCGTGGCCCCCCTGGATCCCTGCAGCCTCGGGGGACCCCACTGGCCCCCGTGGGTGTTTCTGGGCCACCAAACCCTTCAGGCCCCTCCCAAGCACCTGCTGGGTGTTTCCTGGGGGGGAGGGGTGTGTCTGGGCTCAAGCCTCCCCCTCGCTGCTTTCAGAGCCCATCTGTGCCGTGGGCCACGGTGTCGCTGCCCTGTGCTGTGCCACCCATGAGGACAGATCCTGGGTATTCAGGGGCTACAGCCTGACAGGGGTGAGTGCCTCGCGCCTGCCCCGCACTGGGGCTGCTCGGTTGGGCTGCCCGTCCCATGGGGTGGGGGCTGTGCGCCTGCCACTGCACACGGCCCCTCCAGCAAGAGTGGGGGCTATGAGGGGTCTGGCCCCTGCTGAATGACAGCCTGGGGCGAGGACATGGTCTCCACCTGCCCAGGCCTGCTGGCTGTGGGGTTGGAGAGGCCCCGAGGTGGGTGGCAGTGTAGCCTGCGACTGCCTGCCTCCCGCCACCCCCAGCTCAGCCATCCTCCCTCCCCGTGGGGCTGGGTGGCCATGACCCCTCCCGGAGCCTGGCCTGACTCGGCCCTGTCTAGCCGTGTGTGGTGGAGACGCTCCTGGCTCCGTTTGGCCTTGTGGGTATCTGCGGCAGCCTCAGAGGTGGTGGGCGCTAGGAGGGGCAGCCAGCTCAGCTCTGCGCCCCCGCCCACCCCCAGCCCTCCGTGTGCGAGCTGGTCCGGGCGCCTGGCTTCGCCCGCCTGCCGCTCATCGTTGAGGACTTTGTGAAGGACTCGGGCGCCAACTTCAGTGGTGAGCCCGCGGCGCACCGCCTGCTGGGATGGGTGGGGCTGGCCAACCCGGCCACACGTCCTGGGGCCTGCTGACCACAGAGCCCGTGTCCTCGGTCCTCAGCCAGCGAGCCGGGCGCCGTGCACGTCGTGCTGGACCGCCACCTGGTCACCGGCCAGAACGCCAGCTCCACCGTCCCCGCTGTGCAGAACCTGCTCTTCCTCTGCAGCCGGTGAGGGGCCGCGGGGGCAGGGTGGGCGGCCACGTGCCAGAGCTGGCTCCGAGCCCTGACCGAGTGCCTGTCCTGCAGGAAGTGAGCCCGAGGCCACCTCGACCTGGAGCCCCCCTGGGTGCTGGGCACAGGCTCCTCCCGCCGTGGCCCCTGGGGGAGCCCGGGGGCGGGGACGCGCGGACTGGAGGTGAGCAGGGCTGTTCTGGAGCTGCAGCCCAGCCCCCGGCTGGTGCTCCCACTGAACCCTGGCCTGGCCTGTGGCTTCAGATGTCAGAGGCCAGGGGCCCGGAGCTGGTGCCGGCGCCGTGGGGTTCCCAGCCCCCTGCTGGGGTGTGGCCTGGCTGCAGCCTCCCTGCGGCTGCCCCAGGTACCATCCAACTGTCCAGTGTGGGGGACCCAGCCCCACCCAGTGACCATGGCTGCGCTGGCCCCTCCACGAGTGCTGGTGGGCATGCAGGACGTGGGGGAGACGCGGAGAAGCAAACCGAGAGCAATGTCCCTCCACCCTGATGCCCGAGGTCTGGGCTGGCTCGGCGGTACCCAGCTGGGGGCCTCCTGGTCCCTGTACCCCCGTGAGCTCGGGGACTTGGGGCACACATGGTGTAGCAGTGGACGCCTGGGGGAAGAGCCCCCCAGGCACAGGAGCCCAACAGGGCCTGAGTGAGCAAGGGTCCCCCAGGGGTGGCCCAGAGGAGGAAGCGCAGGAAGTGTCCCTCGGGAGTGCCTGTGTGCTGGGCAGGGTCAGGGCAGGACTGCACTGCCCCCCAGGGGAGGGGAGGCCCCAGGGTCAGGGCCCCCCAGGGAGTTGAGTGCAGGGAAGAGCTGTCCACAGGGCCTGGCCTCCGTCCCGGGAGACCTGCAGGACAGCCCACTGGTCAGCTCCCGGGGAGGGGGCTCGGCTGCTGAGGGAGGGACCCAGCTGAGGGAGGGAGGGTGTGGGATGGTGAGGTGCTGCCCACTCTGCTCAGCCCTGCTGTCTCCACGAGGTGGCGCCACTGGGCTGCACAGGAGCCTGAGCCGAGCCTGAGCCTAGCCTGAGCCTGGCCTGAGCCTGGCCTGGCCTGGCCTGGCCCCAGAGGTCAGCGATGACTGCTCCCGGCACCCCTGAACTGGGACCTAGGGCAGGACCCTAGGACCCCCTCCCAGCCCCAGCAGTGCAGCTCTGAGGCCAGCCCTGACTGGGGTCAGCCGGGAAGGGATGTGACAGGCAGTGGCTGGGGCAGACAGTGCCACGGGAACGGGAGGAGACCCCAAGACAGTAAGGAAAGTGACTGCTTTAATGCGTTAGGCAGAATTTGCATAAAATCAGAAACCTGTGTCCATCCCTGCTCCAATTGCTACAAAAAGAGGATTCGTCAAGCCAGGCGTCCGCCCCGTCCTCGAGGGTGCAGCTCAGGTCCCACCAGGGTCTCACTGGCCGTTCTCCGAGCCGTTCTCCGAGCTGAACATGCGCTCCTGTGGTGGACGTGGGGTGAGCGCCGCCCCCCGCACTGGTGTCTGGAGTGGGGCAGCTGGGCCCCAGCCGGCCCCCCCCCCGGCACTCACCATCAGCATGCGCTCCAGCTTCACGGCGTCGGCGGCGAACTTGCGGATCCCGTCCGAGAGCTTCTCCACGGCCATCTGGTCCTCGTTGTGCAGCCAGCGGAAGGCCGCCTCGTCCAGGTGCACCTGCTCCAGGTCGCTGGCCTGGGCTGCAGGACGCACACGCACCAGGGCCCTGCAGGCCTGCCCAGCCCACGCCCCACCACCCCTCCCCCCGGGGCGCCCGCCTCACCCGCCTTGGCCGAGAGCACGGGCGCCAGCTTGGAGCTGTCTCTCTGCAGCTCCCCCAGCAGCTTGGGCGAGATGGTGAGGAAGTCGCAGCCGGCCAGCGCCTTGATCTCGCCCGTGTTGCGGAAGGAGGCGCCCATGACGATGGTCTTGTAGCCGAACTTCTTGTAGTAGTTGTAGATCTTGGTGACGCTCCTCACCCCTGCAGGGGCCGGGCGCGGGTCAGCCCGCTCTCTGGGTCAGCCTGCCCCGCCCTGTGGCCCCGCGCCCGCGGCCTCACCAGGGTCCTCGAGGGGCTCGTAGGCCTTCTTCTCCGTGTTGGCCACGTGCCAGTCCAGGATGCGCCCCACGAAGGGGGAGATGAGCGTCACGCCCGCCTCGGCGCAGGCCACGGCCTGGGCGAAGGAGAAGAGCAGCGTCATGTTGCAGTGGACGCCGTGCTGCTGCTCCAGCTCCCTGCGGGCGGGGACAGCGGCCTCAGAGGAGCCCCACAGGGCAGGTGCCGCAGCCTGCATGTCCACGGGGGTGGCAGCCACACGCGCACACCCTGACCTGTGCCGCCGCACGGGGCCTGGCCTGGCTACAGCTGCGCCACCCCAGGGACTGCACTCCAATCGTTAGCTCCTGTCCCTTCTGCGCCGAGCATCCACGTGTACACATTCACTTTCTCTAATCATTTATTTTAAAAGACGTGATGTACTCCTGTCCATTTATTTGAAAGCCAGAGGTGGATGTAAGCGCACACAGCCCTTCTGTCTGCTGGCTCACTCTCCAGATGCCCACAGCAGCCAGAGCTGGGCTGGACTGGAGCCAGGAGCTCATCTGGGCCTCTCGTGGGTGCAGGGCCGGGGGCTGGAGCTGGGACTTGAACCCACACTGCCGCGGCGTCCAAGGCAGCACCCGCCGGCCCCGACCAGTCACATTTGAAACCATGTAAGATCTCTGCCGACTGCCTTTCCGAGAAATCAGTCATTTGAGGCGGGGGGGGGGGGGGGGGCTGGTGCTTGTGACGCCA
>CM027387.1:110181209-110199732 GCA_015711505.1 Sylvilagus bachmani
CCCTCCCACGCCCCGCCCCCGCGCCCCAGCACCAGCTCCAGGGGCCCGAAGAGGAAGTGCACAAGCTCCGCTGCACTGGGGTTCTGGATGTGCTTCCGCAGCTTGGCCTGGGCGGGCACAGGGGGCGGGGCCAGGTGAGGGCGGGCACAGGGGGCAGGGGGCCAGGTGAGGGTGGGGACACGGCGGGGGGCAGGTGGGGGCGGGGACACGGGCGGGGACAGAAAGGGGCGGGCACAGGGGGCGGTGCCAGGTGAGGGCGGGGACACGGGCGGGGACACGGGTGGGGACAGGAGGGGGCGGGGACACGGCGGGGGCAGGTGGGGGCGGGGACACGGGCGGGGACACGGGTGGGGACAGGAGGGGGCGGGGACACGGGCGGGGGCAGGTGGGCGCAGCGGGCCGGAGGCGCCACGCACCAGCAGGTTGAGCGCCAGCTTGGTCTTCTGGAAGCAGTCCACAAACTCGCTCTCGGATGGCGGCCGCGCCCGCAGAGTGAGAACGCCCTCTGCGGGTGGGGGAGCCGTGAGCCGCGGGCGCTGCGGGCGGTGCGGGCCCGGCCCCGCGGCCCCTCCCCGTCCGGCGCGCACCCTTGGTCCCTCTCCGCCGCCCGCGTGCACCTGCCGGCCCCTCCCCGCCGCCCGCGCGTACCCGCGGCCCCTCCCCGCCCGCGCGCACCCGCGGCCCCCGCGCGCACCTGCCGGCCCCTTGCGGGCCTTCTTCTTGCCCTTCTTGCGTTGGCTCAGCTGCTTGAACGCCTCGGCCGCCTTCTGCAGCCGCGCCACGAACCACTCGATGTCGTCCAGGGCGCAGTTGAGGATTTGCTGCGGTGCGGGGGGCAGGGGTCAGAGGGCGGGGCCCCCTCCGCGGCGGGGGCGGGGGACAGCCCCGCAGGCGCCCCCCGCACCCACCGTCTCCTTCTCGATTTTCTGCGCCAGCGCAGCCCGGGGCTCCTCGTCCTGCGAGTCCTGGCGGCGGAAGCCTGGCGGGGGACAGGGCAGCTGCGGACCTCGGCCCCGCCCCGCCCCGCGCGCGCCCCGCCACCCCCCCTCCCCCGTCGCGCACCTGGCTCGCCGGCGGGCGCCCAGGCCCCCACGCGGTTCCTGGCCTGAGCAGAGTCCCCGCCGAGCCGCTGGAAGGGCACGGGGGCCGGGCCCTGGGGAGGGGGCAGGATCGACTGCCGCTGCCGAATCTTCTCCTGGTGGCCCCTGGCGGCACAAAGACCTTCCCGCTTAGCCGGGCCGGCCGGGCGACCCCGCCCCGCCCTCCCCGCGAGACCCCCGCCCTACTTGAGGGTCTGCGGCCGCGTCTTCTTGCCCAGCCGGCAGTCGGCCAGCGCGCTCTCGATGTCCTCATGCACCAGCTCCGCCTGCGGGCCGGGGCGTCAGGGCGGTAGGCGCAGCGCGGGGCCCACGACCGCTGCCCCCGGCCCGTCCTCACCTCCACCTCGTCGCAGTGGAAGAAGTGGACGTCCGGCTTGGTCTGCTCGGGGTCCTGGCACACGAGCAGCAGCACGGACGCGTAGCGCAGCTGGTTCAGCACCGTCTGGCTGAGCTGCACGGTGGCCAGCGGAAAGTTCTCCAACTCCTCCTGCGGGCGGGCGGTCAGGCGCGGCGGGCACACAGCCACCCGCGACTCCGGCACACCTGTGGGCCCCAGCCGCGCCCCCAGGGAGCTCCCCACCCCTCCCCCTCCTCTGCTCCAGGCCGCGGCCGCACCTGGGACTCAGCGTCCAACAGCCGCACGCAGCGGTCGTCCACCTGCAGTAGCATCTCCTGCGTCCAGATCTTGTCCTTGGAGCTCAGCTGCACCAGCTTGCGGATGGCGTCGTCCACGGACGCGATGGCCTCGCTCTTGTCCATGATAAACGTGGCGAGGTGCTGGGGGGGGGGGGGTGCGGGACCACTGCTGGGCTCAGCCCTGCCTGTGCTGAGCCTTGGGTGGACATCAGTGGGGGCCGTAACCAACCTCACCGGGCAGTGCTGTGGGCTCCACTCTCCCAGCCCCCTCCCCACAGGGCTCCCCGTGACCACTGGCCTTTGCCAGACCAGTCCCTGCTCCTGTGCCTCTGCAGGCACAGCCACAGCCCTGGGGCCGTGTGTGCCTGCCGGGGGCGGGGCTCTGCAGGCTGGTTTGCTGCTGTCTCCCAGCTCTCCCCAGGCCCCGAGCATCCACCTGGGCCCTCACTGAGCCACAAACCCAACACGGACTGGGACACTCAGACACTAAACTCGAACACGACACCACAGAAAGGCCCGGGAGGACACCCTGGGCAGCTCCCCACGGCCTGCTCCGGGGCTGCTAGCTGAGCAAAAGCAGAACCTGACACCAAAGCTACAGAAGACAGGATCTCTGCCCTGTCCCCAAGAAACGCCACGGAGGGAAGCCCAGCCCGCGACAGTGGGCGGACGCAGGCAGCAGGACACAGGTGAAGCTTCCTCACGGAGGGGACAGCGTTCACCCCGAGGCGACAGAGGGCAGGAAGCGGGGACGAGTGGCCCGGGCTTGAGCGGCGAGGCCACGGAAACCGACTCGGTGACTCCACTCAGGAGCCTGCGCCCCGGGCCCTGTGGCTCTGCTGTTTGGGGACGGATCGACCGTCACGGAGAGGCCTGGTGTCACCCCCGCGGGCTCCCACCCCGACCTGGCGGCCTCCGCGGGAAAGGCGGGGACACACACCTCCCCCCCCAGCTCCCACACGTGTCACAGCCAGGCTGGCCAGCCTAGGGGCCAGCAGAGGGGACAGAGAGAGTGGGCAGGAGCTCCCAGGGGCTGTGTGCATGAGGCCGGACACACCTGGAACACACACTGCTGGGAGAGACCAGCACAGCCAGGAGGATACGGCCAGGCCACTGGACACAACCAGAAGACAGCGCCAGGCCCCTGGACCACTGGACACAACAGGAGGACAGGACTAGAAGCTCCTGGCTCCTACTTTGGCCTGGTCCAGCCCTAGCCATTGTGGCCATCTGGGGAATGAACCAGTGGGTGGAAAACCTCTCTCTCTCCCCCTCCCTCTCTGTAACTCTGTCTCTCAAATAAATAAATAAATCTTTTTTTTTTTTTTTGACAGGCAGAGTGGACAGTGAGAAAAAGAGAGACAGAGAGAAAGGTCTTCCTTTGCCGTTGGTTCACTCTCCAATGGCCACCACGGCTGGCGTGCTGCGCTGATCCGATGGCAGGAGCCAGGTGCTTCTCCTGGTCTCCCATGGGGTGCAGGGCCCAAGCACCTGGGCCATCCTCCACTGCACTCCCGGGCCACAGCAGAGAGCTGGCCTGGAAGAGGGGCAACCGGGACAGAATCCGGTGCCCGGACCGGGATTAGAACCCGGTGTGCGGGCGCCGAAAGGCAGAGGATTAGCCTCTTGAGCCACGGCGCTGGCCTAAATAAATAAATCTTAAAACGAAACAGACACTGCCGCCTGCATCCCACATCGCAGGGCCTGGGTTCAAGTTCCAGCCCCCCTCTGAATCAGCTCCCTGCTAGTGCCCCTGGCAGGCAGCAGTGAGGGTTACGTGCTTGGGCCCTGCCACCCACAGAGGAGAGCCAGAGGGAGCGCCTGACTCCTGGCTTCAAGCTGGCCCAGCCCTGGCTGTTGTGGGCATTTGGAGAGTGAACCAGCTGTCTGTCTCTCACTTTCTGCCTTTGAATTAAATAAAATAAAGAAATACAAATTGGGGCTGGCATTGTGGCACAGCGCAAAGCCAGCTTCCCATAGTAGCGTTGGATCAGGTCCCAGCTGCTGCTCTTCCGATCCAGCTCCCTGCTGTGGCCTGGGAAAGCAGCAGAGGACGGCCCACGTGCTTGGGCCCCTGCACCCACGTGGGAGACCTGGAAGAGGCTCCTGGCTTCGGCCTGGCCCAGTCTCAGGGTCACTGCAGCCATTTGGGGAGTGGCCCAGCAGGTGGAAGATCTCTGTCTCTCTCCTCCTCTATCTTTGTAATTCTGGCTTTCAAACAAATAAGTCTTTTAAAAAAAGAAATAAAAACTTAAACGTGAAAGGTGCAAGGGCAGGCATCGGCCTAGAGGCTAAGGCTCAGGTGAAGACGCCTCTATATACTTGAGAGGTAGAGTTACAAACAGGGAGGTCTTCCCTCTGCTGGTTCACTCTGCAATGGCCAGGGCTGGGCCAGGCCGAAGCCAGGAGCCAGGAGCTTCCTCCGGGTCTCCCACACGGGTGCAGGGGTCCAAGGACTTGGGCCATCTTCCACTGCTTTCCCAGGGCATAGCAGGGAGCTAGGTTGGAAGTGGAGCAGCCAGGACTTGAACCTGTGCCCACATGGGATGCC
Organism: Sylvilagus bachmani; assembly: GCA_015711505.1. NCBI lineage: Eukaryota > Metazoa > Chordata > Mammalia > Lagomorpha > Leporidae > Sylvilagus > Sylvilagus bachmani. The sequence goes on from CM027387.1 coordinate 110,185,497, forward strand.
GGCACTGCAGGCAGTGGCTTAGCCCACGGCACCACGGTGTGGGCCGCTTGACCACAGCTTTCTGCCAGTGAGGACCCTGGGAGGTGCAGTGGTGGTTCAAGTGTCAGGGTCCCTGCCCCCCACCTGGGAGCCCTGGGCTCTCACCTGGCCCATCCTGGCTGTGGGGAGTGAACCAGAGGATGGGTGCTCTCCCTCTGTCTCTATTCAAACAACATAAATGAATAACTAAAAAAACCAAAGGGGGGCATCTCCCCAGATCTTAGAGACGTGAAGGGAATTCTAACCAAAATCTCCCCACAAAGAAAGCTGCGCTCCCAAAGGCCCCCAGGGGGCCCTAGAGACCACGTGAGGAAGAAGCAGCGGCAGAGGAGACAGCGAGGCCCTGACACCTGCCCAGGTCTGTCCGACAGCACGGCAAGGGGGTCAGACGCCTTGGACACCCCAGAGAGGAGAGCCGGCCCGGCCGACGCCCCAGCGGTCAGCCCTGCCCCGCCAGCGCCCGTCCTGGCTGCTCCACTTCCTGTCCAGTTCCCCCTGATGGCCTGGGAGGGCGGCCCAGGTCCCTGGGCCCCTGCATGTGGGAGACCCGGAGGAAGCCTGGCCCAGCCCTGGCTGTTCCGGCCACCTGGGGAGTGATTCCGCGGATGGAAGGCCCCCCTCTTTCTCAGTCTCCCTCCTCCCCGGGCCTCTGGCTTCCCAGTCAGCAGATCTGATGCTGCCCTGAGCAGGGGCTGGTGGGCGGTGGGCGGTGGGCGGTGGGCGGAGCAGCCCCACGGGGAGGCTGTGTGGATGCCGTGGACGCTCACACGGGGGAAAGGCCATGCTCCCTGCCCCATGCTGCCAAGCAGGGGTCCCAGCAGGCCACGGCCTCCACGGCGGGATGGCAATGGCCTCTGAGAATTGGGGGGCGACCACGGGCCATCAAAACCGGACCTCTGAGCGGCCGGAGGCGGCACCCAGGTCCCACTCCGGCCCCACTCCTGCTAACGATGGCCCCGGGGGCCCTGCCACCCCCGCGGGAGACCTAGACGGAGTTCCCGGCCCCTGGCTCGGGCCTGGCGCGGCCACTGCAGGCATGGGGACTGAGCCGGCAGATGAGGGCTCTGTGTGGCTCAGCGTTTTGGGGCGACAGTGGTGGTGACACAGCTGCAGGATTCACTGCACAAGACAAAGGAAGCTCACCCAGACACGGGCCTCGGGGATCAGGGTGGGTCTGGCCCGCACCCTCGGGGCCCCGGGCGAAAAAACTCCACACACTGCCCACCCCTGCTGGCCTCTGGGAGGGCAGAGCCAGGCCAGCTTAGAGCAAAGTCCAGGCGTCCGGCCAGGAGGCCCCAGGCGGCTCCTCACCTCTGAGGGCAGAGTCCCAGGCAGAGAGGTGCTGGCATTGCCAGGAAGGACCTACAGGGCGCCTTTGTGCCCGGCCCACAGGTTCCGAGCTGGCAGCCGCCGCCCACTAAGCCACACAGCCCAGCAGGAGGGCCCTGGTCACAGCCCAGGCTGCGAGGCCTCGGGGACTCCTGGAGGCTCCTTGTACCCATTCCACAGAGGCGGAAGCCAGGGTGTGGGAGAGACGCCCCATCACTGCAGCTGGGGCCATGCAGGCTCCCCTCCCCCACAGTCCCTGCCCCAGGCCGGCCAGCTCCCGGGCACAGGAGGGCTGCGGCCGGTGTGAGGCAGAACTGGGCTGGTGGTGACAGCTGAAGGGATTGAGCCCTGGGTGGAGTTGCTGCTCCTGGCTTCCACCTGGCCCGGGAGCCTCCCCGCCCTGTGTGTCCTCTGCCTCTCAGAACTCTGGTTTGTCTTTCTAGTGATGGGTTATAAAACTCGGACAGCGCCTCCTCGGCTGAGCACAGAGGGGCCACCTTCCACCTCCACATCCAGGCCCCGTCCTGGGGACACAGCGCCCAGGAGTCTCCCTGGGCAGTACTGGTCAGTGGCGCCCTCAGCAACAGCGCCCCCTGGGGGAGGGAAGCAGCTGCTGCAGGTGTCAGCCTGGGCCTCCCTCCCCTGTGGGCCCAGGGGCCTCACCTGCACGTGGTACTGGGAGGTCTCCTGCATGATGACGTTGGAGTTGGAGTACTTCTTCCTCTGCTCTGATGTGGGGAGACTCAGTCAGTCCAGTGGGCGGGGTCACCGCAGGGGACAGAGTCGGGGTGAGGGGTCCCGTGGAGGGGGCAGCGGCCACCTGTGCCTGGGGGGCTGCCCCCCACCGCCCTCACAGCTGCCGGCTACAAACACCCCCCGCACTCCTCTTGCTTTCCAGATGGGGGTGTTCAAATGCGGGGTGTGGTGGGCTGGGGGCAGGGACTCAGGCAGGAACAGGACAGGGCTGGGGCACAAGGCGGGGCTGGGGGAGGGTGGCCAGCCAGCCCCCACCCCGCACCTGGCCGCTCACCCCCTCCCGCCCGCGATCAGGTTCCTGTGAGCAGCACGGGATCAATATTGATGCTCCCTGAATTATTTGTGAAGGCCGCTCCCCTTACGGGTGGGGGAGGGGCGTCTTGCGGCCGCCCGGAGCACCAGGGTAGCCGGGGTGGGGGAGCCCCGAACCTCACTCACCAAACAGGTCCTTGGCACTCATCTTGGCCACGCCATCGGACCGGCCCAGGCTGCCACTGCGGGGGAGGGGCAGGTGAGGCCACAGCCAGGGCAGGGGCACCCCTCCCCGGGGACCCGCGGTGGGCATGGGGCTTGGCTCACTTGGTGGCACCCGGGCAGCAGCTCACGGACCCTGAGTGGCTCATGGCGTCCTCGGTCCTCAGAGGTGGCGGCCGGCGGTGCAGACCTCAGCCTGGTCCAGTGTGGAGCCCGGGGCCCTGTTCACAGCTGAGTGGACAGGGGAGCCAAGCTGACGTCTCCTGGCCTGGCCGGGGCCTGGGCAGGGGTCCTCAGGAAACAGAGCCCCTGCCCTGGGCTCCGCCTCGCCCCAGACCCTCTCTCTGGGTCTAAGTGGGCTTGGGGGTGCTGGGATGACAGCGCCCAGGTTCTGGGGGGCCAGTGGGGCAGGAGGGCGGGGCTGTGGAGAAACAGCCTGGAAGAAGCCCCCGCCCCAGGCCCTGTCCCTGCTCCCCCAAGGCCTCTGCCTCTGTTGGCCCTGCCCAGGGACTCGTGCTCCTACACAGACTGACCCCTGGCTCCCTCTTCGGCCTGGGGGCTCTCAGGGGGCCTGAGCAGGTTGTGTGCACGGAGTCCTGGGGTCCCAGCCACCCAGAAGGCTCCCCGTGGGAGGGTCCCGGCCAGGACAGGACCCCTGACGGGAGGCCCAGCAAGGGGGAGTGGGCGGGGCCAGCACCACTGCCCAGAGGGGTGCCTGGCCCCTTCCCAGGGGGCGGCGGAGCCTGTGTCCCCAGCCAGATTGATGTTCTGTGGGCTGCTGGGCAGAGCCCTCCTGGGGGTGTCCAGGCGTGGCCTGGGGGGCTTGGCCAGATTCCTCTGTCCACCCGTCCGTGCAGTATGTCCGGAATGTTCATGACCTCAGTGGGTGAGTCCCGGTGTTTGCTTAATGAAATTCCTGGCTGGCTCAGCCAAAGTGCTAGCACGTGGGGCCAGTGTGCACATGTGCGCGCACAAACACGCACACACACGCAGCAACACAGCAACACCACAGATACACAGACACCACATACAACACACACGGACACGATGCACTCACAACACACAGCAACACCACAGATACACAGACACCACATACAACACACACGGACACGATGCACTCACTACACACAGCCACACCACAGATACACAGACACCACATACAACACACAGACACCACACACACAGACACGATACACTCACATACACACAACACACATCAACATCTCACAGACACAGACACCACAAACACACGCAGCAACACAGCAACACCACAGATACACAGACACCACACACAATACACACACAGACACGATACACTCACATACACAGAGCAACACCATAGATACAACACACAGACACCACACACACATATCAACACACATCATCACACACACAGCACACACACATGCACAGACACAAACACTGCACGCACATGTACACATATCACATACGTCAACACAGACACAACACACAGCACACACAGACACCATACACGCACACACACACAACACAGCATACACACACACCATACACTACACACAACACAGATTCTCTCAGATACACGCACACATGCGGGCACACACACAGGATCACAATACAGTACTGTGCACACTTCTCACAGACACACCCCTCCGGGCCACACACACACACACGCACACACACACGGCACACACAGGCTGAGACTTGCGCATGCTGTGTCTTCTGCTCCCTGGAGAGGGGCAGGGGGCATCAGGCCCCAGGTGGGGATCAGGCCCCGGGGTGGGGGTGGGGCCCCAGGGGCTTGGGCCGCACTTTGGCTCACAGTCGGCTTTCCGGGTCTGCAGGCAGGGCCAGGCATGCACAGTGCCCAGCTGGCCCCGCGGGCTCCAAGTTCAAACTCCAGCTCCGCGCTGGGTGACCTTGGGGAGGGGTCAGCTTACTCACAGGGGCTCCTGGCTGCCCTCCAGGAGCTGGGCGGGGCCCTGGGGTAACCCTGGGAGGCTGTGAGTGGAGAGACCCCGAAGGGCCTGGGGGTGTGCCTGGTGGGCCCAGGAGACACGCCTGGCATCCGGTGGCCTTGGGCAGCCGTGGGAGGGGAGGGTGGGGCAGAGGTGGTCTGGGGCGGGCCTCAGGGGATGACCAGTCTGCCTTCTGTCCCCTGCCACCAGGGCCTGGGAGCCCTCGGGATCCTCCCCGAAGCACCGGAGGCCCAGTCCGGACCAGAACCTGGTCCTGGAGGCCCTGCCTGGCCCGGACACCCAGGAAGTGCCAGGTCGGGCGCGGGAAGCCCCTCTCCTTAACACCGGCGAGCCGACCCGGGGGCTGGGAGGGGGCGGCCGCGTGGGTGAGTCACCGCGGCTGCCTTGAAGACGTCGGTGCGCCCGGCGCCTCCCAGCACCGACGGGCAGGCCCGGCCCGGCCCGGCCTGGGCCCCCAGCGCACCGCGAGCCCCGCGCCCGGCGCCCCCGCCCGCGCTCCTCGGCCGAGCGCTCACCTGCTGCCCGCGAAGGACCCTCGGCCCCGCGTCCGCCGCCGTCCCAGTCTGTCCGCGCCTGGGCCGCCGCGCTCGATGTCCGCGGACGGGCGGGACGCGCGGCGGGGCGGGGCGGGCCGGACGGGGCGAGGTGGAACCTGAGCGACAGGTTCGGAGTCACCGGGGTGCGCGGGGCGGGGCCCGGAGCCTCGCCCCCGCCCTCCGGCTCCACCCCCAGTCCTGAGCGGCCCCGGCGCGGGCGGCACGGGACCGGCAGAGCTCGCCCCGCAGGTGTAGGGGCCCCGGGGTCGCTGCTGGCACTGGCGGCCCGCTGAGGGCTCCAGCCGCGAGGAGGCCAGGGCTGCGTCCCCGGCCACAGGTGTCCCCCGCGGGCCCCAGGTCCAGGGGCGAAGGGATCCCCTTTCGGTTCAGCCCAGCCCCGACCCCCATTGCTGGGGAGAGGCCCGGCTCCGGCTGTGCAGGGGTTAGAGGCGGTTCTGAGCGCCTCGGATGGGCGGGGCCACGCAAGCAGCCTCCAGCCAGGACACCTGAGGGAGGGGCTCCCTCTCCCTCCCCAAGGCCCACATCTCTGGGACCCCTGGGACAGGTCCGGGCCCCCACGGAGGGCAGGTGCCCTGGGCTGGTAGGTGAGAAGGAAGTGCACACGGGCAGAGGTCAGGCCCAGGCCACGCTGGACCCGCCCTGGGACCCACAGGCTCTGACTGCTGCTAGGGAGGCCAGGCCAGGTCCAAGGTCCCAGGAGGGCCGGTGGCATGGCAGCTGGGCTGTGCAGGCAGACAGGAAGTGGCCCGGGCCTACCCGAGGCCGGTGGGGCCTGGCTTCCTGGTTTATGGCCTTTGTGGCTGATCTCCTGGAACACACCTGGATCCCGCTGCCCACGTGACCTCACCCTGCCCCAGCAGCCCGGGCCCGCAGTGGGCAACGTCCACGCCAGGTCAGCAGTCTCATTTGTGCAGCTGTCTGCGCCCCCTCCCCCGCAGGGGAACACTGCCTCCTGCAGGCGGGGGCGGGGTGTGTAGGCCAGGCTTCCTTGGACTGCAGGTGGGGGGAGGCCCCAGCTCCTGCTGGCCACTGTGACCTCTCCAGCCAAGAGCAGAGCGAACCTGAGCTCCCACCAAGGCCGTGGGGAAGGGGGGGGGGCAGTGACGAGCAGACATCCAGGGACTCCAACGTTTATTTAAAAAGTGCACAGAACAAGCTCGTGGTCTGAACAAGAGGCGCGAGGAGGGGTCAGCTCAGACACCTTCCTAGGGGCTGGGGAGAAGCTGGTCAGCTCGGACGCCTTCCTAGGGGCTGGGGAGAAGCTGGTCAGCTCGGACGCCTTCCTAGGGGCTGGGGAGAAGCTGGTCAGCTCAGACACCTTCCTAGGGGCTGGGGAGAAGCTGGTCAGCTCGGACGCCTTCCTAGGGGCTGGGGAGAAGCTGGTCAGCTCAGACGCCTTCCTAGGGGCTGGGGAGAACCTGGGTCAGCTCGGACGCCTTCCTAGGGGCTGGGGAGAAGCTGCAGCTGGGGGCCCAGGCCCGAGGGCCGCCCACTTCTTCCACACCTGTTTCTTTAGGAAGCCGGATGGGGCCTGGCCCAGGGCCCCCCAAAGCCCCTGCCCTGGGCTGTGCTGTCCAGCAGGGACCCTGGCCACTATGAAGGCACCGGAAACCAGTGAGGAACCATGCATGGGCCTCCCAGGGGGTGAAGCCGGCAGGAAGCAGCCTCTGAGCGGCCACGGTGCTCTGTCCTCCCTCAGCCCGAGGGCCAGGGGTGCCGCCCTCAGTCCTGGGCAGATGCTCCCCATCAGCAGCTGGTGTGGACAGAGGCAGAGGCCTGGGGGGCAGCGGCTCCTCAGCGGCGGCGGCTACCTCACCAAGGCGGCGATGACCCCCAGCTGCAGGACGGCCTCCAGGCTGTGCAGCGCCAGGCGCGCGGCCCCGAGGGCCGAGTCCGCCCACAGCACCAGCGTCTGCCGGAGCAGGAAGTGGACGGCCAGGAGGGCGCTGACCGCTGTGAGGGCCAGGCTGGCAGCCAGTGGCCCCTCGGCCTCCGTCAGATTGCCCTTGGTGCCTGGAGAGCAGAGCGAAGGTTGAGGGAGGCCAGAACCCCCTGCTCCCAGCCGGGATGGGGGGGGGCTCCTGCCTGAGCCTCAGCGCCTCTCAGCTGAGACTGGAGATTTTGTTGAAAACTCCTGAAGTACCTGACCCTGGGCTAAGGTCAGCTCTGGACAATTCCAGGAACACCCAAAAAACCAAACTGCACATTCACCTGCCTGACAGGCAGGCCACACCCTGCTGGGATGGCACAAGGCCCCATGGAGGAGCCGAGGCGGTGACAGCGAGGATGCTGGCTCCCTCCCCTACGCCCCGCGGGGTCCTAGGTCCTAGGATGCGGAGGGCCGGGGCCCCGATTCCTCGGGCTCCTCACTGGACCCTGGGCCTCAGGGGTGGACGTGTGAGGGCCAGGACCTGGCAGTGGCCTTTGAGCGGCAGGGCCAGGTGCGGTCCAGTCCTGTCCGCAGACGGACGGGTGAGAGGCCAGGGCTGCAGGCCAGGGCAGGGAGGCATCCACACTCACCTCTGGGCCCCTGGTCCTGGACGAGAATTAACCCCTTCCTTCATGGGACAGCACCTGCAGCTGGGCAGGACGCCGGGAGCCAGGCCAGCCCCCTTCTCACACGCCCAGGCCCGGGCAGGGGGCCGGGCAGGGCCCTGAAGGCCCCAGGACCCCTTGGCGGTGACCCGAGCAGGTGCCGTGGGGGCAGTCGGTCGGCCGCTCGGTGCCGTGGGCAGCGTCCACTCACCCAGGTGCAGCCGCAGGGCTTCCAGCAGCCCCATCAGCAGGAGCAGAGCCACATCCAGGAGCAGGTAGCCGGGCGGGCAGCTGAAGGCCTGACCTGTGGGCACACAGCGGGGCTGCAGCGGCCGGGAGGGCGGCCCCCCACGGCACCCGGCGGGGATGGGGCTTACTTTTATAGAGCAGCATCAGGAGGGTGGCCGGGAAGTAGAAGGCGCAGAAGGCCCGGCTGAGGCAGAACAGGGCCTGCAGGGGCGCTGAGGACAGCTGCGGTGGTTAAGGGGCCTCACTCAGAATGAGGGGCACACAGGTCTGGCCCAGGTGCATGGAGCCCAGCGGCCGGCACCCCACCTGGGCTCCCAGCCCTGGGACCCCAGAGGCAGGAGGGCGGGGCGGCTGCAGCCGGGAGGGGTGGGCATCGGCCCGGCAGGCCCTGCTTTCCTGCCCCCCTTTGGAGAAAGCGTGCTCTCTGCTTGGGGGCAGCTCAGCCCCGGTGGGGGGCGGCGGGAGAGGAGCCCGTGCGCCCCCTCCCCGGGAGCTGAGCCTGCCCAGAACCCAGCGCTTAACAGCGGAATCGCGGCCCGGAGGCCTCCACACCTGCCCCGCTCCCTGCCGGCGGCCTGGGAAGGCAGCAGGTGAGGACCCACGCATCGGGCCCCGCCCCGACCTGGGAGACCTGGATGGAGCTCCTGGCTCCCGCCGGCTCAGCCCTGGCCGGTGTGGTTATTTGAGTGAAGAAGCTGATGGGAGACCCCTCTCTCTCTCTGTGACATCAATCAATCTTTTAAAAAGATTTGAGAGGCAGAGTTACAGAGAGAGTTCCTCCATCGACTGGTTCACTCCCCAGACGGCCCCAATGGCTGCAGCTGGGCCAGGCTGAAGCCAGGAGCTTCCTCGGGGTCTCCCACGCAGGTGCAGGGGCCCAAGCACCTGGGCCATCTTCCACTGCTTCCCCAGGCCACAGCAGAGAGCTGGATGGGAAGAGGAGCAGCCGGGACGCGAACCAGTGCCCACATGGGATGCCGGCACCACGGGCAGAGGCTCAGCCGACGCCGTCACAGTGCCCGCCCCCGTCAGTCAGTCTTAGGGAAAAGCAGCAAGGCCGACAGCTTCCTGGCCTGCAGGTCCCTCGGCACGAGAGCTTGTGGCAGGATACCACCTCCGAGGAGCCGCTCCCTGCAAGACACAGTGTCCACGGGTGAGGCTGGACGCCTGGTGGCCCTCTCAACACCGACAGAGACCCCCCAGCAGGGAGCTCCTGTGGGCCCCCTGCAGGCCCCCTCCCCGGGGGAAGCAAGGCTCGTCCTGGGGCGGACCCAGAGCAGACAGGACAGGGAACAAGGGCTGGAGACAGAGCCCGGACAGCCTCCCGCCCGACACTGCTCTCCTCCTCAGCAACTGCACACATCACCCAGAGCACCCCCACCCCCAGACACGTGCTCTGGCCCAGTCGATTTTATTTCTTTATTTGAGAGGCAGAGTTACAGAGGGAGAGACACAGAGAATCTTCCATCCCTTGGTTCACTCCACAGTTGGCCACAACAGCCGGAGCCGGGCCAGGAGCTTCCTCGGGTCTCCCATGCGGGTGCAGGGGCCTAAGGACCTGGACCATCTTCCACTGCATTAGCAGGGAGCTGGATCGAAGTGGAGCAGCCGGGACTCGAACCTGTGCCCATATGGGATGCCTTAGCCCACTCCCCCACAGCGCCGGCCTCTGGCCCAGTCTTCTGGTCGTGCCCACCCCACAGGACCCTGCGGCCTCTCCCCTCGGTCCTGAGCCCGGCCGCTCGCTCACCAGGAGGCAGCCCCGGGGACGGCCGCCAGGGCGCGCTCGCCTCACGCCAGCGCAGCGGTCTGGGGGCGCACGGGGCGCCGGGGGTCCCTGGACGACGGTCACGGGGGCTCTCCCTCCCTCCCAGGCCGCCACTGCTACAAAGGGGGAACCCGCTGGTCTTTCCGACCGCGCGGGGGCGGGGCAGGTGCTGGCGCAGCGGCTGGGGGCCCGGGTTCGAGACCCCATGGCTCCACTTCCCATCCCGCTCCCTGGGGGACACCCGGGCCGGGTCCCAGGCTCCGGGCTGCGCGGCCACTGGGGGAGTGACCGGCGGATGGACGCTCGCTCTCTCCCCCTGTAGCCGCCTTTCAAATACATCTCAAGCAGCAACAAGGACAGACCCACGGGGCGGGCAGCGCCCCCTAGCCGCCCCCGCCTCACTGCCCGGCTCCGCGGGCCCGGGACCCCCGCGGCGGCCTCCGTCCCGCAGGACCCCGCACCTGCCGGGCGGGGGCCCTCGCGCGCGCCCACGAGCGCCCGCCGCACGGAGCGCGTCCCTCAGCCTTAAAGGAGCCGCGCGCGGGCGGGCCCGGGGCGTCCCGCTCGGCGGGGACCCCGCGCGGCCTCCCGTGTGCGGGATCCGGGGCCGGCGCCGCCCCGCTCGCGAGGCGCTCGTGGGCCGCTCCCGGGGGCGGCTTTCCGCGGGGGGCCACGGCGTGCCCCAGGCTGGCGGCCTCGCAGGCCCGCTGAGAGCCGCAGCCCGGGACGGCGGCGAGGCCCGCTCGGCCGTCACCTCACGCCGCCGCTCACCTCGCCGCGCGGCCGCCATCTTGCCCCGCTCCCAGCGGCCCCTGCGCGGCCTCGGCCATTTTCGCTGCGACCGAAGGGGCCCGACCGCGCCGCGCTTCGGGAGCGGGCGTCCGAGCCGCGACCGAGGCCTGACTCGTCCGTCCGGCGGCGCTCGGCCACTTTCGGACCGGAGGAGGCGGGGAGCCGAGGTTCGGGAGGATTTGGACTCGGGGGCGTTCGGCTCAGATCGGCTTGGCCTCGGGCCGAATCGGCCCCGTCCGGGGCCGCACGCGTCTCCCGGAGAGGCCGAACTGTGTCGTCGAAGGCCGGCGAGAGCCCGCCCGGAGCCGGACGTCTCCGTCGGCCGCGGGCCACCGTGGGCAGGGCCCCGCAGGCAGAAAGGAGGGCTCGGGACCCAGCCGCTCGGAAACGCCCGTGCGGCCTCGGAAGCGTTCGGACCGGCTCGTGCAGCCTCGGAAGCGTTCGGGCCGGCTCGGCGCCTCACTTCGGGCTGCTTCGGCTCTCCTCGGCTCCAGGCTCCTGGCACAGGCTCGGCTCGGCTCGGCCCGGCCCGGCCCGGCGCGGCTCGGCGGACGTCTAGGCGTAACTTCGGGCGGCCTCGGCCCGGCTCGGCCCGCCTCTTCGGGCCCCGCTTCGGGCTCGGCTCCCAGAGCTTCGGGCGGCCCCGGACGCAGCCTTCGGGCGGGCTCGGCGGAGTCCGGATGGAGGACTCGGACTCGGCGGCAAAGCAGCTGGGCCTGGCCGAGGCGGCGGCGGTGGCGGCCGCGGCCGCTGTGGCGGCGGCGGCCGCGGCCGCAGCGGGGGGCGAGGCCGAGGAGCCGGTGCTGAGCAGGGACGAGGACTCGGAGGAGGACGCGGACTCGGAAGCCGAGCGCGAGACGCGGCGGGTCACGGCCGTGGCCGTGATGGCTGCAGAGCCCGGGCACATGGACATGGGCGCCGAGGCCCTGCCCGGCCCCGACGAGGCGGCCGCCGCCGCCGCCGCCTTCGCAGGCAAGTGCCCCGCGCACCGGCCCCGCAGGGACACCTGCTCCCTTCTGCACCTCACGTCATCCGTGTTCTGGAACCTGCACACCTGCCTGCCCCCCTCGCTGTGCGTGCTGGGTGCAGGTGGCCAGCTCCCCGCCCCGGCCTTCCCGTGTGTCCACTCGCTACTCGACACCTGAGCCCTGGCTCCGCGGCCAGTGCCCTGCAGAGGGGTGCCTCCCCCCCCCCCCCCCCCGCTGACCCGCAAGGCTGCTGGCCCTGGGACTGGGGGGTCAGGGGTGGCCCCGAGCAGTTCTGGGCCAGGTGGCCAGCAGGAGGCGCCACTGTGGGCTGTTTGAGGGACGCTGGTTTGGCGATGTGTGGGTGCCCTGAGGTCCTTTGTGCCGGTGTTACAGGGTGTGGGGGACGTGCAGGCCAAGTGGCTGCTGGTTTGTGACTCCGTGGCCAGCGGTGCCTCTGTCCACTCGTGCGCTCGGATACCGGCCCTGCCTGGGCAGCCCTGGGGCTGGCCGCATCACCTCTGAGTGGCCACTGTGTGGTCAGCGCTCCTGCTGGGGCCTGGTGGTGCAGGTGGACGGGGCCCTGTCCCTGCAGCTTGGTGGGTGCCGGCGAGGCTTGGGGCGGGGATCTTAGTCCTGCCCTGGCACAGAAGGGAGCTTGCTCAGCTGAGGAACCCAGGGAACGCCAGGGTGCAAGTGCACGTGTGGTGTCACATGTGTGCCTGCACATGTGTGTGAGATGTGTGTCCCCATGTGGTGTATGTAGTGTGTGCGCGTGTGTCTGCTATGTGTGCACATGCGTGTGTGATGTATGTTGGCATGCGCACACGTGTGTAGGTGTGTGGAGGACACTGGCGGAGGCGGGAGCTGGCACGGGTGGGGTGGGCGGCAGCAGGCAGGTGAGCTGAGCCGTTCTGGGGGAGGAGCTGGGGTGGGGGCCTCATCGGGGCGGGGGCTCTGTCAGGGTCCCCGCGCTCTCGGCCTGAGGTGGCCTCATCCTGTTGCAGAGGTGACCACGGTGACTGTGGCCAACGTGGGGGCCTCTGCGGACAACGTCTTCACGACCTCGGTGGCGAACGCGGCCTCCATCTCGGGACACGTGCTGGTAAGCCGTCCGTGGGTCCACACACAGCTGAGGAGGGAGCTGCCCACGGGGCTGGGGGGCAGGGGCTCGGCTGAGCGACAGGCGGTGCACAATGCACAGAGCTTTGTGAGGTGCTCAGGATGTGGGAGAGCTGGAGGGAGCCCTGCACAGTGGGCTGGGGCCGGGGCTGTCGGCCCCTGTGCAGTGGGCTGGGGCTGGGGCTATCGGCCTCCGGGCGTGGGCTGGGGCCCGGGCTGTCGGCCTCCGGGCATGGGCTGTCGGACCAGCTCCCAGCGCTGCTGCTCACCTTGGGGCAAGGACCCGATCTGCAGTCCTGTGGTCTCTGGCTTCTCCCCACCCTCCCTCTTTGGGGGGGCCCAGAGCCTGCTGTGGCCCCGCTGACCACCAGGGGGCTCCCATGTGACGGGGGTCACAGCCTGTGAGCCAGGACCTGCATCCTGACTGGGGCGTGTTCCTGCTTTGCCCACTGGTTCCCCACTGCTGGAGTGCTGCTTTGGGGGGGCGCCCTGGGGCAGCAGTGTGGCCAGGAGGGGGCCGGGGCAGGGCCAGCCGTGGCTGTGGGCGGGGTCGGGGCAGGGCTGGGCTGGGCCAGCTGTGTCTATGGCTGTGGATGGGGCCGGGGCTGGGCCAGCTGTGTCTATGGCTGTGGATGGGGCTGGGCCAGCTGTGTCCAGGGCTGTGGGCGGGGCCGGGCCAGCTGTGTCCATGGCTTCCGCGGAGCTGGGCTGGGCAGGTGCCCTCGGCCTCCTGCTCACACTGCCTCGTGGTCAGCACATGGACACGGGTGCCCGCCTCGCCCTGCTCTGTCTCAGTCCTTGGCCGCCCAGGCCACGCCGTCTTCCTGGTCATTCAGCGCTGCCACTTCTTGCAGTCGGGCCGCACGGCCCTGCAGCTCGGCGACAGCCTGAACGCGGAGAAGGCCACACTGATCGTGGTGCACACTGACGGCAGCATCGTGGAGACTGCGGGGCTGAAGGGCGCGGCCGCCCCTCTGGCGCCAGGTGAGGCTCCTGAGTGGGGTCTGCAGAGAAAGCGTGGGGTGTCCGGCAGCGCGGCCGCCGTGTGACCGCAGCTTGCGTCCCTCACCAGGGCCTCAGTCTCCCCCCGCTCCACTCACCACCGGCCAAGAAAAGACCGGCACCAAGTACAACTGGGACCCCTCGGTGTACGACAGCGAGCTGCCCGTGCGCTGCAGGAACGTCAGCGGCACGCTGCACAAGAGCCGGCTGGGCTCTGGTGAGGGCAGGGGGCGGGGCTCAGGTGAGGGCGGGGCTCAGGGAGGGGCTGGGGAGGAGCTCGGGGGAGGATCCTGGGTGCCAGGGCTCAGGTCCTGGGCAGGTGGGGGTGGGGCTGTGGCTGAGGCGACCCTGGGAGTGGGCAGCGGGAGGTCAGCACAGCCTGCTGGCCTGGGTGTGGGAGGAGGTCCCCCACATGCCTGGCCAGTGGGGGGCAGAGCGGCCCCGTGACTGCTGTGCGTGGCCCAGGCGGCCGAGGGCGCTGCATCAGGCAGGGGGAGAACTGGTACAGCCCCACCGAGTTCGAGGCCATGGCCGGCCGCGCCAGCAGCAAGGACTGGAAGCGCAGCATCCGCTACGCAGGGCGCCCGCTGCAGTGCCTCATCCAGGTACGGGGAGGGGTCTGCAGTGCCTCATCCAGGTACGGGGGGAGGGTCTGCAGTGCCTCATCCAGGTACGGGGGGAGGGGGGGAG